>QANY01012956.1:793965-926515 GCA_003255025.1 Datisca glomerata
TATATATATATATATATATATATATATATATAATTAATTAATTAATCACACATAATTATCTCATAATTATGTACTTTCCCCAGAATTAAAATTTATTTACAAGTCAGTCATTTTCTCATGTCCTAAAATATTCACATCCTAGACTGCGTAGTATAAAGGTGACTTCAGGACCATGAACATATAATCCTAAGCTCCAATAAACCAGGTTACTAATTAAACTCTTTAATTAAATAATCTTATTTATCAATTCCATTATTACTCTACTATAAATATGAAATTGAACTCTTAGTGATTATAGAATGTATTTACAAAGTATTATCATGTAATCTACTGATATAATCATTTCATATAGTTCTGTCCTCCAATTATTGGTTCATAAATTAGAACTGGTCAAAATCATCGTTTTGCCCAGTTAATTACATATTGATTCTTAAGTACCGTTAATTCACTAGTGAATGGTTTATTTATAATCGCCTTATAAATTTGAGCTCAATAATCATTCAGTTCAAGAATTAATACTTAAGGGAACCAATATATGATCCATTAGAAAACCTTGGATTCCAAATCTTGTAAGATCATGTTCCCAGCCATCCACATCACGGAATCTCCAAAACAAAAGTCATTTGGCCTGTTTTACAAACAAACTTTAACGAGTAAATCAAAATATCTAAAAGACGTGTATAAGAGTTCATGACTACTCAAGATTCAGATTGATTTACATATAATCATCAAATTGATGTGTATTAAATCTTTATGATAAATGGCACGTTGATAAGATATTAATCCACATCGATCCTGTCAAATATAATCTCATTATATAAAGTACATTCACTAAGATGTCTATACACATCAATGATCTGAATCTAGATCACATGCATTCATAATACTTAGTGAACCGTACTAGTAACCATTTATTAAAGATTTTATACTTTAATATGTTTCTGACAATTTTATTCATTATTTATTATCTTAATCATCTCACACTGATACAAGTTATAGTTTCATTAATAAATATGAAATTTTTAGATATTTATATAAATTATTCAACAATAATTTAGTAGAACAATTATAAGAAAAATGTAATCCTCATTTAAATTTCATATCAAAATGTAAATACACATGTTTTGAGGATATAACCCCCAACAATCTCTCACTTGCCCTAAAGAAAATGTGGTATTTTTCTCGATCTCATGTTACGTACGTAACCCTCAAATGACTTCGCATGAAGTGTCTTTGTAAAATGATCAGTCACATATGTTCTGACGTTATATTCATCATAGTCACATCACATCAATGCATGATCTCTCTTACAAGATGATATTTCATTTATATGTGCTTCCCCTCTTGTGACTCCTAGGTTCCTTGGAATTCACTACCGCCTCACTATTGTCTGAGTACATGATCAGTGGTTTGTCTATATCTGGAACTACTTCCAGATCAGTTTAGAAATTTCTGAGCCATACCGATTCTTTTACATCTTCACAAACCGTTATATATTCTGCTTCCATAATGGAATCTATAATGGTAGATTGTTTAATACTTCTCTAAACTATAGCTCGTCCACCTAGGGTGAATACTGATCTAGATGTCGACTTTCGACTATCTCTGTCTTATTGAAAATCAGAATCAGTATATCTAGTGGGGTTCAGGTCTCCACCTGAATAAATAAGCATATAGTTTCTCGTTCTCCTAAGATACTTGAGAATGTGCTTTACTACAATGCAATGTTCCAAACATGTATTCGATTGATAACAACTGATAATTCCCACTGCATAACAGATGTCTAGTCTCATACACAACATAACATACATGAGACTTCTAACTGTTGAAGCATAGGGAACCCTTCTCAAATCCTCTTTCTCCTGAGGTGTCTTAGGACATTATTCCTTGGAGAGGACAATTCTATGCCTGGTCGGTAATTGACCTTTCTTAGAATTCTCCATAGAGGATCTCTCTAGCACCTTATCAATATAAGATTCCTGAGAAAGTGCCAAGTGCTTGTTCTTTCTATCTCTTAGGATTTGGATGCCCAGAACAGAGCTCGCTTCTCCCAAATCTTTCATTTGGGATTTCTCAGTTAACCACTTATTTACTGTTGATAGAGTTTCTACACCATTCTCAATGAGTAGAACATCATCAACATAAAGAATTAAGAAAATCACTATCTTATCTTGATGTATTAATTAACACAGGCTTCGTAAACATTTTTCTCGAAGCCATAAGACTTTAAAATCTCATCAAAGGTAAGATTCTAAGATTAGATGCTTGTTTTAATCCATAAATAGATTTAAGCAACTTGCAGACTTTCAGAACTTGCCCCTTTTGTACGAACCTTTCTGGTTGTATCATATAGATGCTTTCTTCAAGAAAGTCATTCCGAAAGCTGTCTTGACGTTCATTTGTCATATCTCATAGTCAAAACTAATGGTTATGGACAAAAAGATGCGAATGGATTTTATCATGGCCACATGAGAGAATGTCTCTTCATAATCGGCTATATCCCTTTGTGTATAGCCCTTGGCTACTAACCGTGTCTTGAAAGTCTCTACTTTCCCATCTGCACAACTTTTCTTCTTGAAGATCCATTTACATCCAATGGACATGACATCTTCAGGTGGATCTACAAGTTCCCTGATAGAATTGGAATACATAGATTCCATTTTCTTGTTCATGACATCTTGTCATTTCTCATTTTCAAGATCATCCATTGCTTCTTCATAAGATAATGAATCATCTTTATCAGTGTCTGACACTAGGACATGTGCATCTAGTTCATAGCATACCGGTTGTCTCACAACCCTCCCATTACCATGTTGCGCCAGGGTTTCCTTTCCAGGAACTGTGGTTTCTCTGGTTTGTCATTTATCAGTAAAAATTGAAGGTGGTCTAATCTCATCAATCATTAATTCCTCGAGAACTACTTTGCTACGATGTTTGTAGTTTTTCATATAGTCGTGTTCAAGGAAAGTTACATTTGTCGATACAAACACCTTTTGATCATTGTGACTATAAAAGTATCCATCTCTATTGTTTGGAGCATAGCCTATGAATATGCATATCTCAGACCTTGAGTTTGACTGTCTGGTTTTGGGTCTAAGAACATGAGCTGGACACCTCCATATACGGAAATGACATAAACTAGGTTTGGAGCCATTCCATAACTCTAAAGGCATCTTACTTACAGACTTAGAGGGTACTACAATCAAAATGTAAGTAGCCGCGTGTAATGAATATCCCCAAAATGTAAGTGACAGTGATGAGTAGCTTAACATCGACCTAACCATATCCAATAAGGTTTGATTTTTCCTTTCTACAACACCATTTTGCTGTGGTATTCTAGTTTCTCTGAGTTGGGATAGCATTGCACACTCCAGTAAATAATCCTTAAATTCTAAATCAAAGTATTCATCATCTCGATCGGATCAAAGGGTTTTCAATGATTTACCTAAATAATTATATCCAAAAAGTAAACGCACTATCCCTAATGCATTAGCTGACACGAATACACCACTGCCAACTCTTAAAACGACCTCGCCATCAGCCAACTCCCTTGACAAATCAATCATTTATAAAGAAGAACATACATGGTTAGTGGATCCTGAATCAAGTATCCAGGATGACAAATCATATTTCACTAAGCAAGCTTTGAGTATAAGTAAATCATATTTACCTTTGTTTTTTAACTTGGAGAGATACTTGTTACAGTTTTTCTTCCAATGACCTTCAACCCCACAATGAAAACATTTCCCATAGGCTTGTTGTCGTTCTTGTTCTTCTTGACTTTTGATGATGTCTTGACTTTCTTCCCTTTTTTGTTCTTACTTTTCCCGTTACCGTTGATCTTCTTCCTCTTATTACTTTTAACAGCAGTGGAAGAAGGCTTTTGCTCGATAACATTTACCTTGCCCTCTTTGGTCATTCTAAGGTTGAGTGACTCAAAAGTCTGCAGTTGAATTGTAACTCGTTCATAACATAGTTGGTTGTGAATGCAAAAAATTGATGTGAGTGACTCAAGTATAATGCTAACTTAAGTCCGCTCATCAATGGTCGCCCCATGTACTTCTGCCTCGTGCATTATGTTGATCATGTTCAAAATATGTTCTCGCACATAAGTACCATTTCTCATCTTAGTCGACATATAGCTCCTAGTGGCCTCATGACGACTTTGATCAGACTGTTGCCCAAACATCACCTATAGAGATTCCATAATCTCATAGGTAGTCTTCATACTTTCATGCTTGGTTCTCTGAACATCATACATACTCACAAGCATGTAGCACTTCGCCTTATTGTTTCATATGATCCAAGCATCATATTTGTCCCTAACATTCTTAGGGGCATTAGCAGCGGCTTCTCAAGACATTTCTCAGTAAGAACGAACTTATGGTTCTCACAAATCAACATTAAGTTCATATTTGATTTCCAACATATGCAATTATCACCATTCAATTTCTCAAGCGCGAGTAAAACAGTAACATGGCTGCTCATGGTAGACATATAATGATAACTAAAATTTAAAACATACAGGATACAACATAATAAGCACACGAATTTAACATTTACTAATCACGATAAAACAACACAACGATTAATGTGCTACCTTAGGGTCAGTAAGATTAACCTTAGATTGTCTTTGAGAAATTCTCATCCTTATTAATTAAAACTTAAAATATCTCATATTTTTCTTTTAGCAATAAGGTATCACTTGTTCAGTCAAGTCACAACTATCCACACGAAAGCTTAATTGTGACTTTGTGAGTGTAACCCATCATTTTAGATTCCATGACTTCATTTAGAATATGTCGTGTTAGGATCGCTCAAAACTAAAACTACATCACTTCCTCCTATCTTCTTAAGAAGTCCAACCTTGATATTGGTATAGCTCGAAACCTTCTTTTGGGAATGAAAATAAAGCCATTTCGAAGCCGTTAGTGCACCTCACGGTGTTGTACTAATGATGGAGATCATAGATTACATTGACATGTCAACCTTCTCTCACTCACTATTTTAAGATTATAATTTTCATTTTAACAATCATTTAATTCCAAAGTAATCACTTGTTAAAATAGTAACCTTATGAATATTTAATAATCCGTTATGTCAATCTCATTTGTCTAAGTTCATTTAACCTTCTAAAGCACCTAAGTCATAATTAGGTGAACTTAAATTAATTAATTAATTATATTCATCAAACTTTAATAAAATTATTTTACTAAAGTCAGTTATCCTAAAGGCTACTATAGCCCTTAGTGTGGTGTGATTACCAAGTTTTAACTAATTACGACCTAGCAGTTTACATGTAATTGATTTCATAAAAATAATATATATAAGCATATTAGGACAATCCTAATAAATCATGTTTCTACTGATGAGATGCATGATTATATAAAACTGTGTGGGATTTTCATGGATGGCATGTGATCGACCAATGCATGAACATGTTATCAAACATAGTAATTAAATAATTATTTAATAATTAAATAAAATAATAATGGACCGAGTGACTATTGGGTATTTCTAAATTGCAACCCTTGAAATAAAGAGATAATATTACAAAGTGGGGATCAAGAATACATATTTTCCAGACATTGCCTACTCCTCCTGATGTCCATTTTCATACTCTTCAAGCTTTGAACAAAATCATATTTAATTAGAAAAAAATATTTTTCTTAATTAAAACTATTTTTTATATTTATCCCTTTTAAATAGTTGACTTTGACTTAGTCAAATAAACATTTTATTTGATTTGGTCAAACTCAATCAACCTATTAATTTCGAATTTTCATAGAATTAAAAATTTTAATTTTAATTTTAAAATTACATTAATTTCAAAATTAAAAAAAATGATAATTGATAGATATAGAGTTATCTATAGTGATAGGGTTGGTTGGTATCAGGGTTTGTGCGAAACTTCACTAAATGTGACAACAGTTGCCACCGACCACCATCACCCCCGGACCTACCGCCAATCGCTACTGACTGCTGACAACCGCCAGCTGCCGCCACCAATTTTCCAGCGATGTTGCCAGAACAGTAAATTCTGGCAACATTGCCGGTTTTCAAAAATCGATGGTGCCAGCGCCAGAATTCTAAAAGAATTTCTATTTCTTTTCTTTTTCCTCCGTCGTTCATCTCGTGCATTCTTCGTCTTCTCGCGATCGGAATAATTGCAATAAATATTTAAAATAAAATTATAAAAATTTCTACGCCTCAAAATGGCATGCACAAGATCTAAGAAAAAATTAAAGAGCAAAGCCTAACACAATAATCATCATACAATTAACGATCCATTATTTTCCATACATTCAAAAAACATAACCATCTATTCATTCATACATATCTCATATTATATGAATAATGCAAGAAAACCCACACAGCATTTAACATATAAATATATAAAGATCACTTTGATATCAATTGTTGGAAAATGTGGCACACGCGTTTAAAAAAATTAATAAAAACAATTCTTTTTTTGATAAAAAGAAAAATAAGCGCGACGTAATGATTTTTAAAAATAAAAAAAATTATTGAAAACTATTTTCAATCAGGATACATTATATGTATTTATACATTAAATCTACAAACATACAAGGTTAGGAATCGTATACCTCTTGTAGTCTATATCAAGCGTCCTTGCAAAATCGATCGAGCATCCGTCCCACAAAACCGTTCCAACGATCAATAGACTCTGAGATTTACACCAAGATCTTACAAGTCATTCCTCAACGCACTAGGACATGTGTGTGCACGAAGAATATTACAAGACACTTTTTCTATCTCTAGATGTACTCAACACATGAAACCTAAATATTTACTAAGAAAGACTTTTGACAGAGGATTCTCTAAAAGAACACGATGATTATTCTTTTAGAGATTTTAATAACTTTAATTCGGGGAGAACAAATTCTTTAACTTTAATTGTGTTCTCAATTCAATTCTTGATTGA
The DNA here is from genome assembly GCA_003255025.1 of Datisca glomerata. Lineage (NCBI taxonomy): Eukaryota > Viridiplantae > Streptophyta > Magnoliopsida > Cucurbitales > Datiscaceae > Datisca > Datisca glomerata. Next base: position 800,912 of record QANY01012956.1, read on the forward strand.
TAAAAGCATTGAACCCACAAATGCCTGTATTTTTGAGTTACATCTAGATCATTAGAACTTTCTATTCTAGTTAAATCACTACCATTCGTGCCAGTTCTTATACTGGAACTATCACTTTCACTACTATTTCCACTTTCACCTTCACCACAAATGTACTGATGAACTGAGCTATCTCTTTATGCCACTAGAATAATATCTGTATATATTTTAGATAATGACGTATCATATATTTAGGGATAATTAAAAATTAAAAAATAATATTTAATTTTAAATTACTCAATACAGTTGGACTCACTGTATAACGGTGCACAACTACAAAGCCACACAACACTGCAGTTGGCTTTAAGCATCATAGTTCCTCACTGCACTGTGTGTTACACCACATTGCAGTGTAAGGTGGCACTGCAGTGTTATATGCCTATTGTTGTAGTGCCACGTGGCACTACAACAGTCCATGGTGATCTATAATTCCCAATCATTGATCGACACGCGACAATTACTGTAAATTAAATATTTATTTTAATCAGATAAATATCTACATATCAGTTAATTCAAAATTAACGTATATGATTATCCCTATCAACTAAATTATCTGTTATTTCATAAATAACAGATTTAGTTTATTCAAATTATTATCTAATAATAATTTAATTATCTAATTTCATAAATTAGATATCCTGTCTCACTTATCGATAATTATTTATATATATAATTTCCAAAAATTATATATGTGTGTGTATATATATATATCAATTAATTAATAACACATAATTAACTAATAATTATGTACTTGTCCTAAAATATTCACTCCTTATATTGCATAGTATGCAGGTGACTTGGGGACCATGAACTTATAATCTTAAGCTCCAATAAACTAGATTAGTAATTAAACTTTTTAATTAAATAATCTTATTTATTAGTTCTATTATTACTCCACTATAAATATGGAATTAAACTCTTAGTAATTATAAAATGTATTCATAGAGTATTCGCATATAGTCCACTGATATAATCATTTCATGTAGTTCTGTCCTCCAATTATTAGTTCGTAAATTAGAACTTGTCAAAATTATCATTTCACCCTTCTAATTACCTATTGATTCTCAAGCACCATTAATTCACTAGTGAATGGCTAATTTATAATCGTATTATAAATTTGAGCTCAATAACCATTCAGTTCCAGAATTAACACTTAAGGGAACCAATATACGATCCGTTAGGTAAGCTTAGATTTCAAATCTTGTAAGATCATGTTCTCAACCATCCACATCACTGAATCTCCAAAATAAAAGTCACTAGTTTGTTTTACAAACAAACATTAACCAGTGAATCAAAAGATCCAGTTGACATGAATAAGAGTTCATGACTACTCAGGATTCAGACAGATCTACATATGATCATCAAATTTATATGTATTAAATATGATAAACGGCACGTTGATAAAGATATTAATTCACATCGATCCTGTCATATATAATCTAATTATATAAAGTACATTCACTAAGATGTCTATACACATTAATGATCCAAATCTAGATCACACGCATTCATAATGCTAAGTGAACCGTACTAGCAACCATTCATTAAAGATTTCATACTTTAATATGTTGCTGACAATTTGATTCCTTATCTATGATCTTAATCATCTCGTACTAGTACAAAATCATAGTCTCATTAATGAATATGAAATTTTCAGATATTTAGATAAATTATTAAACAATTCTTTAATAGAACAATTATAAGAAAAATATAATCCTCATTAAATTTCATATCGAAATGTCAATATACATGCTTTGAGGGCATAACCCCCAATAGGAAGGATCTTCTACCATCATAATGATTATACGATGAATGAGGAAAGACATGTAGGATACTGTTCAAACCAAGATGGTCTCTTGCACGGGAATGGTCCTCTTCCATGACTCGATGGCTCGCTGGCAGGGTCTCACGCACTCACAGAGCCATGGGGAAATGTTATTTGTGAGAAAATAAGGTGACTCCCTAAGTTGGAGGAAATGTCACCCCTCGAAGAAATCAGGACAAAATCCCCCCAACCCCCTTTGTAATGTTCTGGTTGGGGTCATCCCACGAGGACAAAGGAGGTGAACAAGGTCACCGAAAAGCGAACGAGGGAAAGACCACTGAAAGGTCCTTTGAGGGCAGTATGTGAATAGTTACGGAAGATGCAGGAAAATATTGGTCAGACATTGGGTGCCCTTTTTGGCCACTAACAATTTTGCAAAGCTCTCGCATAGGCAAAGAAAACCCGTGACGCACGGGTAAACGGGCTTGGGAACATTCTGATTAGTTAAAATACAAAGCCTTGCGTAAATCCTACACCTCGAATAGAAATAAGAATCTAGACTAGACAACTCCCAACTCCCACATCCCACCTTGGGAAATCTGGAAGGACAAGGGCCATGCCAAAATTGGTATGCAAGCTCACGAGGCACATCAAGACATGAAATCCCTTGTGAGTCGGTAAGAGCAATTACCAAACTTCTCACACCAAATTTCGACATCAGAATCTTCACAAAACCCTCACACGGGCGTGTTCCTCCCAGGCCCGCGCATGAGGCTACTGGAAACACATGGATAGAGGAGCCAAAAACTAGTGTACTGCTCAAGGAGTAGCCCTAAGGAACTTGAAAGGCCAAGATGGTTGTACTCCCATCAGACCGCTAGAGAAGAAAACTCAGGACATAATAACGTTCACCCTCGAGCAGAGTGAGAGACTCAAGATAGTAGATAAATCAAGGATCTAGCCAGAATAGGCACACCTAATTAGATAACCAACAAGTGATGTCTGTTAAGCACCCCAACTCCTAAACGAGATCAAGGATCTAGCCAGAGCAGGCATGTTTGGCTAGATAGTCTGACAAGTGATGTCTGTCGAGTAACTCATCTCGAGATGAGATCAAGGATATAATCAGATCAGGCACGCCTAGCTAGATAATCGATAAGTGATGTATGTCGAGCATCTCAACTTGTAGATGATCAAGCAAAAGCATGTACGCCTTGCTAGATAATCAGCAAGTGATGTCTACCGAGCACATCAGCTCATAGATTGGATCAAGGATCTAGTCAGAGCAGGAAAATCTAGCTAGATATCAAGGTAGAGATGTTTGTCAGGAACCGCAGCTCGTTAGATGGGATTTAAGGGTCTAGCCAGAGCAGGCACGTCTGGCTAGACATCAAGGAAACATGTCTGTCGAGCACTCATGCTCGTCTGACAAGGTTAAAGCAAAGCCCTAGCCAAGGCAATCTCGACACCAGTTCCAAAAATATCTAATGAGCATTATAGCTCATAAGACAGAGATAGAGCCTTATGACGAGCGCTTCAGATTCATCTAAAGCAAGAACGCTTGGGTGTCATAAAGGAAAGTTCTTATGGTTAAAAACCAAAGGAATTTAACTTGCTTTCTAAATCTTTAAACCAGGAAAAAGCCTAAATAGGAGAGGGCATGCTCGACTAAATGTCAAAAGGTAAAACCCCTAAGGTGAGGAAGGTTCACCCGACCAGACCGCCTGGATGGGAACACACTAAAGGCTTCATAAAGGTCGCAACAAGTCTGTATGACCCTCGGCCTATGAAGGGGGCAACTCGCTGGACAAGATCAAGTCCAAGAAATACCAAGGCCCTTTAAGGCCCACTCCAACTCGAGATCACAAGCGACCAAGGTAAAACGTTAACTTTATCTACTTGAGGTACATTCCTCACAATACATGCGACCAAAGAGATACATAAGAATAAAGCTAAAAAGGAGTTGGAGGTAAAGGAAGTTTATTTTCATTAATGAACAGAGGACTACAAGCGCAAGTAAGTGTAAAAATCTCCTCGGTTGAGGGAGCAGGCCCCCATCTAGGCTAGCTTGAAAAGAAAAGACTCCCCACATTTGGGCGGTGATCGCAGGATCTCCACAGCTTCCTTGAACTCTTCATAGGTCCCAAGGACTCTGATTTCTCCTCTCTTGGGGCCTCAATCTCTTCCCCTTATGGGTAGAAAGGAAGGAGACACTCATCCTCGAGTTTGGAATGATCTCATCCTCGGTCTACTCCTGATACATCAACCCACTACAAATGGTCGAAGGAGTAAGTTGATCAAAGATCGAAAGGAATGGCGGCACAGTGGAAGAAGATAGGTTGTGGCCGGTCAAGGTGATTAATCATGAATCAAAGACAAGGCTACCATCTGGATTACAAGCCTTTGTTAAGGGTAGACTCTTTATCGCGAGGGGCGGGTAGCCAACACAGACAGAGGATTCACTGGACAGGTTTATCGACGGTAGGAAAGTCACCGCGAATGGAGCATCGAAGACTTTGAGGCATAAAATTTAATAGATGGCAGAGATGGAAGCAACAGTTATCGAAAAGGATGAGGGCAGTGAAGGAGAACACCTAAAATGGAAGAAGCCCCCAAAAGGGGAAGGACTATTATTTTCCCAAAGGAATCAGGAGGAGAGACGAGGATGAACATGGATTTCAACTCTGTCAAGAATGCAATGATGAGGGAAATGAAATGGAGAACTGTCCATTTATAAACCTTGAAGGGGAAACTGCTCATTTAATCAACATTAAAATGGGCCATGATGACGACCGTTGGGACTATCTACAATCAATGAGTGGTTGTTTCACGAACCAATGAGAATATTCTGGAAGACCAAACGTCAGAATGAAATAACACACATGCAAGTTGCGACAAAGGTCAGAGAGGTAATTAATATCGTTCGGTGCAGTCTCCCCTAATGAATAAAACATAAGGCACAAGAGCGAGGTGCCCAAGGCAGGTGAAGTCAGTCAAACCAAGGCAGTTCGGATGATGAAGTCTTCAGACCTGAGTAAGTAAAAGCCACCCAATTCCTCGAATGGAGACAACTATCATGGGTGCTTTCCTAACCACAAGGGATTAAATGACACGTGTTACACCACACTTGAGGGCCCCGAGGAAGGAAAGTTTTAGAAGAAAAGAACCAACCTCTCTTGGTCACCACCAAGGATGCTTGGGTTACACAGACCCGAGCATATGTGAGAGTAGGAATGGAGCACGTAAAGGGAGCTCGAACAATCCTGAGTATAAGGCCATCATTGCCAGCGCGTTCATTGATTTCAAAATTCATGAGTTAATTTATCATCTCAAGATAATGCAAGTCTTATTCAAGTTTCCTACTATCTGCAACAACTATATTGTAAAATATATATATCATCTCTAAATGATGTATGACTTATTTGAATTTTCTTTTATCTGCAACGGTTTAACTACAAATACTAGAAAATTACCATTTTTGTTTCGTTTGTTGTTCTAGATTTATAATATTTTGAAAGCTAATGTAGTTATTTCAACATTAATAATAATTTCAAAACTTATTGCATGATTTTAAAATTCTTCAATACGTGCGAAGTACGTACTTTTCTACTAGTTGTTTGAAAAGTTAAAAGAATTTTCTCTTTATTTTGATGTTTATGAACATGAATAAATATTTAATTTTAGAATTAAAGAGAAAATATTTTGTTAAAGAATGTATATATAAATAGTTAAAAACATGTGTTGTGCACGTGATATGCACACTTATTATTTTAATTATTTCTTATACATTACTTGTATTTTGTAAATAATTTTTTTTGAATAAGATACATTTATTAGTAAATAGAATTAGAAAATTACAATTATAATTTTTATGCTTTTCGTAAGTCCTACTTACTGTTATGGTTTTCACGCCGTATCGAATAAGTTCGTGACAAAGGATAGTTTCAGGTCGCACAGACTTGAGCACGTGAAGGACAACCAGGATAAAGCTCGTGAAGAGAGCTCGGATAACCCCGAGTACTAGGGTCATCATTACCCGCTGAAAGTGAAATCCCGGGTGGCACTTTCCCCGTCCAGTCACTTCGAAAGCATGCCAACATTTAATGCTCGTCGCTTTATATCAAAGGTCGTTTCCCTCCAGTCCAATCAAGGGCATTCATTGCAGTCTTTGTGTTCTGGAAAGCTGTGCGCACTCTTGATGCTTCTTGGACACACTTTCTCCCACAAGCATCTAGGTACAAATACCCCTATCTACGAGAGAAAGGGGTATGCCACCCCTCCTTTAAGAAAATTATGTCAAAATAACTCCACGATACTGATTTAGGCATCGGAGGCCCTTAAGCGAGGCAACCACCCCCGGTTCTCCTCGCCTTCGGGACTTTTGTTTGTGTTTTGCATATCTCCAGCCAAGAGATGATCGTACTTAACAAAGAAAACAAGTAGAAGTGCTGTTATGATTTTTTACATCAACAGTTGGCGTCGTCTGTGGGGAGGACAATAAAATCATTCCAATTCAAAGCACTTGAAACCCCTTCTCTCCTACAAGGGGAGGATTATGTAAGATGCGCCTCTTTTATTAAGAGAAAAATTTAAAAAAGAAATATTTGATATAAAATAATAGCATTGCTTATAAAACTAATAACAAAGTAAATAAATCAAGCAATAATATAATAAATGTAGAATCAAATAGCAGGAATTAAGCACGCAATAAATTAAATACTGAAAGTAAATAGCACATAAATAAAAAGAGAATATGGAAGAGAGAGAATCTACTCACGTTAGTTTTACATGATTCGAAAAAACCTATCCCTACATCCACGCTCCAAGAATTTCCCCTTGAAGATTTTTCCCAAACAATCTTCTTAACGGTGAAGACCAAACATTTACAAACTCTATTGGCTTATGGTGCCAATCAGACTTTGAGAATGCAGCTCAATCGAGATCTTCGAAGTTCTTACAAAATTTCTCACTCTCTCAAAGAGCAGATCTCTCAATATTTTGCTCACAATTTGTACTAGTTTCTCTCTATAAAATATCTCAAATTCTCTCTCAAAATACAAGCCTCTCAAAGAATAAAATACTACTAAACTTTATTGGAGAGAAGTTGAGAGAAGTGGAGAGGTGTGTTGGAATTAAGAATGACGTGGGCTATATATAGTGTTGAAAAGCACTATTGAAACTGGCCTGACCGGTTGGAAAACTGAATGAACCGATCGCCAATTAAGGAGGATTTCTGTTTTGAAAAACCGGTCACACCGATTTCTCCACTGGTTTGCACAATTAGGCAAGTAATTGTATTTTCTGTAAACTAGTCACACTAGTCCTGGAACCAATATGACTGGTTCCAAATCAGACCACCGGTTTCCCGTTGGTATGACCGCATTGACCCAAAAGATTTAGTCGGTTTGGACATCTAACCGAGGGTGAACCGAGCATTGACATTTTCACATAATTCTATCCAGTTGGACTTCTAAGATCTGGTTCATAGGTGGTTCATACCAGTTCTCAATTCCATGCAACATTTTGAGTTCAACCAACTTTGATTTGGTTCATTTGGAGTTTGTTTGATATGATTCATGTCATTCGTAATATGTCATGTGTATCTCATCATGTACGGTTCGAAAGCCATTTATTCTTTTTGCATAAACACTTAAGATTAAGTGTTTTCAACCTTGTTTTCACATTATTTAGAACCTACACACTTAATTAAAATGTTAGTCCACGAATTATTTTTCATATCAAAATTGTCACCTTGACTAGGGTCAACAGATAAGTCTAGTGCCCCACTCTGGCGAAGTCTACGGGGAAGGGGAGTTCACCCTTCTCCTCGTCGAGAGAAGAATCATCTACCATCATGAATGTTACACGACGGATGAAGAAAATAAAAAATAACAGTCTCTTGCACGGGAATGATCCTCCTCCCTAACTTAAAGGCTCGCAGCTAGAACTGTCACACACTCGTGAAAACCTGGGGGAAGATTATTCGAGAAAAGGCAGGAAAACACCTTGACATAGAGAAAAGGTTGTATCTCGAGGAAACCATGACCAAAGCGAAAGCAAGTTTTGGGTGGCCAAGCTCCCCCTTAATGGTGGAGGTTCTAGTTGGGGTCATTCTAGGAAGACAGAGGAAGGCGAGACATGCTAAGAAGGGTTCGAAAGCAGAGCACCCCATAAAATAACTCTGAGTGTGCTTATGATTGCTCACTGTGTTGCTAGACTAAGGAGGAGAACAGCGAGGTCGAAGAATCAACGAAGGTAAAAAAAACCCCTAAATGACCTTCCAGGGGAAACATGTGAACAACAACAGAAGATGGAGGAAAATATCTGTAGGCTAACCTCCATCCGGCCCCTTGGTGTCCCTTTGGCCTCCAAGAATTTTGTAAGGCTCCCGCGTAAACGGAAACCACACTATGCGAATAAACGAGCCTGGGGTCATTCCTAGTTGAAACACAGAGTCTTGCATCAATCCTCCACCACACGCTCTTTTTGATAAAATAACGGGATTGAGCCATGTTTCATAAATTTGGGTTATATAGCTTTCGGCTCTCACATCCCACTTCGGGTGAAACAGAACGACGTCAAGGTGTTTTCAGTAGGCCATGAGCTTATAGGCCAAGCTATATAACCCAAAATCAGCACATGAGCTCATAGGCCAAGCTCAACCCGAAGGTAGTCAAGAAGTTTTACACCATCCTTTGAAGGAACCAAGTTTTAATGGTGGAACACGTGGGTATGCTCCTCCTCGGCACCCGCATGAAGTGTATGAACCTATAGGAATAGAGGAGCCCACGATCGGCCTGAGAGCAGTCTAGATAAGAACTTGAAAGATCGTAGGAATCAATTAATCACCCCGTGCGGATGAAGAAAGTGGTTTAGGGTGAATCGACACTTACTCCCAAGGAAAACTAGGGAGCTCAGGGAGTTTCTCCTAGAGAAGAAAGATGAGGCTCAAAAGGAAAGGTGCACTAGGTCTCAACAAGGCTTGGGAGGCAGTAGCTCAGGAAGCAAGACACCCGACGATCTTCAATGCTCCACCTCAGCCCTACCTTAGTCGGAGCAGAATAAATGATCTTGTTTCTAAACGAACACCAAGTATCGGAGGGCATTGATAAGCCGTGTGTACCAAGTAACATTTGTCAAATAAAAGGATCGAGTCTTATGTAAAGTGCGACGAATGATTAAAAAGTGATGACTGGTTGGGTGGTAATCTAGCTTATCAATCAGGATTAAAAAGTGATGATCAGTGTGGCATTCAAGCTTACCAGTCGGGATTAAAAATTGATGACTACTGTGGCAATCTAGATCACCAGTCAGGATTAAAAAGTGATGTTTCTTGAGCATTCTAGCTCGCCATATGGAATTAAGGATCTAGCCATAGTATGAATGTTCGGCTAGATATCAAAGGTAAAAAGTGATGTATGTCAAGCACTATAGCTCACCAAACGGGATAAAGGATCTAGCCATATTTGTCGAGCACTCTAGCTCACCAGACAGGATTAAAGATCTAGCCAGAGTAGGAATCCCTGACTAGACATCAAAGATAATAAGTGATATCTGCCAAGCACTCTAACTCATCAAACGGGAGTAAGGATCTACCTAGAGCAGGAATGCGTGGCTAGACATCAAAGGTAAAAAATGATGTATGTCGAGCACTTCAGCTCATCAGACGGGATTAAAGATCTAGCCAGAGCATGAATGCCTGGCTAGACATCAAAGATAAAAGTGATGTCTACCGAGCACTATAGCTCGCCAGAAGGGATTAAGGACCTAGCCAGAGCAGGAATGTCTGGCTAGATGCCAAAGGTATGAGATGTCATCTAAGCACTCTAGTTCGCTAGACGGGATAAAGGGATGGCCCAGTAAGACAGTCACGCCTGGCTAAACACCAAAGCACGAGATGTCCACCGAGCACTTTAGCTTACCAAACGAGAACAAGGCCCTAACTAGAGCAAGAATGCCTGGCTAGAATTTGAAGAAATGTTTGCTAAGCACTTTAGCTCGCCAAACAAGGATTTATCAGAAGCAGGATTAACTAAATATAGGCCGAAGAAAAGGTCCTATGACCGAGTACCAAATGAAAAGAGTTTAGTTTATAGTATAACTCATCAAACCAAGAAAAGGCTCAGCCAAGAGAAAGGATGCTTGACAAATGTTAAAAGGTAAATTCTCAATTTGAGGCAAGTTCACCCGACCAGACCTCCCGCAGCCAATTGGGAAGGACCAAGTCCATTCGGTGGCCCACTCAAGCTCGGGGTCAGAGCAACCCCGTAGCTTTGGTCAACAATAACTATTAGTACTTAGAATATTCATAACTTGAAGCGAAAGAAGTGAAAGTGAAAATTCATCTACTCGAGGAATGTTTACTACTTAAAGCACAGCTGATACGGTAAAGAAAATAAACAAGAGAAGATCCAAAAAAAAGGAGTCAGAGATTAAGAAAATTCATTCTCATTGATAAGGAGAAAGGATTACAAATACAAGCAAAGGAAAAATTATAAAGATCTCCCTCTCAGGTAAAGTCTGAACCTTTTCCTTAGGCTAGCTTAAAAATAAAAGACCCCCCACGTCTGGGCTGGTGGTTGTAGGATCTCCATAGTTTTTTCAAACTCGATTGAAGTCTTGAAAGCTCCGGTCACTTGTCGACCGAGGATCACAATGACTTAGTCTGAGGCCCACACCAAGTCAAGCAAAAGTGGATTCAAACCACGGGCAGCACCCAATTTATGAGTTGAGAATGAAAGAGGCTTCAATCTCTCCCACAAGGTGAGCAAGGAAGTAACCACCGCACTCGGGTTCAAGACGATCCTGAAGGACGCGAGTGGAAGAGCTATTATGCCCCACTCCTGAAGCATGCTGGTGCAAGTTGTAATAAGCAGTTGGAGGTCTGAAAGGATAGAGGTGATAAAGAAAGTGAATGGGTTGCAGCTGGGAAATGTGCTTCATTACGTATCAAAGGTCAAGATCCCTGGCTAAGTTACAACTTTTCCTAAGGATAAGGTTTCGTGATGGAGTGGCTTTGCAACTATAAGCCGATAACCAACACAAACAAAGGGTTCACCATATAGGCTTATCGACGAGAAGAAAATCATTGTCGATAGGACATCGATGACTCTGAGGCACGACTTTTAAAAAATAATAGAGAGGGAAACAACAACCATGGGAAGTAAAATCAGGTGGATCTCAAGAGGAAACCTCCAAAATTGAATAGGCTCCAGAAGGGGAAGGATTATTGTTCTCCCAAGGAGGAAAGATGAACTGGGGGCAAAAATAAGAGTTGGAAAATGTTCCAACTCTTTCAGGATGGCGAGGATAAAGAAAATGTGTAGGAAAACCACTTATTCATGGGCCTTGAAGAAGGAAACCACTCATTTAATGGGCATTAAATTAGGTGATAATGGCAACTGTTGAGTGATCCCACACCCAATGAGCGATCGTTTCATGAACCAAGGAGATAATTTTTGGAGACCAAATGTCACTCACGCATTCACAGAAGTGAAGAAATGCATCAGCGAGTCAAGCCTCATGGTTGGCAACTCTCGCCATCTTCCACATACATTCACGCGCCCTCATGACTCCCACTTCCAAGAGGTTAATGGATTTAAATCGTAATAAAGGTGAAACAATACATGCTCAACGGGTGGGTGAGTCATGACAAAAGATGGCCAGGTAATCAATTCCATTCGGTATGTGCCTCCCAACCGAATAAATTTCAAACACAAGTATGGATTACCCGGGACGAACGGAGCCATTGGCCCTACACTGCATGAAGTTGCTCGGATAAGGAACATGGATTAAGAAGTCCTCAAACCCAGGCAGACAAGGCCTCATGAGTCCTCGACTGGGGGTAGTTGTTATGGCTACTTCATCGACCATCAACGACATGATGACACATGTCACGCCACACCAAATAAGTTCGTGACAAAGGAAAGTTCCAAAATAGAGTAACCGACCTCGCCTGGTCAGTCCCGAGTGAGCTCGGGTCGCACAAACCTGAGCGCATGAAGGAAACAAGGATGGAGCTCGTTAAGAGATCTTGAATAACACCGAATACCTGGATCATCATTACCCGCTGAAAGTAAAATCTCAGGTGGAACCTTCCCACAGGTCTGAATGCCCCACGAGTCCATTCACCGCAGCAGAGTGTTAGATTAGCCCCCATCCGGTCATTTTGAAAGCATACCAACATTTAATGCATGTCACTTTATGTCAAAGGTCGCCTCCCTCCCATCCAACCAAGGGCAATCATTACAGTCCTTGTATCCTAGGAAGCTTCCCCTACACGCTCCTGAGGCTTCTTGGACACACTTTCTCCCATAATGCTTCAAGTACAAAATACTTGCATCCTATGAGCGAAAGGGGTATGCCACCCCTCCCTTAAGAAAATTATGTCAAAATAACTCTAGAATACTGACTTAGGCATCAGAGGCCCTTGGGCGAAACAACCATCCCCAGATTCTTCTCGTCTTTGGGTTCTTTGTTTGTGTTTTGCAAATCTCCGGCCAAGAGGATGATCGTACTTAACAAAGAAGATAAGTATCAATATTGTTGCAATTTTCAACATCAACACTTACCAAATATTTTAAATTAATTTAGTTATGCTAGAAGAACATCCTCTATATATTTTTTAATTTGATTCTTTTAGTATATTATTTCTTTGATCTATATCCGCTAAAAATATATTTTATTCTTTTATTGATTATCGATTGAATTTTTTCAATATAAATCTTATCAAAGAAATATCTTAAATATTATCATGTCCAAAAAAAATTTTAAATTAAAAATGATAAAAAAATATAAAAAAAAGTTTGCTTGAGAGATAACATTAGTTTGAGAAATAAAAAAAATGATAATTAGTTATGCATCATTAATAGATTCAAGGGTAATTTTGAAATTGTATAATAAGAGTGGACAAAATAATCTAAAAATTATTCTCATTTTCATCTTATTTTTAATATATTAAAGATATTTGAATTCTTAATGTCCTGGACTAATAACTATTTATTAATTGTCAACAAATAATTAATAATATAATACTATCACAATTTAATTAATTTACAAAAACATCAACTATATATTTACATTTGACGTAAGTTGAATATAAACACTCAACATAATAAGAATTGTTCATCCAACTACAAATGGAATATTAATCCTGACGTACGGTTCACCTTTCTAAAAAGGGATAAAAGAAATTTCATTGTTTTGATTTGTAGTCCCCAAAATTCCAATTTATTTCCATAAATTGTCAAACCCCATTTTCCACAAATTATTAAAACCCATTTAGATGATAAATTAATTGGGTTGAAAAACCTAAATAAAATTTCCCGGGGACTAGACATAGCACCCTTTACATGGAAAGATATTTATAGATGGAGGGATATTTAATAATAAAAAGATTGAATAAAAAAATGGAAAAGAGAAAATTATGGTCGTACTACTTGAATGAGGTAGATATGGGGCCAATGACTTTAGGCTACAAAAGTTTTTTTTTCTCTCTTTTGACCATTTTCTCTTTCGCCTTTTAGTGGTGGAAAAATTAGTTTTATACTATTGGGAAAGACAAACGAACTAAATAAATAAATATAAAAGAAGCAAACAAGTTTTGATCTTTTGTGGTGGAAAGGGTGTCGAATTGTCCAAAGAAGAAGCTCCATGTCCATCTTCCTCCAACACATGATGTTATCAAATATTTAATATTCATTTATATCATTAATATTATGTACATAACAAAAAATTCTCTAGTTTTAATATTTTTCGGATCACAATTCACAAATATTTTATGTTGTTTTGATCGTACCTATAAGTATATCTAACATCCTTCACACGTTTCTCATCTTCTAATAAATTTTTCATGTATTGAAATTAAAGTAACATGTTAGTTTGATTACATTTTGATTATGTCAAGTATGTAATTATTAGCATCTTACTCTCTCCTCTAAGTTTTTTTACTAACGTAGAATCCCCATCAAAACCAGAAGTAACGTGAATAAAGCTGGAAGGAAAACCATTCTAATATTTTTGTAATATGAATGAAAAATTTACAAAGATAAAACCTTGAATTACATGAGATCAAGTTTAATTATGATCGGCTGTGTTAACAGTGTTGATAGAGAATCAATATAATTCTAAATAATTTTAAAAAAATACAATTATCCGTAAAATCAGCGATCTCAACAGTGGAAAGTGTAGTTGTTAATTTTAATTTTTAATGAACCTGAAAAATTGATGGTGTGTAAGAAATCTTGTGGGGAGGAAGCTTTAAATGAGAGTTAGTTGGTGAAGTCTCTTTCAACCTCTGTCTTCTTAAGCACTAAGCATACCCCCAATATCTTTCTTCTATTTAAACCTTTCTTTAAACCCCCGATTTCAAAGATCAATTAACGCCCTTTCCATTTCTTACCTGATCAAAGGATGGATTTCATCCCATACCCATCTCGTTTTTCTTCGCCATCATCCTCTACTTTTGGGAATTTCGTTGAGAGAGTTAGAGAAATTTGCAGTAACGCGGTTTCTGCAATTATTGGCAACATCTTCTCTGCGATCTTCACGTTTTCCTTCGCATTAGGTTGGTTTTCCTTTTTTTTCCCTGTCAATTTCTTTCTGAATTTTTATTCTCTGGTTGTTTTTTAGGTATTGTGGTTCTTTATTGGTGAAATGGCACTAGATTTTTAATAATTCTTTGTTAATTCCTTTGTGTTCGAGAGTTAATTCGATAATAATTATTTACCTTTCAATTGGATGCGATGTTTCAGATGTCCAAACCTAACCTGAATTCTAAAAGTTAAAAACTGGGATCTCCATTTTACCTTTCGAGGGAAAATGAATCTTAGATTAAAATGCTGCTATAACGTCACTTTCTTGTTTTTTCCAGACTTAGATGAAGCGATTTTAGGTATGGACAAAAGGTTATGGGATTTATTTTTCCCTCGTGATTCTGTTATTATAGATAAAGATTTGGGGGAGCTTTGGTAGCATATGATTTGAATAGAAAACATTATCAATTTGAAACAATATATTTTCTTTAGGCTGTCCATAAAGAAAATGTCATTTCTGTTTGCAGTGGGCACCTTATTAGGTGCCATGACAGGAGCTTTGATAGGCCAAGAAACAGAAAGTGGATTCGTTCGAGGGGCTGCTGTCGGGGCGATTTCCGGAGCTGTGTTCTCCATTGAAGTGTTTGAATCTTCCCTCGTTCTTTGGAAGTCAGATGAATCTGGTATCGGTTGCCTTCTCTACTTGGTGAGTTATTAAGCATCTGATCCCTTTTTGAGTTTTGAGTTTGTGTTATCTATAAAATTCTGTAAGACATGAATGATCTTATGTTCCTTGTTTCTTCTGATTTGTTCATTGAAAACAAAGTTTCAAGAGAGTAAACAAGGAAAACGCATTTTCTCTAAACAGTTTTTATACTGGCAACATGTTTGGTACTAGTATTCAAGGATTAGTTCAGTATAAGTATTCAGACAACTTTCTAAAAAAAACAAATAAGTCAAAATTAGACTTCATGTTTGATACACTTGTTTTTTTATCAATCTTGGTTTGGTATCTCATTCATGTTTGCAAAAAAATTATGCAGATTGATGTCATCGCAAGCCTCCTCAGTGGGAGACTTGTTCGTGAGCGGATCGGTCCAGCCATACTGAGTGCAGTTCAAAGTCAGGTAATGTGAAATGAAATTAGTGCAATTAGTCATAGTTGATGATTGAGTTCACAATGCCTTAATGCGTAGATGTAAACTAATTCGCTTTCTCATTTTGGTTTGCTCAATCAGATGGGTGTTATAGAGATAAGTTTTGATGACGTCCCAAACATCTTCGACACTGGGAGTGCCAAAGGGTTGCCAGGGGACTTGGTTGAAAAGATCCCCAAGATCAAAATTTCAAATAACAATAATGTAGATGCTTCTGGGGAGAAAGTGTCTTGTTCTGTTTGCCTTCAGGTTGGCCTCTATCTTGCTCTAGACTAGTAAATTTCAGTTGTTTCAAATCCATTAAATTTAGCTAAAAACGTTAATTGGATTTGCTGCTCAAGCATCCATTTCAATGCATTTAAAATTCTTAAACCACTTCAATCAAATATAATCTATGGATTGGATAATTGATTTTTTTCTTTATTTCCTATAAAACAAACAATTCAATAAAAGCAAAAGATGAATGATAAATTACTCAATCAATGACGTTGGGGATTTTAGTATGCTTCTTTAGCAAAAGGGTTAGATTGGTTTTTAGTTTTGTTTTTCTCAAATGAATCCAATCTATTTATACAAAAAGAAAAATCCAATGAAAAATGGTAGATGTATTTTGGTTTGACTAGATTTTGTACCCTTGTATTTAAATAGTTCGAGAAGCTAACTCGGGTTTTCATCACAAACAGGACTTTCAACTGGGAGAGACAGTAAGAAGTTTACCTCATTGCCATCACATGTTTCACTTACCTTGCATAGATGAGTGGCTTCTCAAACATGGTTCTTGTCCCTTATGCAGAAGGGATCTGTAAGTTTTGTCCATGCATATTACAAATTTCAGAAAGTTTATTTCTTATTTATACATAACCTGGTTAGATGGAGGCTCAGGTAGTTGCCGCTTTACGGGTAGGACTCATGTACTTACTTGATTGCTGATCATTGTATAGAAATTTTGAGAGTAATGAAATCTTTCATTGCTTTTGTTGATACTGGTGATGTCTACTTTACTGTTGTGATATGAAATCAGGATATCAGTTATATAGGAGCAATAGAAATAGAAATAGGTTGAGAATAAGAAATATAAGATTGGATTTTGTGTTTTTTTTTCTTGTAGTTAAGCAGCTGTAAACTTTGTGTTAATTCAGACTTACATTTGTTATTTTTCATCTCTAATTTGTTGGTTTTTGAGACTACTATATTTTTCCTGATTTCTTTTATTTATTTATTTTCTCGTTTCTGAGATCCAAGCATAACCTTGAGAATGAGGAGTAATGTATGAGAAAAAGAAGCTGGATGTCACTTTGAGATTTATTTTTTTCTTTATTGTATTTTATTAATTGGAATGGTGATCAATTTGCTCAATTGAACTGATCATGGATTAAGCTTTTTCATGGAGATTGAATTTTTTTATTTGAAAAAACAAAAAAAGTGGCGATATGGCGATCAAATTTACTTGAAGTTGTAGAACAACTTTTATTTTAAAATCTGGAGTTTTCCAATTGACGGTCGAGGTGGAATTTCTAATTATGAATCTCGATTAATAATTGAACCTTCAGTTTGGTCATTCTGGAATAACAAATAGATAGGAGGGTTGACAATTTGGTTCAACGATCTTACCGAAACCGTTTATTGAAAATAAATCAAACTTAAATTTTCAGTTAAGTTCTACTAGGTTCCCTGGTTCAGCCTTACTGATGAGAAAAGAATAATATTTTTTTAATTTCAACACAAAATTACAAAAAAAAAACTAAAGTTACAGTTCGATTCTGTATGAAATTATATGATAAAAAAGGATACAAGTTTTAATTCAATTGCAACACTTAAAAAATTTCAAACCAAACCAAAATTCTGATTCTTTAGTTTTGCCAAAACAAACAGAACTAAAGATTCTTAAAGAACCGATCTAACAGGTCTTTCAATTCGGTTTGGTTGAATTCTCAGTTCAGTAGAAAATTATTCACTCCTACAAAGACAGGAAAGATCCCAACTCAAAAGTCCATTCATACTTGAAATAGAAGAGAATATAACACTGCCTGCACCAACCATTTCAGCCATACCAATACCTGTTCATGCAGGCATTCCCTCATTTGAACCCTAAAGTTCTACTTATAACTCACTACTTCCCAAGTAATGATCAGTTATTGACAGAGGAAACTGAACTACGTCATTTTTTTAGCTCTGTATTCTCCGAACTTCTGCTGTCAAGTTCTTTGTAACTAAATCACACACAACCCGCGTCAATTGTTACAAATTGTACATCAAAAAAAGATTAGTGAGGTTCATTGACTAGGTACAAAAAAAAAACGATTATCAGGTGGTAGCGGGTTCGGTGGGGGTGGCGGAGGGAGCTGGAGATTTGGCAGGAAGACTAAGACCACCCCCTCTGATAGACAAAATGGGGCCTCTAACTGAACTGCTTCTGCTCACTAGATTTGAGTCTAGAAATACAACTATTACAGTAATGTCGTCGTGGAAATGGCGGCGCACACCTCGGTCTATTTTCTTTAGATCTGAATATCTCATTTCTCTTTTCTTCGCTGCTTCCTGCAATGCAGTTTTCACTAGCCTCCTTGCGATTCCCTGCATGAAGAAATGAATTTTGAGTCTTATAGGGATAATCTTATCAATAACATAAAATGCAGCACTAAGCTAGTGTTCTAAAAGAAAATCGACCGCTAACATTCAAGACTTTGATTGTACTTGTTCACAGAAACTTTGATATCCTGAGTGCTTGTATTTAGACCAAAATGAAGAAGCATGTCCCAAGATACAGAGGGTGTGAAAGTTATGGAACTAGAAGTATATTCCAGATAAAAAAAAATTAAAGCTTTCAATACGATTGATCTCAAATAATATAAAAGTTTGATTTTTTAGCTTATCCCTGAAAGTTTGAACATACTTCCATTTCCTGAACAAACTGATGGCACAGCACGCCCATCTCGAAGATCGCACCAAAAAGAACTATCTGATCTCTATATTACCACTCCCTGGCTTTCTTATACGGTAGGGCCAGCAAATCTAACAAATACAATTTGAGGAATAAGCAAAGATATATGAACACAACTCACAAATTAACCAACAACCCGATCGATACGTATTTCGTCTTCAACTAATTATCATTGTTGATTTCAGGTAAAAAAATTAATGCACGGGCACGCACGGCATACTGTCTTACAGAGGAAGCAATATAAACAACCGCAATAGAAAGCAAAGAAAGAGTAATTCAAATATGATATCTTACATTGCGTGGGTGATTATGGACCATATCAACTGCTTCTTGATTGCTAAAGTGCTCCCACAGACCGTCAGATGCAAATATTAGAAACTGATCATGAGGCTGAAGTTCATGCACAGATATTGATGGTTCTGCACTCATAATTGGCATAGTGAAGGGCTCCCGAAGGCGAAATTTAGCATACAAAGGTTCCCTGTTAAATTCAGCCTTTTTTAGATATATATCACCGATAGATCTCGAAACCTGCAATGAAAAAGAAACAATTGAGGACACGCTCAGTAATTTCTCAAGAGTATGAGAAATTTAGCAATTAAGAAGCAAAATCATCAAATTTAACAGAAACAATTGTAATTAGAAAAGAAAGGAGAGTGTAATTAGATGGTTAACTGAATTTAGAAATGAAACTAGATGAATAACTTAATATCGATTGAAAAACAGAATTTCATTACCCAATAACTTTGCATTTCTAATGATGTCTACACAGAATAAGGGAGGAAATTAGATTATTAATAGTGAAATGGAGGGTGATTGGCTTAATGTAGAAAGTAACTAAACGGGAGAACCTGAATAATTCGAATGAGAAGCATTTAAGTTTTTTTTCTTAGAGCTTATTGTTGAAGAGGTTGGCACATGCTATGAGTAACCAATGAGGATATCAATAGAGCTTTATAATAGAGAATTTTCGGGAAGCATTATTCTTTCAATCAAAGCATCAGACTTGGATCACCTACAAATGTATAAGTTTTAATATGTGCTTTTTTTACTCTTTTCCATTTTGCAACGAATTGTCCAAAATGAAGGTATATCTTATATTCTAAGTTGAGTTCTACAAATTCTCAAGAAAAAACAAAAAAATAGATGATAACTCTGTCACGGTTCAATTGAGAATCAACAATTGAAACTATTTCCATAATTTGAATGTTTCTTTGATTTACGCAAAATCACACATCTCTTTAGTACTATTCCTACTACTTTAACTATGTATCATATATGCGTACCGTACATGCATAATATTCATAAACTCTTATCGATATGCCATTTTGAATAACTTTACAGATCACATCCATAGCTAGTTTTAGTGATACACAAATGATTCAAATATGTCTACAGCAAAAAAATACTACCCTTTTCACTTTGAAGATCATATTGATTTACGACTTTCTTATAAGAATCTGAAGGCTTTAATGATATTTGTTCAAAGAGGCAAGAATAAGTGTTTTGGTTCATCAAAACCCGAAATGATTATACCCATAGAAAGGAAATTACCTGTATCAAGCCCTTCACACGCCATACATTATGTTTTAAAACAACTATATTTGGGTCATCTGGGTGCATAGAATGCATCTCCTCTCTGACAGATTCAATGGCTACATTATGTTCAGAAGACAGCTGAACAGCAAGCACCTCCCCAGTTGCCTTAACAAGTCTCCCCAGCACCGCACGGGAATCGCCAAGGTTGGCAATGTAGAGTGTGCCATCACAAATCACACCAACCAGGCAGCAAGAACCAACAGCTGCAATTTGGGGCTTGACAGGCCATTGTTTGGAAACAATTGACAGAAACCCCTCTTCCGTTGCTTGGTATGCTCTCCTTAGTGCATCCACAGACATTGATTGTTGTTCTGAGGCGAACCCTGCAGAACAACCGATAAAGAGAATCATAAGGTAGAACTTTCAGTACCTGATAACTCAAAACCTAGTATACTAGTAGCACATTGGGTGATCCCCAAAATACTTATGCATAAAATTTAATTCCTATGTTAAGATTTTTACTTTTTAGATGCTGGAATAAATTATCGCAGACAAAACGTGATGTCTCTGGACCTCCATGACCATCATATACTCCAACAAAAGTTCCATATGGCCCCGAGTCGAGCAAGCTCAAGGGACCTGACTCGATCTGGCTTTGATCCTCAAGCAAGTTATTGGCCTGGACAACAGCCATTGAGTATTCACCGCTAACATGCTGCCCACTATCCTTATACCAAAGTAGCCCATCTTGCCGGCCAGCTGAATCCGAACCTGTGTGTTCATATTGATCAGAGGATGGCCCCCAGCAGGCCCTCAGAAAGTTCATCAACCTTGATAACATCCCTCATTTCGCCCAAGCCAGCCTCTAAATCCTTCACATCCAAAATGGATGCAATTACACTCCACCCCAAAAACCCACTCACCAGCCTCCTTTCCTATAGGCAAAGAAATCAACTATAAGAAGGTCAAAACCCACAGAATGAAGGAATATAACTCAGGCAAAATTAATTATATTCATGATTTTCAAAAGAAACATAACTTTCCATGTGAAATCCAAGATAAAATTGTCAAGGAAATTAAATAAATGCATACTGGGTTCTAAAACCCATCTCCATTTCTACTTAGTACTGAAAAACCATTATGTCCCTCGCACTAAAGAACCTCAAAGATGAAGGAAAGAATAAAAAGAAAGTCAAATAGACATGGAACAAAAACAGCCAAATCTACCAATCAGACAATTATCTATCCACATACTTAAAATTGACAAAGAAAATGGATATGCAAAACGAAAACGAAACAATCATAATAAGAAAATCGATTACAAAAATAACAAACAAGAAGAATGAATTGAATAGCAACATTTACCTAAACGAAAAATATAAAGATAAAGGAATAATAACTCACACTAGTTTAGGCTTTTTGATAAGTTGGGGTCAGCGCCCGGATGATATCAAATGAAAACGATGGAGATCTAAAAGAGACAGAGCAATACATGTGCGAAAAAATGTTAGATCCACAGATCCATCAAATTATACACTAAGCAATAGGTCTTCTGTTTACCGAACACTTATGCTTTTGCACACTCTCTTTTCTGTGTTTCCCCTTTTGGGTAATACAGAGAGTGGAAGAAAACGAAGAAGAAGTTGTAGTAGATAGAGTAATTGAAGGAAGGAGCTCTCAATCAGTGTTATTTTTTTTCCTTTTCCTCTGCGGGTCTTCTTTCTGAGCAGACAAACGCCCTATAAAAGAAAACGAACAAAGCGATGGCTGAGAGCCAGCAATGCATATGGGCAACTGGGCTCCACATATAATTATTTTGTTTAATTATTAGTAGGAAATTAAAGAAATATATAATTATATTATTTATTGTTAGTCGTAAATTTCTTATTTATTTGACAAACATATAATTAGGTCTAGAAATTTCCACTTTCCCCCTCATCTGTATGTAATGAGGCTGCCTTTCCCCTTAAACATTCTCTTTTATTTTCAAATTTTTTAGTTCATTTAATTGAATTTACATTTTTAATCAAAAATAGGAAAAATTTACGGTGATAGCATGAATTAGATAATTTATTTTATAATTGAAAATGTAAAATAATATGTTAATGAATTTCAAATAGGTTTTTGCGGATCAAATCATGACAAACAGTTTTACAATTTAGCACTATAACGTGTCAAATATTGAAGAAATGTTACAGTTTTTTAACTAGTACAACACCAAACACTGGACGGTATTATTTAATCCAGTACAATACAGTCTGACAGATTTAATACAGTATTATCCAGTATTATCCTCACTGTCAAACGAGCTCTTAGTACTTATACGAGGGAGTAACCGCGAACGAAACACTTGTAATATCAGCATATAACTAAATATCTAAACTAGGAGTACTCAAAATCGTCATTAATGTCCTCGAAGCAACGCCTAAGTTAACGAAAAAATCAGCTAAAAATTTATCATCTCATACAGTATGAGTTATAGAATCAGTCCAACTATGTTTGGACGGTTGAAGTTAAAAACTTGATAAAGTCGATAAAGTTGTTTGAAACCATTTACTTAGGGGTGAAAATTTTTGTACCGGTCGGACCAGTTCAGTCGATTCTTTATGTAGATTCGGTTCAGTTCGATTCGATGGAATTAAAGAATCAAAGTTCAGTTTGGTTTGAAATTTCAGCAGTTTTCGAATCGAACCGAAATGAAATTTTGATGTTTATTATTTTTTATTATGTAACTTCATATCAAACGTACCAATCCGAAACCCAGTTTATATTATTTTTTTAGTAATTTCCTTTGAAATTTTAAAAAAAATAAAATTTTCATTACTAAGGTCGAATCAGATAATCGAACCGTACGAAAACTTTCGATTAAGATAATTTCTTTTGTCACAATCAGTTTGGTTTGGTTCGGTAATATTGCCGAACCGAATTGTGAACACCCCTGCATTTGCTTTATTTCCAACAAGTTACCTATTGGCTTTTAAGATAAATGAGTGTGATAAATGTGTCTGCATTAAAGGTGCTAGTGATCATTGTATCATAGTATGCTTATATGTAGACGACATGCATATATTGAGAACGCATGAGGATATAATATCTTCTACTAGCAAACTTGCATAGCTCGTTGAACTATGAAATCAGAATTTATAGCTTTGGACAAGGCTAGCGAAGGAGCATAATGACTTAGAAATTTCTTGAAAGATATTCCAGTGTGGCCAAAACATGTGTCGGCAATAGGTGTCCATTGTGACAATATGATTGCGACCTTTAGAGTGAAAAATAATGTGTATAATGGTAAGTCTAGACATATTCGACGGAGACGTAGTTCAATTAAGCAGTTGTCTTCCAACGGGGTGATTTCTATAGACTTTATAAGGTTAAAGGAAAATCTTGTCGATCATCTGACAAAAGGTTTGTCAATGGAGCTAATAAAGCAAATATCGAGGGGGATGAGACTAAAACCTATTCAATGAATCATTCGGGTGGTAACCTAATCTAGTTTATTGGAGATCTCAAGATCTAAGTTGAATAGGTAAACTGATAGGAATGATTCACATTGACACACTAAGAAATTTGTGATTTCTTCTTATTCCTATGATGTGAAGACAGTGTGTTCTCTGTCGACGTGAAATGATATGCTTAAGTATTTAATGACATTGGTATCTCATTTGCAAGAAGAGTACTGACAGAATACTCTTAATCATTATCACCTATATGAGAGTAGAAGTGGAGTCACTTCCATGAGAGACCTCGAATGGTTTAACTATTGGTCGTCGTGGCGCGTGCGCGGCAGAAGCGTGTGGCGCGTGACCATTTTTAAAAATAACTTTTTAATGAAAAATAATATTGTAACAAAACAAAATCGTGCAACGCTACGATAACTAAAAAAATTTTTTATTGAAACTTTTTTTCAATCAATCAGGATCTATTATATATTTATATATTAAATTAACAACATACAACGTTAGGAATCATATACGTCTTGTAGTTTAAATCAAGCGTCTTCGTGAAATCGATCGATTCTCCGTTCTCACGAAATCATTCTAACAATCAGCAAACTCTGAGATCAACACCAAGATCTTTCAAGTCAATCCTCAACACACCAGGCCGTGTGTGGGCATATAGAATATAATAAAAATATTTTTCTATCTCTAAATGTACTCAACACATGAGATCTAGAGATTTTATTGAGATTTTATTGAGACGACTCTCTAAAAGAACGTGATGATGATTTTTTTAAAGATTTTGATTAACTCTTAATCGTAGAAAAAATCATGTTTTGAGAAATTGTGTTATTCTCTTAACTCTTGTTTGATAAACTGATTCTCCGATTGATTAATTGACAATCTTATCAACTCTTATCATTAAAATAAAATTTTTATATTATTTTAGATAGTGACGTATCAGATATTTAGAGATAATTTAAATTTAAAAATAATATTTAATTTCAAATTGTCCAATACTGTGGGACCTGCTCTATAATGGTGCACAAATGTAGTGCCATGTGGCACTACAGTGTCGCACCCCCACTTTTGTAGTGTCACGTGACATTAAAGTAGTCTATGTCAATCGCTGATAATCAATCAGTGATTGACACTTAATAATTTGGTAAATTAAATATTTATTTCAATCAAATGAATACATAGATATCAGTTAACTCAAAATTAACATATTCGGTTACCTATATCAACTAAATTATCTGTTATTTCACAAATAAGAGATTTAGTTGATCCAAAATATTATCTGATAATAATTGAATAATCTAATTTCAGAATTTAGATATTCTGTCTCACTTATCTATAATTAAATAATAATCGANTTTAATTAATTAAACACACATAATTATCTCATAATTATGTATTTGCCCTAGAATAAAAATTCATTTGCAAGTAGGAGTGTTCGTGGTTCGGTTTGGTCGGTTAGTAAGGCATTTTTATAATCGAACCAAATGCACATGTTGCCTATGTAACCGAACCGAACCAGTGTAACCATCTAAACTGAATCAAATATAACCAAAGTAATCGGTTCATTTTGGTTACTTGTAACCGATTTGTCTATACCTATAAAACTTCTTAAAATAGCAAAAAATTTAAACTGAAAACATCAATAGATTACTAATCAAATATAGTTTTCATTACTCCATACACTAACCTCGATTCATTTTAATACTACTAAATCCAAATATCCAACAAAATATCAGCAGGTTACAATATTTAAAGTCCAACAATAAAAAATGAAAAGTTTACAACATTCATAACAAAACAGCAAACTTCATGTCCATATTCATCTAAAAAAAAAAAACAAACCGAAAACATTCATATTTGCCATCATCAACTTTAATTTTCTTTAAAGAGAAGGACTCATGATCTGTTCGTTTAGATTCAAATAAATAACCATGATCTCGTCTTCATTTCACTCATTCTGAGATAATGACTTATAATTTGTCGTTTCCCCAAGAACTTAGGTGAACAGACAAATTTTCACATGACATGGGCGAGATCTAGATCAGAGACTCCATCGAAGAAAAGATAGAGCGAGAACCGTAGGATCAACTAGGCGGTTATGAAGAACAGACCAATCAGAAGAAAGTGCATGGATTGCTGGCGAGGTAATCTAAAGAGAAGCTAACAAAGACCATTGGATCGATCAGATGATTAAAGATTATTTAGTTGTTATTGTTGATAAGCTAGAACTCAGAGAATATTCTATTGATCTTATTTTCAGATAAAATTAGATAAACAGTATCAGCTTATATGAAAACTTATTTACAGAGACAATATGTAACTCCAAAAAAGGGACTCAAGAAGAGAACAACTCTCAACACTCATTAGCCTTGTAAACCATTTCTCCATAATCAAATACTATCAAAATCTTCCAGTGATTTTTTTTCCTTTTAAGAGTTTTCCACGTAAATCAAGACGTATTTACTCTCTTATTCTCTCTTTTAATTATTCTCTATATTTTCATATTGTGATGTAGAGAATTCACGATCAATTCCTCAGAGATCGTAAAATTTTTTTTTATATTTGGTGCTTTCGTTGAGAGTTGGGAGAAAAACTCAAGAGATCTCTTCCCAAAGCACCCAAAACCAAACCAAACGCTTTCGACAACGGATACAAAGTGGAAGCGGAAACAGGAGCATGAAGGGTATGAAAACAAATTGGAAGAGAATGTAGAACGATAAATTCATTTATTACATATTAGATTGATTTGTTTATTTGTACGATGATTATTAAAAAAATATGAACACTTTCTTTGAATTGAATCTAAAAAATTCAAGACCACCGCGAGGAGCCGGCGAAACCCACGGAGAACCGGACGATGGAAGCTCCACCTGAAAAAAAAGCGACAAATATGAAGAACAATCAGATCTGTTGGAGAAGCCTGAAAAGGAAGCAGCAGCCTGCTGCCCGTGGCCTCGCCCACGACTGCGTCGGGCCTCATCTGAGTCAAGAACAACCGCCGGATGGCTAAACGAAGGAGCAGCGAGAAACCCCCAATTCTGAAGATAGCATCTCAGATCTACATCAAGAGGAAAACTTTTCACCCTCGAAACATCCCTAAAAGGACTAAGACGGAAATTCCCGGTCGTTTGAAGACTTTTCCGGCCTGAAACGACAGTTGGACGACGACGCACGTGCCCCCACGCGCTGTCGCCAGCGGCGGTCATCATCTCGACCCATTTCCCTACATTCGAGTTAACCTTCCCGAAAGACCCATGCCCAGTCACAGACTAGCGGAGCGACCCGTAGCCTGACCCAAGTCAAGGCGCAACCCGTGCAAACAAACCATTTAAAAGGCCAGGCCAGCAAGGCCACGGTACAGCCCAAAAAAGAAACAGCCCAGCTAGCGCGACCCAGAAAAGGTGCAACCCGTTCACGGTCCAAGAAGTTCGCCAGACCCACAACCCGCGTGTAACCCAAGCCTATCCCTTGGGCCGCAGCTTCAGACCAAGCCCAAAACCTCCCTAACCTCTACAGATTTAATTCTTGCGAAGCCCAAGCTCTTCATAACTTGGCAGATTAAATCCATGGGTTTTTGAAGATTCACAAAAAATTTCAGAAAATGAATTGGATCAACTTCATTAAAAATTCAATAACGATAATATTATCGCTTTCAAATATACGGATCAACTTATGCAAACATATGAAGGACATCAAATTGCAAGCTAAGTATTTATTGCTTCGCCTTTAAATACATATATCATCCATTAAAAAATGATTGCATGAGAATATCATATAAATTTCTTGAAATATAATTAGGCAATTGCTCAAATATGTTAAAATAATAGAAATTAATTTTGCACTAATCGAGTAGGGTATAAATTATTAGCTCTCCATGTTAAAATTTACCATGCTTTAATGTAATTATATAAATTACATTTCTCCTGTTTAGGTCATTTGTTTGGATAAAATTCATCATTTGACCCTATTATGGATAATATGAAATGTTGTAAACGGTATTCAAATTAATTTGATGCACGAGGAATGAATTTTTAAATTTTTAATTCAAAATTTTGAATTTAAGCTTTTCTAAAGTTATAAAATAAATAAAAGATCTCTTAATAGTTGATGAACAAAGATATAAACTTTGATATGCATTTTTTTAGACTAGTTCTTTCCTTATTCTATATGCAAAAATGCAGGAAAATAATTATATGAACAAATGACGAGAAATGGAAAAGGCATGGCGACGAGAACAGGAAACGTCGATAACCCTTCAAATGGATTTTAAAAGGAAAATAAAATGATTGCATGATAATATCATATAAATGTCTTAACGTTTCCTGTTCCCGTCGCCATGCCTTTTCTCATGCCATCATTTTATTTTTCTTATAAAATCCATTTGAAGGGTTATCGACAGAAAAGAAAAAAAGAGCAAAGAAGATCACGTTCACTTCAGACAAGAAAGCTGTCACTTCATTACAGAACGGGAAAACCAAAAAGATAGTCATTCAATTTTTTAGAACGGAAGGTTACGACTTGATAACCCTTCAAATGGACTTTATGAGGAAAACAAAAGATGTACAAATAACGAGAATGGAAATGTTTCAACAACAGAAGCGACAACATGGGGTAAAAATGGAAACTGAAATGGAAAAAGCTAGAATAAAAATTACATGACGAGTCACATAATAAATATATGGGTGTCTGCTTCATGGAGAATTTTATGGAATTCAAGTTGCTCTAGATCAAAAGTATGGTAGTCATCATACAAGAAAGTAAACTTAATCACATCTTTTATATTTTAACTGAATTAAATAGACTTAAATAGCATATTATATTACGTTAGAAAAATATGGATATCTACTTCTTGAAGAATTTTGCGGAACTTGATTAAGAGTTCTTGAGAAAATATTATGATAATTCTCGTGGAAACTGTTGAGGAAAATAGATTATGCAGAACCTTGAATTTGAAAATTAAACTATGCATTTATTGGGGCTAACTACATGAAGAATATTATATCAACGGAAAGATACGGAAATCTACTTTGTGAAGAATTTCACGGAAATTAATTTGATGCTCCCGAATAAAAGTTATGGCAGCTCTCGTTGGTGCTTTTCAGAAAAGTAGATATATGAATGTTTCTCAAATTTAAACTTTAAACTATATCAATTTTAAAATCATTACATAGAAAATGATATATCATTAGAAAAATATGGATATCTACTTGGAGCTCTCGAACAAAAGTTATGACATTTTTTTGTGAAGGCTGTTTAAGAAAGCAGAATATGCAAAATGGACAATTTTAGAAATTATATTGTATTTTCTTGAGGCCAACTACACGGTGAATCTTACATCATCAGAAAGATATAAAATTCTACTTATTGGAGAATTTTATAGAATTTAATTTGGAGATTTCGATCAAAAGTCAAGATTTGTAGAACTTGATTCGGAGCTCCCGAACAAAAGTTACGAAAATTTTCATGAAGGTTGTTCAAGAAAGCTTATTATGCAGAATAGTCAAATTCGTTAATTAAAATGTATCGACTGAGAGATAATTACATGACAAATTATATATCATCGGAGACATATGAAAATCAACTATTTGAAGAATTTCATGAAATTCAATTTGGAACTTTCAATCAAAACTGATGGCATGATAATGTGCATACTGCTTACAAAATAAATACTTGGCGTCAACTTTCTCTCTTCTTCAACAACAACGGAAATAAGGGTGTAAGACTTTGGGAGGGGCAATTCGTAAGTCCTACTCTCAGAAGGAACTAAGGGCGTAAGTCTTTGGGAGGGGCAATTCATAAGTCCTACTCTCAGAATGAACTAAGGACGTAAGTACTTCGAATGGGAAGTTCATAAGTCCTACTATTAGAAGGAACTAAGGGTGTAATTCCTTGCGAGGGGCAGTTCGTAAGTCCTACTCTCAGAAGGAACTAAGAGCATAAGTCCTTGGGAGGGGCAATTCGTAAGTTCTACTCTCAGAAGGAACTAAGGGCGTAAGTCATTGGGAGGGGAAATTCGTAAGTCCTACTCTCAGAAGGAACTAAGGGCATAAGTTCTTGGGAGGTGCAATTCATAAGTCATACTCTCAGAATAAAGACGGGGCCATGGTTCTCATTTGAACCTAAGTCCTTAGGAGCAGACAGTTCGTGATACATTCTCCCAGAATGCGAAAAATAAAAATGGGGTCATGGTTATTTATTTGAGCCTAAGCTCTCCTCCCAAAAGAAAACGACAGTTCGTAATTCATTCACTTCGAACGAAGACATGGTCATGGTTCTTTATTTGAACCTAAGTCTTCCTTTCAAAAGAAAACGGGTAGTTCGTAAGTCACTCTTAAAGCATAAATGAGGCCATGGTTCTTTATTTAAACCTAAGTCATTCTCTCAAAAGAAAATGACAGTTCGTAATTCATTCTCTCAAAATGAAGACATGGCCATGGTTCTTTATTTGAGCCTAAGTCCTTAAAGAATAGTACAACAAAAAGGGAGTTCAGAAGAAAAATTGCACAAAAAGAGTAATTCATGTTGATCGAAGCAGAAGTACAAAGGAAAAATACGAAACAATAGAAGGAAAAAGAAAATAGGGAAACAATGGAAACTCTACCAACAAATGCAGAACATCAAACTCAAACTCATGCGATACAATTAAGAAATTGTACACTTGCTCATTACTCATCTCAATAAATTGTTATGTTATTGTTCTTGTACAACATTCTTGTCACAGATTTTAACGTACGGGAGAAGGAAAATGAAAAATGAAGAAACGAGAAAAACTCTATCAATGAGTCCGAAGTGAAAGAAACAAAATGACGTAACAGCAAATGAATAAGAAGTAATCATCATCTACAGTAAACTGATAAAAAAATTACTCTATAACTGCAAAGCATTTGTGAATGGAAACAGAAAACATAAGGGCAGAATGAAAAGGAGAAACCACTACTAACAACAGACAATCGAAAAGTTACATGGAAAGATAACGTCACATGTTTTCAAGAAGTATGTAAGAACAGAAACGGACATGCGTAACATCAGAAAAAGAAAAGATGATCATTACACATCAACGAATAAAATTTCGTTGAGTGTAGTGGGAGCCAATGAAAAGACAAAATTTCACATGACACGGGCAAGATCTAAACTGGAGACTCCATCGAAGAAAAGATAGAGTGAGAACTGTAAGATCAACTAGGCAGTTATGAATAACAGACCATTCAGAAGAAAGTACATGGATTATTAACGTAACGTGGCTATCTAAAGAGAAGCTAATCAAGACCATTAGATTGATCAGACGATCAAGATTTACTTGGTTGTTATTGTTGATAAGTTAGATCTCAGAGAATATTTTGTTAATCCTATTTTCAAATAGAATTAGATATGCAAGATCATATTATATGAAGGCCTACGAATAGAGACAATATGTAACTCCAAAAAAGGGACTCAAGAAAAGAACAACTATCAACATCCATTACTTTTGTAAACCCTTTCTCTATAATGAAATGCTATCAAAATCTCCCCGTGATTTTTCTTCCCTTTAAGGATTTTCCACGTAAATTATGGCGTATTTATTATCTCATTCTCTCTTTATTATTCTCTATATTTTCATATTATGATGTAGAGAATTCATGATCAATTTTCAAAGACCGTAAATTTTTTCCTTTACATTAGGTTCAAATAAAGATCCACGGCCCCCATTTTCATTATAAGAGAATGACTTATGAACTGTCTGTTTTCTTTTGAGATGAGAACTTAGGTTCAAATAAAAAACTATGGATATGTTTTGGCCTTTAGTTTTATGGTCGTCCGCTGAGTTGTTATCAAGAAACATTTCATCTTTGCTTCTTCAGTTGTTTCCGTTATGAGTTATTTGAGCATCGTCTGATCCATTTAGACAATGATATTTCTGTTTTGATGTTTTTTATTTTCTTCTGAGAATGATGTTCATAGACACTCCCAAGGACTTAGGCTCCTGTAGAATTATGGCTTCATTTTGATTTCCTTTTGAGATCGATACTTGTAGACACTCCCAAGGACTTAGGCTCCTTCTGTGGAACCATGGTCTGTTTTGATTTCATTCTAAGAACGATATCCATAAACCCTCCCCCAACTCGAAGCTTCTATCGCCGACTCGAAGATTCCATCGTTGAGCTCAAAGCTTCCATCATCGAGCTTGAAGCTTCCATCGTCGAGATCTCTAAGTCTCTCTGTCTCTTTGAAATTGAAGGTAGTCTCTCTGTCTTACCACTGATACATGGAATTTAGTGCAAAATCTTAATTACATGGTTCTCGCTGCACACTTTATTGATAAAAATTGGAGTCTGCATAAAAGGATTATCAACTTTTGTCTAATTCCTAATCATAAGGGGAAGTCTATTGCTTTGGCCATTGAAAATTGTTTGCTTGAATGGGTTATTGAACGGGTTCTCACAATCACATTGGATAATGCTAGCTCCAATGTTAGTGCAATTTCTTATTCGAAAAAGAGTATAAGAAATTGGAATGGGTTGGTGTTAAATGGTGAGTTTATGCATGTTAGGTGTTGTGCACACATTCTGAACCTTATTGTGTGTGATGGTTTGAAGGATATTCATGAGTCCATCACCAAAATTCGTAATGCTATGGAATATGTGAGGTCTTATCCTGCTAGGTTTAAGAGATTTAGGACTTGTATTGAGGCAGCAAAAATAGCTTCGAGTAATCTTGTGACCCTAGATGTTCCTACTAGATGGAACTCCATTTACTTGATGTTGGAGGCGCTGAAAAGTATCAAAAAGATTTTGAGAAGCTTGAAGAACAAGATGCACATTATTCGTTGGAGTTTATTGGAGATGAAATTCTAAATGATGAGGATTGGGACAATGCCCGTGTGTTTATCAAGTTTTTTATGAAATAACTATTATGATTTCTGGTTCTTTGTATGTGACATCAAATAGTTATTTTCATGAAGTTGGCTTGGTACAGAACTTGATTTGAAAGCATTCTAAGGATGCTGATGATCATTTGAGACAAATTGTAAGTACTATGAAAGCTAAATTTGACAAATATTAGGGAAGTCAAGAAAAAATCAATTTTGTGTTGTATGTTGCTGTTGTGCTTAATCCTCGATGGAAAATTAGATTAGGTGAGTGTTGCTTTGATCTTATTTATGACTCTGAGCTTGTTGTTGATTTGAAAAAGAAATTGGATGCTACTTTGGAAAGAATGTACGATGAATACAAAGGTAAGCTTATAGTTAGTCAGCCTAAACAATGAGATGTGGGTCAATCATCAAAATCAGTAGACGTCCGAGTTGATGATAATCCAGATGATATTTTTTTGGCCTCAATATTTGTAAAATAGATGTCGAAGGTTGATAACTCGCATAGTAAGTCAGAGATTGATAGGTACTTGTCTAAGCCTAATGAAAAACATGATGTTGATTTTGACATTCTCAATCGGTGGAAGGTAAACTCTTCGAGATTCGTGGTCCTTAGTCATATGGCAGGAGATGTCCTGGCAATTCCCATCTTCATAGTAGCCTCTAAGTCTACCTTTAGTACCAGTAGCCGTATAATAGATCCATTTCGCATTGCATGGGCTCCTAAGATAGTTGAAGCTCTCATTTGTGCACATAATTGGCTTCTAAGTAAAACAATGCAAGCGGATCTTAATGAATCATTTAATGAGATAATGTCAACTGAACAAGGTAACACATTTCAAATTTACAATATTGTTTTTCAGATTATTATATATTTTTAATACTATAATGTGGTCATTATTTATTCTTTCATGCTTTCTTTCATAGAACGTGTGAACATGTGATGAAAGAGTGTCAGTCTACAATAACAACGATATGACGAATTCATTCTTAGAAATAATAAATTCTTTATTAAAAAAAGAATCTTCGGATAAATGTTTATGCAAAAGTGAAAGAGAAATCAAATTCCTCGAAAAACCACGAATATAATAAACATTGTTAAAAACTAAATAATTATTTCCAAAAATTAAATGGACTGTCCCCTAATGTTTTAGCTGACACGAGTGCACCATTGTCAACTCTCATAACGACCTCGCCATCAACCTCAGAAGGAAATCAAAATGGGGCCATGGTTCCACATGAAGGAGCCTAAGTCCATGTTTCCTCATAAGTCAAAAAGTTTTTGTTGCTCCAATGGTGAAGTGATTCTAGCTTCTAAGTCGATGCCTGAAGAATTGCAGAGTTTATATTATTCAACAGATGATGAAGTTGTTGAGTTGCAAAAGTATATATGTACATATAACAATACAATGGCTTTTACATCTTTTGGAGTTAAATACGATAAGCACTTATCAAGGAGGAACAATGGAATATATACATTAGGCGTTCAAGGACAAGTTTATCATTATATAAATGATATCATGTTTTTTGATGACCATGCTTCTTACCTACAACTTTATTTCTATGATACGAATCATGAAATAGAGAATAGTTTGTACAATTCAAGCAAATTAACTCACATTGTTCTAGATAAACTCCTATGTATCTTACGTTTTAATCCTTATGTTCAATTTTTCTGCTCGTTAAAAGATGTCCCTGATTTAGCATCACATGATATTTGTATTCATAATGATGTTGATTTGGATCAACGTATATATAACACTCCTTACAATTCCCAAGTTTCTGCTATTTAGGTTGGAGATTCTACAACCTATAATCATTCAATTCGTGATATTATTATTCAAGTTAAATCTGGGCTAAAACGCAAGATACAATATTACTTTGGATGTTACGACCCCCTGTAGTATCCATTATTGTTTTCTTTTGGAGAAAATGGATGGCATCAAGGTATTAAAAGGATTGATAGGAGACATGGATAATTTTTATGTACGGAGAATTTGATGATCTTGCAAAAAAGCATATCAGAAGAACAATTAATGCGAAATGGGGTTCAGTTAAATAGCAAGAAGAGAAATATGGTTTCTTGTCATGAGTATTATTGCTATAAAATTTAAATACGCTCAAGTGATAAGCCGGTGCTATTACGTTCCGGTAGAGGAAGATGGTTTTCGAGAGGGAAAGGAAAGAAAATGGAGGTGCGAGGTGAGTGCTAGGGTTTTTGTTTGGGCGTTTGATTAATTGGTTTTCATTTTAGTTTTGGTTTTTTTTTACTTCAACTCAATAACAATAATTAATATATATATACATTAAAAAATGATTGTAATCGATTCGAATCGATTACAGAGTTATTGATAAAAATATCCAAACCGAAAATGCGGTTATTAAAAATAATTGAACCAATTACAATTGATATATTAAAAGAACCTACCGAACCGATTCCAATTTATTATACTCTGTTTCAAATAAGAAATTGCACTATCGTTGGAGCTAGCATTATCCAATGTGATTGTGAAAACCCGTTCAATACCCCATTCCAGCAAACAATTTTCAATGGCCAAAGCAATGGACTCCCCCTTATGATTAGGAATTAGACGAAAGTTGATAATCCTTTTATGCAAACTCCAATTCTTATCAATAAAGAGTGCAGTGAGAACCATGTAATTAAGATTTTGCACTAAAATCAATGTATCAGTGGTAAGACAGAGAGACTACCTTCTCATGTATCGGTTCAGAAAAAATCTGCACACCCGTATTTGCAAGTTAGTCATTTTCTCAGGTCCTGAAATATTCACACCCTAGACAACTTAGTATAGAGGTGACTTGGAGACCATAGACTTATAATCCTAAGCTCCAATGAACTAGATTATTAATAAAACTTTGTAATTAAATAATTTTATTTATTAGTTACATTATTACTCCACTATAAATATGTAGTTATACTCTTAGAGATTATAGATTATATTTACAGAGTATTCTCGCCTATTCCACCAATATAATCAATTCATGTAGTTTTATCCACCAATTATTGGTTCATAAATTAGAACTTGTCGAAATTAGTATTTTACCCTTCTAATTATCTCTTGATCCTTAAGTACCAATAATCCACTAGTGAATGACTAATTTATAATCGTATTATAAATTTGAGCTCAATAACCATTCAGTTCTAGGATTAACACTTAAGGGAATCAATATACGATACGTTAGGAAAGCTTGGATTCCAAATATTGTAAGATCACGTTCTCAACCATGTATATCATTGAATTTTTGAAACAAAAGTCACTAGCATTTTTACAAACAAACTTTAACGAGTGAATCAGAAGATCTAGTAGACATGTATAGGAGTTCATGACTACTCAGGATACACACTAATCTACATATGATCATCGAATTGATGTGAATTAAATCTTTATTATGAATGGCATGTTGATAAAAATATTAATTCACATTGGTCCAGTCACATATAATCTCATTATATAAATTACATTCACTAAGATGTCTATCCACATCAATGATCCGGATCTAGATCGCACACATTCATAATACTTAGTGAACCATACTAGTAACCATTCATTAACAATTTTATTCATTATCTATGATCTTAATTCTCTCGTACTAATACAAGATCACAGTCTCATTATTGAATATAGAATTTTCAGATATTTATATAAATTATTCAACAATAATTTAAAAGAACAATTATAAGAAAAATGTAAAGCTTATTAAATTTCATATCGAAAAGTCAATACACATATTTTGAGGGCATAACCCCCAACAATCTGTCACTTGCCCTAAAACAAATGTGACATCTCTCTTAATCTCATGTTAGACACATGACTATCAAACAACTTCGTAGGAAGTGTCTTGGTAAATGAGTCAGTTAAGTTCTGATCCAATGTTATCTACCTAACAGTTTGATCACCTCAGTGTATGACCTAGATGTCGACATTCGACTATAAACATCTTATTCCTAATCAGCATATATAGTGCGGTTCAGGTCTCCACATTAATAAACAAGTATCTAGTTATTCACCCTCATGAGATGCTTAAGAATGTGCTTTACTGCAATCCAGTGTTCCAAACCTGAATTCGATTGATAACGACTGACAATTCGTACTGCATGACAGATGTATGGTCTCGTACACAACACAACATATATGAGATGTTCAATTGCTGAAGCATAGGGAACATTTCTCATATCCTCTTCTTCCTGAGGTGTCTTAGGATATTGTTCTTTGGAGAAGACAATTCCATGTCTGGTCGGTAGTTGACCTTTCTTGGAATTCTTAATAGAGAATCTCTCCAGCATCTTATCAATATAAGATGGTTGAGAAAGTGCTAAGAGCTTGTTCTTTATATCCTTTAGAATTTGGATGCCTAGAACATAGCTTGCCTCTCACAAATCTTTTATTTGAAATTTCTCAGCTATCCACTTCTTTACATTTGACAAAGTTTAGACATCATTCCCAATAAGTAGAATATCGTCAACATAAAGAACTAAGAAAATCATTGTCTTATCTTTGATGTATTTATAAACACATGATTCGTCGACATTTTGCTTGAAGCCATAAGACTTTATAATCACACCAAAGGAAAGATTCCAACATCTAGATGCTTGCTTTACTCCATAAATGAATTTAATCAACTTGCATACTTTCTGATCTTGTCCCTTTTGTACAAACCATTCTAGTTGCATCATATAGATGCTTTCTTCAAGACAGTCATTCATAAATCTATCTTGACGTCCATATGCCATATCTCATAGTCAAAACCAGCGGCTATGGACAAAATGATGCGAATGGATTTTAACATGGCCAAGGGGAGAATGTCTCTTCATAACCAACACACTCCCTTTTTATGTATAGTCATTGACTATTAATCGTACCTTAAAAGTCTCTACTCTCCCATTTCTTCTTGAAGATCCATTTACTTTCAATGGGACTGACATCTTCAAGTGGATCTACAAGTTTCCAGTCGATACTGGAATACATAGATTCAATTTCCTAGTTCATGGCATCTTTCCATTCTATCTGTTCAAAATCATCCATTGCTTCTTCATAAGATAATGAATCGTCCTTATCAGTGTCTGACACTAAGACATGTGAATCTAGTTCATAGCGAACTGGTTGTCTCACAACCCTCCCACTACGACGTTGAATCGAGGTTTCCTTTGCAGCAATTGTGGTTTCTCTTTGTCGTTTATCAGTAGAAATTGAAGGTTGTCTGATCTCATCAGCCGCTAATTCCTCGAGAATTATTGTGCTACGATATGCAGACCTCAAACCTCGAATCTAATTTTTCAGTCTTGGGTCTAAGAACGTGAGCTGGACATCCACATATATGGAAATGACGCAAACTGGGTTTGGAACCATTCCATAACTCTAAAGGCGTCTTGCTTACAGACTTAAGGGCACTACATTCAAAATGTAAGTTGCCGTGTGTAGTGCATATCCTCAAAATGTAAGTGACAGTGATGAGTAGTTTAACATTGACCTAACCATATCAAATTAGGTTCGGTTTCTCCTTTCTACAACACCATTTTGCTGTGGTGTTCCAGGTGCTGTGAGCTAGGACATGATTCCACACTCTAGCAAATAATCCTTGAATTCCAAATCCAAGTATTCACCACCTCAATCGGGTCGAAGGATTTTCAATGATTTACCTAATTACTTTTTAACTTCAACTTTGAAGTCTTGAAACCTTCCAAAAGTTTCAGACTTTCTTTGCATTATGTAAGTATAACCATATCTTTAGTAATCAT
Source organism: Datisca glomerata (assembly GCA_003255025.1). Taxonomy (NCBI): domain Eukaryota; kingdom Viridiplantae; phylum Streptophyta; class Magnoliopsida; order Cucurbitales; family Datiscaceae; genus Datisca; species Datisca glomerata. The sequence continues at coordinate 838,953 of QANY01012956.1, forward strand.
CAATAAAAGTGATGCAATACTCATACCCACCTCTAGCTTGTACATTGATCGGTTCACAGACATCACTATGTACTAGTTCAAGTGGTTCCTTGGCTCTTTGGCCATTTCCTATGAAAGGTCTCTCAGTCATTTTACCCTCTATACATGATTCACAAACAAGAAGAGTTCCATCTTTTAGTTTCCTCAAAGCACCATGCTTTGTTAAATTGTTTAACCTATCTAGATTAATATGTCCCAAGCTAAGATGTCAAAGATATGTGTTTTCATCATCCTGAGAAACTCTTGGTCATTTGTTACTTTTCGGTTTTGCTACTTTAAATAATTTAAAATTATTTAATGTGCGTTCAGTCAATTTAAGCATATAAAATTTGTTTATAACTTTTGCAAGAAAAATATCAAATCCATTCTTTGAAATAATAAACTCTTTATTAATAAAAAAAACTTCATAAAATTGTTCTTTCAAAAACGAAAGAGATATCAAAATTTTTAAAAATTCAGGAATATAATAAATATCGTTCAAAACCAAATAATCATATCCAAAAAGTATGGTGGATTGTCCATAATGCTTTAGCTGACACGAGCGCACCACTGTCAACTTTCAAAATGACCTCGCCATCAGCTAGCTCCCTTGACGAATCAAACATCTGTAAAGAAGAACATACATGGTTAGTGGCTCCTAAACAAAGTATCTAAGATGACCAATCATATTCCAATAAGAAAGCTTCAAGTACAAGTAAATCATATTTACCTTTCTTTTTCATCTCGTAGAGATCCTTGTTACAGTTTCTCTTCCAATGATTTTCAACCTTACAATCGAAACATTTTCCTACAAATTCATTGTCAATATTGTTCTTCTTGCCTTCGGCTGACCTTTTGGCCTTCTTTATATTATTATTCTTGCTTTTGTCCTTACAATTCTTCTTCTTCCTTTTGTTCTACTAACAACAAAAGGAGAAGGGTTTTGCTCGGTAACATTTACCTCGCCCCTAATAGTAGCCATGTGTCAATAATCCAAGTATTGACTGCAGGCCTATCGAGACTTTCTTCAGCAATAATAAATTCATTATGCTCATATACTATCACCATGTTTGAGTTGGATTTCCATCGAATGAAATTATCACCATTCAATTTCTTAAGCGCGAGTAAAGCAGTAGCAGGGTTGCCCATTGTACACATAATAATGATAACTGAAGTTTAGAACCTAATAAATATCTAGAATTCGAAAAGTAAACGTGATGCATGAATGTAACATAATAAACACACAAAATTTAACATTTACTAACCATGATAAACAACCCAACGATTAATGTGCTGCTTTAGGATCAGTCAGATTTATCTCAGACTGTCTATGAGACATTCTCATCCTTATTAATTAAAATTTAAAATATCTCATATTTTCTCTTTTAACAATAAGGTATCGATTGTTCGGTCAAGTCACAATTATCCACATGAAATCTTAATTGTGAATATGTGAGTGTAACCCATCATTTCAGATTTCATGACTTCATTTGGAATATGTCGACTTAGGGTTGGTAAAAACTAAACCACATCACTTCCTCCTATCTTCTTAAGAAGTCCAACGTTGGTGTTGGTACAGCTCGAAACCTTCCTTAAGGGGATGAAAACAAAGTCATCTTGAGGCCCTTCCTGCAGCTCACAATGTTGTATTAATGATGAAGACCATATGTTACATTGACATGTCAACCTTCTCCTACTTACTATTTTAGGATCATGTGTTTCTATTTTTTAACTAATTAATTAATTCTAAATTAATCATTGGTTAAAATAATAGCTCTATGAATATTTAATCATTAGTTATACCAATCTCATTGGTCTAAGTTCATTTAACATTCTAAAGCACATAAGTCATAATTAGGTGAATTTAGATTAACTAATTAATTATATTCATCAAACTTTAATAAAACTTTTTTACTAAAGTCGGTTATCTTAAAGGTTACTATAGACCTTAGTGTGGTGTGATTACCAAGTTTTAAGTAATTAAAACTTAGCAGTTTACATGCAATTGATTTCATAAAATAATACATATAAATATATTAAGACATTACTAATGCATCAAGTTTCTACTTATGAGATGCATGATTAAATAAAACTATGTATGACATGTGATCAACAAATGTATGGACATGTTATCAAACATGATAATTAAAAAAATTATTTAATAATCAAATAAAATAATAATGGACCGAGTGACTATTGAGTATTTCTAAATTATAACCCTTGAAATAAAGAAATAGAATTACAAAGCGGACTTTAAGAATACATATTTTTCAAATATTATCTTGTGCTCTTGATGTCCATATTCATAATTTTCAAGCTTTGAACAAAAATCTATTTAATTAAAAAAACTATTTTTCATAATTAAAATTAATTTCTATAATTAGCCATTTAAAATTAGTTGACTTTGATTTAGTCAAATAAATATTATATTTGATTTGGTGAAATTTGGGCCAAACCCAATCAACCAATTAATTTCTAATTTTCATAAAATTAAAAATTAAAAATTGAATTTATTAAAATTACATTAATTTCAAAATTTAAAATGATAATAGATAGATTTAGGGTTATCACAAATATCTATAGTGATGGGGTTGGTTCGTATAAGGGTTTGTGCAAAACTTCTCAAAATGTGACAATAGTTGCCACCGACCACCATCGCTGTCTTCTGCCAGCGCCGGCCATTACCGGTCACTGGCCGCCGACCACCACCGATTACAGGCCGTCACTAATTTTTCAATGACACCGCCAGAATAGTAAATTCCGGTGACATTGCCAGAAATACAGAATCAGTGACGCCAGTGCGGAAATCCAATTTTCAGTGTCGGCGTCGGGATTCTAAAAGATTTCTTATTTCTTTTCTTTTTCCTCTGTCGTTCGTCTCGTGCGTTCTTCGTCTTTTCGCGATCGAAATAATTAAAATAAATATTCAAAATAAAATTATAAAAAAATCCTACGCCCCAAAACATCTTACACAAGATCTAAGAAAAAAATTAAAATATCAAAAGCTAACCCAATAATCACCATACAATTAACGATGCATTATTTTTCATACATTCAAAAAATATAATCATCTATTCATTCATACATATCTCATATTATATGAACAATGCAAAAAAACTCACACAATATTTAACATATAAATATATAAAGACTGCTCTGATACCACTTGTTGGTCGTCGCGACGCATGCACGACGGAAGCGTGTGACCCGTGGTCATTTGAAAAAATATATTTTGTAATAAAAATATCGAATCTTTTAGTAAAACAAAATCGTGAAACGTTACAATAACAAAAAAAATTGTTGAATTTTTTTTTCAATCAGTCAGGATTCATTATATATTTATATATTAAATTAACAACATACAATATTAGGAATCGTAAACCTATTGTAGTCTAAATCAAGCTTCCTCACGAAACCGACCGATTCTCCGTTCTTACAAAATCGTTCCAACGATTAGCAGACTCTTAGATCCACACCAAGATCTTTCAAGTCAATCCTCAACGCACTAGGACATGTGTGGGCACATAGAATATAACGAAGACACTTTTCTGTCTCTAGATGTACTCATCACATGAGATTTAGAGATTTTACTGAGAAAGATATTTGTGAGACGATTTTCTAAAAGAACGTGATGATGATTATTTTAAAGATTTTGATAAACTCTTAATCTTAGATTGATGATCTGACCAACACTTATCATTAGAATAAAATATTTATCTGATTCTAGATAAAGATGTATCAAATATTTAGGTATTAAAAATTAAAAATAATATTTAATTTTAAATTTTAAATACAGTGGGACTCACTATATAATGGTGCACAATTGTAGTGCCATGTGGCACTACAATGTTGCACCCCCACTACTGTAGTGCCATATGGCACTATAGTGTTGTACCCCCCACTACTGTGGCACTACAGTAGCACATGTCAATCTCTTATACTCATTCAGTGATTGACAAGTGGCAATTACTATAAATTAAATATTTATTTTCATAAGATAAATATATAGATATCAGTTAATTTAAAATTAACATATCTGATTACCCATATCAACTAAATTATCTGTTATTTGAGAAATAACAGATTTAATTGATCCAAAATATTATTTAATAATCATTTAATAATCTAATTTCATAAATTAGATATTATGTCTCACTTATCGATAATTAAAAAATAATCGATAATTATTTATTTATTAATTCTAAAAATTACATTTATGTATATAAATAATTCAATTAATTAATTTTTAATTAATTAATCACACATAATTATATACTTACCTTAGAATAAAAATTCTTTTACAAGTTAGTCTTTTTCTCATGTTCTGAAATATTTACACTCTAGATTTCTCATGTTCTGAAATATTTACACTCTAGATTGCGTAGTATAGAGGTGGCTTGAGGACCATGAACCTATAATTCCAAACTCCAATAAACCAGATAATTATTTAACTCTTTAATTAAATAATCTTATTTATTAATTTTATTATCACTCCACTATAAATATGAAATTAGACTCTTAAAGATTATAGATTGTATTTACAGAGTATTCTAGTGCAGTCCACTGATATATTCAATTCATGTATTTCTGTACTTCAATTATTGGTTTGTAAATTAGAACTGATCAAAATTACTTTTTTATCCTTCTAATTACCTCTTGATTCTTAAGTACCATTAATCCACTAGTGAATAGCTAATTTATAATTTTATTATAAATTTGAGCTCAATAACTAGTAGACATGTATAGATGTTCATGACTACTCAGGATTCAAACTGATCTACATATGATCATCGAATTGATGTGTATTAAATCTTTATTATAAACGGCATGTTGATAAATATGTTAATTCACATTGGTCCAGTCACATATAATCTCATTATATAAAGTACATTCACTAAGATGCCTATCCACATCAATGATCTAAATCTAGATCACACACATTCATAATGCTTAGTGAACCATACTAGCAACTCTTCATTGCAGATTTCATACTTTAATATGTTGATGACAATTTTATATATTATCTATGATCTTAATCCTCTCGTACTAATACAAGATCATAATCTCATTAATGAATATAAAATTTTCAGATATTTATACAAATCATTCAACAATAATTTAAAAGAACCATTTATAAGAAAAATGTAATGCTCATTAAATTTCATATAAAAAAGTCAATACACACGTTTTAAGGGCATAACCTCCAACATTAACCTCTCTAAAGCTCTCAAGAATGCGAAATATGTTCAGGACCAAAATGAACAAAAACCTATAAACTCAGATGTATTAAGAGGAGATATGTATAAAATTTTTGCCTCGGTTTATCTAAGAGAAAGTTCAATTCAAGAATGCGGTTTCACTGTTCTTCAGAATAAATCTGATAAATTCTCACTACGGAAGGTTCAAGTCTAAATTAAGACAACTCTCATGATGCATATCTCATATATTTCTCTCTCCTACTGTTGCCGTCTAGCTATGACACATTTCATTCATGTGAGGGATTATTGGAAAAGATTGTGAAAAATCATAAAAGAAAAATAAGAGAAAATGAGTGTGTGAATGAAAGTGCCTAAGATGTGTGGGAACTTGTCCCACATTGGAAAAGTGAAAGAAGATTAAGGGGTTTATAAACTCAACTCAAGACCCTTGGGCCAACCCCAAGGTGCACCCCATATTTTGTGGGGAAGAGAGAACCTAGATGACATATAGTTCTCCCACATGTGCGCGCGTCCCTGTCCGACCATCTTGGTTTGGTCCGGTCGAAGGATTTAATTTTTTGCAGAAATTTTCTCTTAAATTACTTGGAGAAGAAGGCTTTAAAATTGTCAAAGCTACAACCACTCCAACGTTCGAATTTCCAACGTTCACCATGCTTGAGCCTTAATTCTAGCAACTACACTGCTTGATCTCCGAGCATAGATATTTTGCACGTTCAACTTCTTTGCTTGGAAATCAAGCAGTTCCCCTCTATAAATAGAGGTGCTAGGCATTGAGCAGGAGGAGACACAGTTCACAACACAATTCATACTTCGTTGATTTTGAGAGTTAACACTACTATCTTCGTTCTTTATTGAGTTTTAGAGAGAAAATATTGAGAGTTCTGACAGAGGTTGGAATGTTGGTTGTTGATCCCAACTAAGATTGTTGTGTCCTGTAGAGATAGTCGTCATAGTCTCCTAGCACCGAGTGGGGGATGAATTATGTCGTTAGGACATTGCATATCTTGCAATCCTCAATCTGTTTTCGTTTATTTGAGTTCTAGTTGTCGTTTGATTTTCAAGTTGTGATCATCGATTTGTTTAAATTGTAATCATTCTCAGTAGTTAATATATTGTTTATGCAAACATGTTGCTCTTTACAACCAACAAAAACTAGACGTGGGTGACCGTTTGATGAGTCATAAATAGGGCCACGTGATGGTTTAGATGATGAAATGTTTGTGAATTAGCCAAGCATGAAGATGTGAGTAAAAAAGACCAATCATGGCTGAACCAAATAGCTATGAACCAATGGACCAACACAATGGCCAGAGTTTACAACAAGGGATAACTGGCATGTGCCAAGTTCTAACTTATATGGTCTAGTTTAGTGGCTACATGACATACGATACTGTTTTTATTCACTTGGAAAATGATATAGCCATTATGAACCAGGTGTGTGTGAACCAATGAATTATGGTGGTCCTAGATCTAGAAAGAGAATTGTTAGGGAAAATAATTTAGAACAGAAAATGTACAAATCCCTAAGAGAAACACTTTCGAACCAGAACTAGCCCTCGGGGGTTAACAGGTAGACAAAGGGGTAAAAGGTTGGAATGGAATTAATAGGTTCCAACCTATTAAGTGGAACCCATTAAACATAACCGACCCTTGAGGGGTTGGAAGCTCAGATAATAGGGAGAAATGAATTTGAAGTTTCACCTTTAGTGGTTGAAAGAAATGAGGAGATACATAACAAAAGAATTATATGGACATGTTATTCGAGGAACATAATGGAGCAAGACCGAGATGAGGTCATAAAAGAAGAAAGCTTGAATGGTCAATACATAAAAAAATATGAATTGGCTAAACAAGAAAATGATGCCATAGAAACAATAGACAACACATTCCAGGTTGGAATCCTCTTAACATAACGGTGAACATGCTTTCTTGTTCAAAAATTCAGTGAGGCTAATGATTAAAATGAAGAAGCAAAACTCAACGTGGTTGAAGGTCATAAACAACCATCTTTCATAGATTTGAACTATGTAGAAGTTCGAATGTATGGCGTTTGTCAAGGAGATCTAACAAAACAAATGAGAGCATTTTATTTATGGGTGTGCAAAAACCGACCAAATCGAACCGGACCAAATCAAAATGATCGATTTGGTCAAATTTTTAGTTAATTGTGGTCAGTTCGATCTTTGAAAAAATTGAACTTTCGTTAGATTCAGTTTTTTTTTTTACTTTTTAGACTAAACCGACCGGTCTTACGGTTTATCCTCCTATATATCATATTATTTTTTCAAGTTTCTCTCCTTTACCATTTCTCACATTTATATCTTTTCTCATTTCTCTTATCTCTCTTTATTGTTTAACTTACATGTTCTGGTTTAAATTGTGAATTTTTATTGTAATGTATAAAAAATTTAGAATTTTTTCAAACGTGTATGATTAAATTAATTGAGACCTCTTAAAAAACAAAAAAAAATTGGTGGACTTTAAAATTGACCGATTATTATACGGTACGGTCGGTTCAGTTTATATGGACAGAACTGATTGGTTCAGTCCTCATTATAACAAGATCGACCGTAAATTTTTGCTCCGTCCAATTTTTATGCTAAAGAACATACCGAACCAATCATGCACACTCATAATATTATCATGTCGTTTATGGGATCAAATCTATAAATAATGATTTAATGACACAACTTGGCCAGGAAAAGAATGAGAAAATCAGGACATGGACATGGTTAAAAAATAAAAAGTCGTAACGCTATTATCTTGGTGTCAAGCATGGAAAATTAAACGGTGGCATTTTAAAAGCATTAACTCAAATTGGTATTATGCCCTTAAACGCCAAACGATGTCGTTTATACTAAAAAATTGGTTCATAACTCGTGTTTGCTAACGATTTCATTCGAGAGCCGTTGACCATACTCTACGAGAGAGTTTGGTTGGGGTTATTCACGTGGTAAAGTATATGATAAACTTATTATCTAATCCTTTCATACGTTTGTTTTAAGTATTTTCTTTTGGTATGGTAAAGTTATTTAACCTAGTTAAATAACAATCACACATTACTCTTTCTCTACCACTTTTCCTAAAAAGTCTACTTTACCAAATAACTTTCTCAATTCATTTACCAATCTTACAACACATCTACACATTTTTCAAAATAACTTTAACTTTCTCAAATTTTCATAAAAATACTACTATTTTTTTCAATTCTTGATACTTGATTTTGATATTTTATTTCCTTCAAGACCAAAGCCTCATAAAAGTTTCATAAAACATCATGGTCCTGCAATCCCGTCAGATCTTGTCTAGTCCTGGTGGAATCAAATTGATCTCGATACCAAGTTTTGAGATTTTTTCATCCCTTCTGACCCCTGTCCCGAAAGGCCCATCCCGCAAACCCTTCTCGGGGTCGTCCCGTGAGATTAGATTATGCACGTTAATTAAAATAAATTATATAAAATATTAAGGTTAAATTAAGGATAGATAAACTCTTCATATATGCATAATATAAAATTTAATGATTAAAATGCATGTTAATTAGATCATATTTTTTAAATTAAAAATTATTTCCTTCCCTAAATTAAATATTATTTATAAAATATCAATGTTTAAAAAATATTATAATTGTAAAAAGTGGACTATAACGGGACTGTTTATCACATCTCATTTTTTATGTGGAGAACCAGACCCATAGGACGGAGCCGCGAATGGGAGGTTCCCTAAATCATTTATATTCACTTTTAGACTGTTTTTAACCGAAATATAACAAAATTTTGTATCTCTATTCCGTTTTGTTCTTGTGCCAGAACCAGAATATTTTACCCGTTCCAGCCGGAAGCGGAACGAAATTGATAACCATAGTATACATATCTACTGCAGAAAAATATATGTAACGGAGAAACTGTTATGTATTATTAAATATTTTAATGTTTTAATATGAATGACAGTTATTTATATCATATTTAATTTTGATATATAAAAGAGAAAAATTTATATGTTATAAATAATTTCATGATATCGAAGAAATTTAATCAAATTTAACATGAATTATTAATATTTTTTATCAGTTGCTAGCAGAGAATCTATATACAATTTTGCTATAATTGAATAATTTGTCATTAAATTTATTTATACGGTGTAAGTAAAAAAAATATTTTAATTTTTGGCGTAGTAAGAGAAAAATAGTTGATCTAATTTTATTGGTGGAGCTAATAAAATAGTTAATTAATTAGTGCGTAAAATAATAATAATATATATATAAGACATTGTGTCTGCTAAAATCTATAAATAAAATCATTGACAACAAATTAAAACTTGATAAAAATTTATAAATAATCAATAATTTTATTACTCTCATATAATTTATATCACTTTCTCAACAACTTTATCAAACTTTTCCAATAATTTTACCCAAGTTTCCTACATATATAAGACATTGTGCCTACTAAAATTTATAAATAAAATCATTGACAACAAATTAAAACTTGATAAAAAAAATTATAAATAATCAATAATTTTCTTACTCTCATATAATTTATATAACTTTTTCAACAATTTTATCTAACTTTCCCAATAACTTTACCCAAGTTTCTACATACCAAACAAACATGATAATCATAATATCTTGTCACTTGAACTTACCCAAATTAACTTTTTCAGTATTCTTTTTTAACTTGTACCAAATGGCCCCTACGTGCCATATTCGAAAACCAGCAAATGTTGTATTAAGAATATTAACAAAAACTTGGTGCTTTGCGCTCTAAGGCTTAAAACTATTGTTTTAGTTGGGTGTTATGCCTTCAAAGGTCAAAACTACAACTCATAAACCAATTTTACTGCTAAAAAATAAAACGACAACGTTATAGTTTTTCCATTTGGTTCAATATTGCAATGTCAAACATTAAAAGATGTCATCATAAGAGCCATTTACCAAGACTCAGGTGTAATCTCTTTGAAGATTAACGATGCCGTTTAAAAATCCATTAAGTTAAAATGTTTCCAATATTAACTTAATGCGTGCATGTTTTTCTTGAATTTTTCCACTGATATATATGTGACTCACACATGAACGTTATAAAGTCAACAAACCATGTGTTAAACATAAATAGTGGCCATATATTCGACAGATTAAGTCAATAACTCAGTAAAGTATTTACTTAGATATATTTATGGAGGATGGATCTATATGTAATGATTATTATCAATGAACTATTCAATTCTTTGAGTAATATATATATATATATATATATGACTTCAAGAATACAATTCCAAGTTTATAGTGAAATAAATTTGAAATTAATGAAATGATACAAATTAATTAAAGAGTTTAATTACATATCAATTTTATTGGAGCTTGAGATTATAGATCCATGAATTTCGTGCCATCTCTGTCAATATTAGTTGGACAAGCAGAATTAATGAAGTAACGATAAATAATTTGGAATGATTGAATTTTAATTATCACACATTCTAAAAATATGCAATAATAGGAGTGGTCTTTTATCACAGATTATATGATAGAAACCTAATAAATTAATTTATAAATTTAGTTGAGTGGTAAACTAATGTGATTATACAAAATGGGATTAGATTATGTAGTGGAACTACACTGTTTGCGCGAAATAAATTCCTTGCGGTTCTCATTTTTTCTAAAAATACATCATTTATTTGCAATTCAAAAAGGGATATAATCTTATACAAAAGAATAAATAATCAATTTAATTCAGGATGATCTTCTCCTCCAAGAGAAGAAGATCGCACCACATAAGAGCTATTGTGTGGCGTGTAAATAGTCGGCAACCTCCCTCTGATGAAGGTGGTTACTCATGAGACAAATGTCATCTTATTATCTTTGAATTTAAAGTTAAATTTATATCAAAGAGAGAGAGATTGAAGTTCTTAGTGAAAACCAGAGAGAAGTTAAAAGAAAAGCGTTAGTCTCCATGTTTCAAATTTCTCATGTTGAGATCGTAGTGTAATTCTAAAAGTTTGAATGTGAGTCACCCTTATTTCTATTGATACCCACGCGTAGGAGCGAGCCACATGGCCCCTAGTGGGTTCGTGTCTCTGCTAAAAAATTTCTTTCTATTTTTTGTGTATAATTCACACATTTTTCATTTTTGACCCCATTGAAATTTTAAGTTTGACAAAATTAATTTTTAAGTTTTATCTTTTATATTAATTTATAATTTCAGTTTTAAACTTTTTGCTGAAAATCCATAATTTTAACCCCTCACCCTCTTCCACATTTTATCTTTGAGATATCCGCAAAATCTCTAACATGCATCCATTCCATCTTCACCGCCTCACTTGACCCTTTTCTGCAACGAAATTCATAAAAATTTGACCGCGCAATCGGATGTGGGATAAATGAGTGAATTATTGTTTGATTACTTACTTTGAACAATATGTGTTTAATATTACTAATTTAAATGTACGTTGTCGCAACGTGCGTGCGACGCGGAACGACGATTAAAAAAAATTCATTTTTGTTTTAGGAAAAAGAAATTTAGAGTCGCCACCAATCATTTTAGGGTGTGATTGGTCACACAATTTAAGATGAAAATTTTTTTGGTCTACAAAAACTTAAAGTTGGTTCGGGAGTCGTTTGTGTGTGGAGAAGGTATTAGCACCCCACAACACCCGTTGTAAAATGGTTACTAAATTTGATCAAATGCTATCCATTTTTTTTATTTTAATGCAAAGGTTAAAGAGATTTATTTTTTGAATGTCTCATTTGAGGAATTTTGTATCATAAAAATGAACAAAATAAGTTACTTTTTAATGGGTGGCTCAAAGACCATTAAAAGAAAATTACTTTTTTTTTGTATTCTCATATCAATTTTAAATCAAAGCATTATTAGAGTTATTTTCGGTATCCCAAGAATAACTCCTCACCTCAGTAGTTCGAGAAGTTTGGTATCCCAAAAATCTCAAAGTCCATCGTCGACCTTTTTTAGTGAAAATTAAATAATAGAAGTAACAAAATCTAAATTTAATTATTAAAATTATAATCCACGCATACATAAACATTAATCATGATAATAAAGGAATAATGCAAGAATCGTATTATAAGCATGACGATGCAAAATGCTAAATAAATAAACATGTAAAGGAAATTAATGTTAATAATTACAACAAAATGGAAGTAAAAGAATAGAGATAAGTTATAGGATGTCAAATTATAGAAAACATAAAATGTTGAGATTAAAAATGCAAGAATAAAGTAAAGAAAACTAAATTATATAAAAAAAAAGACAACAAAAAAAACAAAAAAAAATGAAACAAAACAAAACGAAACAAAACAAAACAAAAAAAATCAAAATCAAAAGATGGTGCAACAGAGGAACTTTCCTCTGTTGCAGAAAACTTTCCTCTGTTGCGTAACACGCAACAGAGGAAAGCTCCTATGTTTCTTTGCCATATATATATATATATGTAATTTTTTTTTAGAATATTATATATTATAATATAATATAATAGTAATAATAATAATATTATTAAATAAATAAATAAATTGAAAAAAAATGATGAAAAATAAACAATATATTTCTTTAACATAAATATGTCTATTTTTTTTTTAGTACTTAGTCTACTAATTGCCATTTTCCTTTCCTTCCCTCATTAGTCATTGCTAATCAAATAGCAAAGGAGATGATCATGGATGATAATTAGTTCAAACAAGTGTCACAAAATGATGAACATAATATTAAAAAAAACATTGTAGGAAAATTAAAAGTTTCACAACTTAGATATTTGCATAATCTTGTATAGAGGTTTTACTCTCTATTTTATGCATTGTTATGTGTGAGAAAATTATCCTAGGGGATCTTTGCATCAAATGTACACTTTCAACCCATTAAAAGGGTTGATTCACATTTGGTTAATTTTTCCACCCCTCAAAACTTTATCATCATCCTCATTAATTAAGTTGATGACAAAGACATCTCAATATCCAACTTGTAAAGAAATCATCAAAGCATAAAATTAAAATGTTAAGATTTAAATGAGGAGAAATGATAGGGAATGAACAATCCACTTATGTATATAAAAAAAAAAAAAAAGATATCAACTACATTCATATGAAGAAGAGAGATGAACAAAATATATTATGAACAAATGTACCAAACAATTAAGCTACCTTGAGAAGAAGAAATGGAAGAAGATGAAGATAATAGAAGTGTAGAACCTCTTCCTCTCTCTAAAATCACCTCTCTTTCCAACCCCTCTCTTTCTCACTCTAAAAAATGACTTCCCCCCTTTTTTTTACTCCCCAAAAGACCTCCTCTTAAGTGAAGACTTCATTCCTATTTATAGGTAAAATTAGGGTTTGCCTTTTTTACTTTTAGTCTTTTTTTTAATTTTTATTTTTTAGTCCTCTTTTTTCAATTTTTACTTTTTAGTCTTTGGACCACTTTTCTTATTTTAGTATTGGATTAGTTTTCAAATTATACATATAGTCTTGGATTATTAAAAGAGCCAAAATATAAAACATGTATATTTCATGTATTAGGTCGGATAAAATACGGTATCTACATACGTGTTTCGCACGTGCTAAATCAATTTAAAGTATCTATAACATTTGAAATTAATATTAACTATCTTGAAAAATTGTTGTCAGTCAAAATTAATAGTAAAATAGTAATGATATAAACACATTAGCTCATTTATAATCTTTAAGTTGTACTATATATTTTATCATTTTATCATATTCTAAAAAATTATTATGCAGTTCTAAGGAAGACTAATGAGCTTCACGATAGGTAAGCGCCCATCATCTTTATGCACATTCATATTATGAAATAGCTTCTCTTATTAAAAAAATATATAAATGTCTTTCTTTAAATAATTTATATGAATTTTCATGTTTTCGATAATACAAATAATTTATAAAATTTGAACGGAAAATTTATCATTGACTTAAAAGAAAATATTCATTATACAAAAGATCTCAAACTTTATCTTGATCATAGATTAATATTTCTAATTAGATACTATTATAAAAATATTTAACTTTACTATAATTTATAAATAAATTACTATTGAATGAAAATAAAATCTAATTATATGAATTAATCAAAAGTTTTTTTTCATTTAAGGTCATTTTAATATAGTAGAGATTGAGAATGAAGCAATTATATAACTATTTCAAAATAAGCAAATTTATATGTTAACATTTCTCTCTCATAGAATAATATAAAAGATATAGCAAAAATGAGCAGAAGCCTATGACCCCAGTGAACTTAGTCCTGGCTCCATCTCTACCCACATGCCCATCCATCTAGTGTTAGAGATTAGGCGTAAAAAGATATGAGAATAAAAAATGTGAGATTCTTGAAAAGTTTGAAGAGTCAAATCGTTCTTGAAAAATTTGAGAAGCCAAATCATTCTTAAAAAGTTTGAATAACAAATTGTATCAATTGAAATTCATGTTACCGAGTTATCCTTTATGTATTAAATTAATGCATCTATGGCTTACTAACAAAAGTTTTACGAAAATATTTATTTCTAACTATTCGATCTTCTGGGCAATATACTTCCCTCGCGAGCACCTGATTTTGTTTCCGTCACCAAAATTCCAAGCCAACTTGTACCTTTTTTATTTGTTGCAATTTAATATAAAAGCATTCCACTTTATCTTCTATAATTTGTTCATTTGAGTCATAAAGTCTTCTTTATCGACGCATAAGAAGGACTCTTAATTTTCTTTTAAGATCAATCAGATTTAGATTTAGATGGCTTGCTTAGGTAAAAAAACCAACGAAACAAACATCTTCAAAATCATAAATTTTTAAAAGTTGCAATTCATTCCTTGAACTGCCAAGTTTCTTAAACATCATTTTGTATGGAATAAATCAACACATATGCCTTTACTATTGTCTCTTATTTGTCCAATCCCAACTATCCTTTGTTGTAGTTACACAAAAAAGAAAATAGTGACTTTCTAAATACAATAGTATCTAGGAAATGTGAGATAAAAGTAATGGAACATAAAATGAAACCACACATAAAACAATTATGTCTAAATAAAATGTTCAAATGAAATTTTTAAATAGTTTACGGAGTTTATGGTTACTTGGCCTCAATTTTTTTCTCTTAAGATGCATGTGACTTTTAGGTGAGTATTAATTAAACGTTAAGTCTTCTCATGAATTCCAGGTGTCAGCATCTAACGGCAAACAAATGCTTGAATACATGCAACTTACACAAAATGCCAACTCGGAAGCCAAACAAGTGGCAACGATCACCTTGTTAATTGAAGGAAAAAACAAACATGGGAAAAAAGTTGCAATTCTCAACGGAAAAATTATATATTGTCGGGTCAGTATGGATGTGGAGTTCACTAAATATATGTGAGGATTCATCAAATACGTATAGGGTTCATCAATTTTTTTAGAATTCACCAATATGTGCGAGGTTTTATCAAAAAACTCCCGGCCAGCGTGTGAGAGCGACCCTTCCCAAAGAAGTGGGCATAGCAGCTGGCAAGCGGCAGTTAAAGTTCAAAGCCTATAAAATCATAGGCAAATGAGAAGAAAATGGAAATACACATTTCATCAAAGCTCAAAATCAGAAACTGCACACTACAAGTCTATCTTAGGTATAAGAGTATCGTTTCACGATAACTATATGCATGGCGAGTTAATCGTATGAGTAATGTAGTTGTGGTTTGATCATTTGTAATCACTTCATCATCAACATTATCATCTAAGTACTTAGAGGTTCATCCGAGCCTATTTCCATAATTATCCATACTGTCTGTATCCATTTAAGGCTTTTTGGCCTATTTGTAAACTTGACTTATTTCAATGTTATTTAAAAAATGGTATTTCATCTAGGACAAGCAAATAAAGGTATTTCATTACTTACCACTCTGTTTTATTGGTCATTTTCTCTCTTTTTAATTAAAAAACTCATTTTTTGAGTCTTATCTTTGAGTGAAGGTCAAACTTATACTTCTCTTGCAGGCTTGTGTTATTTAAACTGAAATATTAGTTTAAAGTGTAACTTAATGACAGTTTGATCGTGAAAAATGTATATATTTAACCATATAAATTACTTATGCATTTGACTTTTGTGATAAAATGTTAATTTCTATTAACTTTTTTTTGTCAATGTAAGATTGGTCTAAAAAAATTACATTTCTAATCTAAATTCCATCTATACACCGATTCCCAAGTCTAAACCAAACATGGGAAACAATTCTAGTTCCTATATCCTTTTTACTATCATTAGATGTGCGTTGCATGTGATTTTTACAAATATTAGTTACTAATCTTACATATGATATGTATATCAAAGATGGATTTACATGAAATAGAAATATCAAGTAGCTTTGGGAACAATAAAATGAAAAGTGATGGGTATGAATATAGAGTGGTATGAGAGTTGCACCAAAAACAATTTTTTAGTATGTATGAATAAATTTTTAATATAATAAGAATGAATATCATTATGCTATTATTCTCTTTATTTCCACCTAGTCCCAATCGTCAACCACTTCTCTTCTCTCTTTGAGATAAGGTGTATTGAAAGTAGAATTCATCAACAAAGAAAAGTAAAGTAGTCAAAATTCTAGACAAACTTAACCATAATATGTTAAAGTTTTGAATTTACGTGCCCAAAACTGATGCTAAACATTGGATCTAAGTTATTCAATTTAATTGATGATATTGGAGCATATGGCACCCTCCAAAACCACCATAGTCTGCAATAACTATAACCTTCAACATATCTTCTTTCTTTATAACCGTATGAATTTGAAGCAACATGAAAACAAATATCAGAGATTCTCATCTGCTAATTTGTGTTACAGGGGCTACTATTTCGACTATGAATCCAATGAGGTGCAAGACTAACTTCTTCTTTCAATGCAATGAAATGCAGGGCTGACGTGAATATACTTCACCGACAATTAATTCCTCTAAATTTCCTTGCTTGATCTTAAAAATTTTCTGTGGAAAACATGTGGTCCAAGTGAAAGCTATTTGCCTTTTATAAGTGGGAGAATAATAAAATCACATGAGTATTGTAATGGTCTTCTTAATTAATAATGCCTACATAACTATATATAGAATCAAACTTAAACTCATGAAAAGACGTTTGACTGAATTGAAATAATTTTTAAAATAGGCTAAATATATTTTTAATTATTACTAAAATATATGTATCTCACAGTTGTTCATTGTATTTGAATATGCAAAATGATCTAACAATGGATTAATTTAAGAATAATCAAAAGTCAGTCAATCGCGTATTTTCAGAATTTGAAATGTTTCTCCAAAATAATGTATTTTTTAAAGTACTAGTTTTTATCACGTGTGTTGTATGAGAATGTAAATTTTTTTTTCCTTAATTTATGTATTTTCGTAGTAAGGCTAGTTTAAAAAATAAATATAGATAAGTAGTTATAGATATAGAGTTTTTTATTGGATAAATTTGAGACTTATTTTTTGCTTATAATTTAGTATTTCAAGATTTTAGATTAATAATTAGGAGAAAATATCTTTAAAGATGGTAATTTAAATAAAATAGTTAAAAAAATTTATATAAATAATTAAGATAATCAATATAAAATAGTTAAAAAAAACTTTCATATGAATAGTTGGGATAATAAATAGATTGAAAAGATGGTGTTGAAAATTTAAAAAATAATTAAGAACAATATTGTCTAAATATATTTTGTCAATGTTTCTACACTTTATATATATAGTATAAATTACTGATTATAAATTATCTTCACTTAGGGGAACCAAACTCCACAAAAGGGTATTTCTAAATTTCACTAACGTCAGATTTTACATATAAAAATTCGACCAAGTTACTGAAAGCAATTTTTTTAATATTTTCTCATAGAACGACTTCTCAATAATAAAATTTTGGAAATAGTTTGTGAATTAATTGCTTGCCTGTTTTCATATTATTAATTTCTAAA
The DNA here is from genome assembly GCA_003255025.1 of Datisca glomerata. Classification (NCBI taxonomy): domain Eukaryota; kingdom Viridiplantae; phylum Streptophyta; class Magnoliopsida; order Cucurbitales; family Datiscaceae; genus Datisca; species Datisca glomerata. The sequence goes on from QANY01012956.1 coordinate 857,124, forward strand.
AGGTGCGTTATTTTGCAATAAATTAAATAATTAAAATTTAATTTATTTAATATTTTAAAGGATGAAAAGGAACCAAACATGCTATAGTATTTTCAAAAGAAAATGATACAGAGTGGTGCGCGTTTGAAGAATCCACGGTAACAAATTGGATCTTAAATATATAGTTGCGCTTTAAACTTTATTCTTTTTAACTATATGTTTTAAATAATAAAACTACATTTGAATCATTTTTGAAGTTCTTTCACTGGTCTTGTTTCCACTCATGCACGTTCGTTCATATGTATGTTATCTTAATTTTTAAATATTCAATTATCATGAAAGCAGAAGGAAATTTGAAAATTCAAAAATTAATTTGGACAACATTATTCAAAAAGAAAGTGCCATTAATCATTTAATGTAAAAATTTTAATATTTAATTTTAAATTTATGAAGAATAATTAAGGAAATCCATTTAATTGTGAGGGTAATTTTAGTAAAAAATGTTTCTTCCATCTTAGCTCCATCTAATGTGCTAGAGTATAGACTCTTTGTTTCTCAATTCTTAAAGAAAAAATTGTTTAAAAGAAAAGGATGGCTAAGGTTTTTTATGTAGTTTAGACTTTCTATGAAAAATTAGGGTAGGATGACTAGAACTTATATAGCTTAAGCGTATGTATCAATTCATTTTTCAGTTATAAGGTACCTTTGACAATCCAAACATGGGCTTGCAAAAGAATATTTGAGTGCAAACCTTTGTCATGTTATGCAATTCAATGCATTTCATATTGGCCTCGTTTTTGTCTTTGATTGAAAACTGCAAAGATTTTTTTAAATAAGTATTCAGGTAGTTTTCTAGGGTTGGATTATTCATCTTTTCAGCCTAAATGTTTTTTTTTTGTCAAGCAGAAATGATTTCATTAAGGAAAAGATTATAGGTAACTCAATACCCAGATAAGGAGGGCATCGATCCAGATATTACAATTCCTATGAAAACCAAGCGAAGCGAGATGATGAGTTAAAGTATTCTTGTTTCTAGAGATATGAGAAAAGGAAACAACATTGAGAACAGAACAAGCTCTTATAATGTCCTCGATGATAAGCTCGATCGAATCAATCTTCGAAGTAGGATCATTCAGCATGGAGATAACATTTAGTTCATCCGAGCACACAACAAGGTTCCCGTCTAGCAAAGAACCACAGTTGCCCAACCCCTGCAGAATGGCTTGTGCTTCAGCAGAGGTAACACTAAGACAAAACTCAATGGCAGTACATCCCATACAGACGATTACTCCTCCTGGATCCAATAAAACTCATCCTAACCACCATTCCCATCCTTCCACGCAACATCAATAAGGAGTTTCCTCATCCCATCAGGCTGGGATGACACGTCGGTCGAAGAGGTCATGCAAGGCTCCATAGGTATGGAACGTGACAACCACTCTGTGTGGTGAATGTCATCATTAGGCACTATAAGAAATATGACATTCTATAAGATTTAAATACAGGGTTTACAGTTTCCTATTGTTAAAAACTCAAAACAACAAGATTTATTAAGAATAGTGTAAAAATAATTCTGGTTAAAAGTAAAAAAAAATGGAGCCAAACTAAGTAAAAGTGGGACTTAAAAAAATATTGGAGACAAGGTAATTTGAGATTTAAACATTGTTTCCTTCTCGAGCTCTCTCAGAAACTCAAATCGTTGTTTTTCAGAGAAAAGCTCAAATCGATGCTTCTCTCTCTCGATTCCTCTCAGATTTTCAGAAGCTTCGATCCTTCTCTCTCTCGATTCTTCTCCAGGTCCTCTCTCTCGCAGCAAGTCAGTGCCATCGTCTCCCTCATCTCCTTTGCATCTATCGTCTTAGATCTGCCTCACTTCATCTCTCACGCCTTTCTCATATGAGTTCTGCATCTCCTTCGTTTCCCTCACCTTTCTCATCTCAAATCTACCATTATTCTCCACCCTTGTCTCTCTCATCTTAAATCTACCTCTCTTCGTCTCTCTCACCCCTCTGGTCTCAGTTCAACCTCTATTCGTCTTACATCTGCCTCTCTTCATCTCTCTCACCTCTTTTGTCTCAGATCTGCCTTTAAGATTTTATTTATTTTTGTCTAAGATTACGGTATGTCTCGTAGTTCAAGTCCTTTCTATAGATTTTTTCCCCAATTTTTCAGATTTTTCTTCCACGTAGATGCATGAATCACCATACAATGTATGGTTTCACTGTTAGTGTCTGGTGGGGCTCGGTTACTTTTCATGATTTGGATGAGATGAGATCTGTGAGATTTCAGTTCATGGATTTGTGTCTTCGTTCCCTGGTCACTATGCATTTGTTTTTAGATTTTACTTGTTTCAGGTGAGATGAGAGCTTCAGTTCAGGAGTATGTTATATAATAATTTTAGTATTCATTTAATTCATAGTAAAATGAAAAAAATATTTCTTTTTGTGTGTTTTTGCTGCTGCAGAAGTATAAGTGGGAGAGAGCCCACAACTAGAACTCAGTGAAGACAACAAGTTGTGAGGTGATTTAATGCATTACAAGTAGTGAAGACACAGAAGGATTTGTTGATTGAGATATTATAACTCAATTATCTGTTACCCATATATACGATTTAAACACACTGATGTCTAAAGTAACTGAATTTTCATGTATGTATGTCAGGAGAATGAGGATTCACCTACATTAGAACTTCAATCCACAAGTGTAAGGTCTTTGATTCTTTAATCATTTCTATCAAATATGGTACTTATACATATGAGAATCTATGTATACAATGAAATGATTCTACTATGTGGTTAACACAGTATATATGAAATGATTCTATTGAATATGGAGTGAGTTTCAGATGAAAGATCTTATCTTGATTGTGGCAGGAGAAGTTGGCGTTGATGCCTTCAAGACAGAAGACTTGAGGACATGGTAGTTGAATGTTTTATCTTCTAGTATATTTCTTGTGCTTTAATATTTCAACTTATTAATTTCTTACATGTTTATAAGGTTTCATATCCTTAAGTTTAGGTTATCAAAACCAGTTTCGGTATCAAAGTCCTCCAAAAGTGCTTCAAAGTGCAACATGAGAATTTTAGGTTTACACTTGTCCTCTCTTATATCTGAACTAATAGAGGTGACTAATTGAGTGCATAACTTAGTTGTGTTTTCTTGTTTCAGTGAAACCTTTGCTATATGTTTCTATAATAGTTTTTATTTTTCTACTCTACATTTTATTTGATGTGCATGAGTGGTATATTATTAGCTCATATCACATTCTCTACTGGTGCATGCTTAGAGGATTTCGCCCTCACATGTGTCCTTATTGTGTTTTCTCACTTTTTCCACTTTATAGTGCGTTTACTCAAAGTCAGTTCTTCTTATTGGTCGTGGTTCTTATTGTGTTGTTTAGATGCATGCAACTAAAACTTTGGAACTGTTTCTACAAAATCTATGTGACAAGACATACAAGGTAACTCCCAAAAGGGGAGCGAATGCCATGAATTCTCTGCATTTGTAAGTGATGTGTTTATTACCAGTTTTTGTTGAGTTACTGGAATAGATATAAAATGGCATGTAACCTTTTTTTAGCTCTGTTGAAATTGGTTTGATTGGTAACTGTGAATATTCTAATTTGCTATATCCTAAAACGGATATTGCGAACCATCAACCACTTATCTTTGTGTTAGTTGAAAGCAGTTCAACTATCAAATGGTAGTCTCTGAATTTATTGAACTTCAAACGGTACTTGTGATGAATTATGAATAATATAGTACTACTAACTATTTTCTTAGATAATAACCATCTTTTATTTGTTAAAATTATTTATCCTCTGAGTTGGACTTTATTCCTATATGAATAAAAAGTTTAATTGGTGATTGTATGAATAATATATTGTTTTGAAGTGCAGAAAAGAATTTTCATTTAAGTTTCTTTTGAGCTGAAAATCGGTTTTATGAATGCCATAGTTCATTTCTTCTTTTTCAGATAGGTGTTTTGCTAGGTGATGTGTTTGAATCGATGGCACTTTCGTTATCAGTATAGATTACCATGATGCTTCATGTGTTCTTTTAGACTCTTAGGAAGATGACTTAAGATAATTGTTAATTTAATTATCCTCATGGACTATATGTTCTCTTCACAGGTTTTGGTATTAATTTTAAAATAAAACTCACAAATTATGTAAGGTTGGATAGTTGGTTTGGTTCTACAAGTTTGCTTATTTATGCAGGCTGAAGTTAGGGGTCAGAAGATCACATGGTTGACACCTCAAACGCACCAAATGTTGACTGGCGATGTTGATTTCACTATCATTCTCAACTTCATGGAATTTTATGAGGTTAAGCCTTAACCTTATGCCTTTTTCTTATTTATTCATATCTTTTTCTTTTCTAAAGAGAAATGATTCTACAAGAGGTGGTCAGCACATGTACTCGGATTGTATGATGTATTACTCCATCTAGTTTCTCTTTAATTTGGTTGATGCTTTACTTTCTTATGGAGGATGTGTGCACAATTACTGAATCTCTAAACTATCTTGCTGTCAGAATGGCAAAGACCATAATAGATGCAATTTTATAATCATGAAGATTGAATAAGAGGGGGGTCAGTTGGGTAGTGGCTATTTTGGGAAAGGTCAAGCTCTTGAACATCTTGGTATATAGGGTGTAATTTCACTGTTTTTGGTGAAGTTCACCATTTTTAGTAATCAAGGTTGTTTTCTTCATTGTTTTAGGCTGTAGCTTCTATGTTTTCACTATTTGGGCTGCTATTGTGAGTAGAATAGTCTTTGTTTGCAGGGAAACTCATATCAGCTACAAATTGCACTATCCCTATTATGTGATTCTACATTTCATCCTGGTCTAAAATGCCATGATTATGCTTATTCTTATTCATTAACACTGCTCTATTCATTCCTCAGTTCGCCACACTTATGTAATTTTTAATGGTGCAGATCTGCTTGTTTCTTATACTCACAACAACTGCTCGTGGTGTTTTCCTTCGGGTTTGGGAAGGTCTAAAGACACTGCATACCCATTTGTGAAACACTACCATTCAACTTGGGTTCTTCATTCTTCATTTTCTAGACTCAAAATTTTATTTTTTTTATATATTTTTCATATATCCGAACAAATTTACTTGTATATTTCGAGAATAAGTTAGTTTTTAATTTAGATTTATTTGTAAGTTGATCAAATGAATAATCTAAAATTTTGTTGAAGTGATTTAATGTTAATATTTTCAATTATTATATTGATATTCTTTATGTTATGTAAAATTATATTTTGAAAGTATTTAATATGAATACTTGACTATAACAATGAACCTTATGGTATCTTACTCTATATGATATAAAATACTTATGAATGTTAATTCACAAGTATTAAAAACACATGTTGGATACATTCAACATTGGTCTGAAAATCCTGTTAAACAATGTTCTACAGGAGTCGAAATCCTGTAAAAAGCGAGATACCACATGAGTATTCACAGGAGGTGTTGCTTCTCGTGCAAAATACGACCTTTTAATATGAGAAGTTGTCACAGACGTCGTATGATCCTTATAGGTTACTTTTCACATGGATACCGTCTCTTATAGAAAGTCATTTTTCTTGAGGTTTCAGATCTTTATCATTAAAGCCTAATAAAATTTGCATAATATGGATGATATAATAAAATTGAAAGTCCCGCGATAAAATTTGAAGGATCTTCATCATTAGCCTTTTCAGCCCAATAAAATTTCATAATATAATAAAGGAAGATTAATTAGTCAGTTCTAGAAGGACCCGCAATAAAATTTGCATGCAAATTTTGTAAAGTGAGATTTCTTGGTCCTATTAGATTGGAATCTTGAGAATTAGATCCTAAGTATTAAAGGAGTATTGCATCCTAGCAAAACCTTAATTTCAGTGTTAAGTCAATTAATCACTAATTTAACTTCGAGAAACACCTACTTTTTTATAAAGTCACAACTTCAAAGGTAAATGAAGTAAGGTGACTTGAAACTACACATCTTCTTGAACTTTGGTATATGCTCAAGCGTACACTAATTTGAAGGGCAAATTTTATTTTAGTTCCTAAGTGGCTAAGAGTAAATAAATTCTTAATTTTAGTTCATATAAGTCTAATCTTATCAACTGAATCGTCAAATAATTTAAAATATTACAATTGAGCCCTTTTTTAGTCTGGAACTTTGGTGTGTTTATGTAATTGATAACCTAGATGAGAGAGTACACCTAGATGTTAATTATAAACGCCAGTGTTTATCAATAACATATACAAATAATTTCAAAGTTTGAGACTCAATGAAAATAATTGGTTATCGTGTTTTAAATTATCTAAAGATTAATTGCATAATTTTTTGGCATAGAAAGTCTGACTTTGGAATCAGTGCATTTACCCTAAGCTTTTTTTAAGGAGAACTTCATTGCTTAAACAACATAAATGTGTGTAATAATCAGGAGCAACCCCGACCCAGACCTTAGTAGTTGACAAGTCTATCAGCAACAAGATTACAAGGAGGAATAAAGTGTAAACTGGCATCAGTCCAATGATACAAAGCCTTCTTAATAGAAGCTAAAATAGGGACCATATGAGCTAAAGAAACAACAACAGACTTAATTAAATGGATTAACTCCTAAGAGTCACTCTCTATAATCGAAATAGGGCCACGAAGCCTATTAGACAGAGACAAACCTTTGTTAAGTGCTAAGCCTTCTGCTTCAAGGGGGTCAAGGACGCCCCAGTAAAATTTTGAGGCTACAAGAATGATATCACCATTGCAATTTCTGACAACACAGCCGAACCCCAAGGAGGAAGAAGACATTGAGGCATCTACATTAAGTTTCAGTTGGCCAAGAGGAGGGGGAGACCAAATACCCTGCTTGGGAATGGAGGATGGCAGAGAAACCGCATGTTTAAAGTGCTGAGCTTGGGTCCAAATAGAGAGTAAAGAATAAAAGCGAAGGTAGATCTCTTCGCGAGAGAAATGTCTTCCTCCATGAAGATTATTATTCCTCGAGAACCAGATAAACCAACACGTGATAGTAGCCTTGGTTGGAAGAGAAATTAGACAATAGGATAAAAGTTTTTCAAAAGCATCCGGAAAGGACCAATTGTCTTCAACCAAGTCTAAAATATCCTCAAGAAAATACCAATCATCAATAGACCAAACAGATTTCCTTAATGGGCAAGTTAAAATAGAATGGACAGTAGAGTCAATACCTTTGCAAAAAAGACATGTTGGATCAACGTTGACGCCGTGCTTGGTGAGATTAAGTCTTGATGGCAGAAAATTATTAGAAGCTTTCGATAGGAAAATCTTCACTCTATTAGGGACATTAAAAACCCAAAGTTTCCTCCACCAAGAAGTGATTCTAAAGCATTGTGAAGGAGAAGCCCCAAAGAAAGCAGAGTGATCTAAGTGGTAGCCACTTTTGACAGAATAAATCCCATCCTTTGTGTAGTGCCAGAATAAGAAATATCCACCCTCACAAACACTAAGGCCATTAGATAGAATGGCTTTCACACCCTCTTCCATAAAAGAACAATTTAATTTAGAAATATTACAATTACCTTGTTCAATGAAGTCAGCAGCTTTCCCAAGAAGCCCAGAAGATTTCGAACTAGGCAAAGGAGAAATAGGCTTGAAAGAGGGAGTTCTTGGGATCCATGGTCTGTCCACACTTTAACCGATTGCCCATTAACCATTCTCCAACGAAGGCCTTTAAGAGAAGTTCACGACCCCATACAATGGACTTCCAAGAGACCGAAGCGAAGTGAGGGGAGGAAGCTTCAAGGAAAGTGGAATTAGGGAAATAAAGACCTCTGAAAATTCTGCCTATAAGCGAATTTGGCTGGGTGAGAATTCTCCAAGCTTACTTGGCAAGAAGAGCTCCATTGAAAGATTTTAGGCTTCTGAAACCCAATCCTCCAAGACTTTTGGGGCGGCATAAGAAGTTCCAAGAAGCCCAATGCATTTTGTTACCGTCAAAAGAAAAACCCCACCAAAATATGGCAAATAAAGCTTTTAAATCATGACAAAGTGTAGAATGGATGCAAAAAACTTGCATAGAGTAAGCTGGCAAAGCTTGAGCTTCCCCTTTATGAGAACCTCTTTTCCCTCAACCGAAAAATATTTTACATTCCATTTGCTTAGCAAATTCCAGACTGTATCCTAGAGACTTCTAAAGGCTCCTATTTTCCTCCGGACGAAAACAGTAGGAAGACCGAGGTATTTACCTTGAAAGGGGCGAACAGGAACCCCAATAATGGAAGCCACGATACCGGATATACTAGGGCTAGTTTGTTTGCTAAAGGCCAGAGAGGATTTATCAAAGTTGATGCATTGTCCTGAAGCTGAAGTATGAGTTTCCAAGATCTTGGATAATGTTAGGGCTTCATTGGGATTGTTTTTAAGGAAGAGAATGCAGTCGTCCATGAAGAAGAGGTGAGAAACACGAGGGCGGGTCATGCCACGGGAAAAACCACTAAAGGATCTCAAAGAAACAACCCTCTTAATTAAATGGGAAAGACCATTAGCACACAAGATGAAGAGAAACGGGGAATGGGGGTCACCTTGATGAAGGCTGCGGGAGGGAGAGAAGTGACCATGAGGTTGACCATTTATAATGACAGCCATGGATACTGAAGAAATACATCTTATTATAAGGGCTATCCAGTTTGGGTTAAAACTTCCCCAATGTCTTTTCAGAATAGGTCCATTCAATGCGGTCAGACATTTTACTCATGTCTATTTTCAGAGCGGCAAACCTGTTTTTAACATTATTTTCTTCCTGTTAAGCGGTGGACAACCTCCTCTGCAATGAGAATGTTGTCTGTGATAAGTCTCCCTTTAACAAACCCACTTTGTTCCTCCGCGACGATATTGGGCAGCCATGGTTTAAGCCTATTCATAATGGCTTTCGAAACAATCTTATATAAGACGTTGCATAGGTTAATTGGCTGATAGCCAGCAGGGGATCTTGGATTGTCAATTTTAAGGATGAGAGCCAAATAAGTTTTATTTATCCGGGAAAGGTCAATTCCATTGTTAAGACAATCTAGACAGAATTGAGTAACATCCTTACCAACCGTGTCCCAATATCGCTGATAGAAGTGAGTAAGAAAACCATCCGGGCCTGAGCTCTTGAAAGGCTACATTTTAAAGATGGCTTGCTTAACTTATTCCTCTGTGAATGGTTTCAAGAGCTCAGCATTCATCTTAGGGGAGACTAATTGAGGAATTGCCTCACAACCAAGATTAATAAGATGGTCAGAAGGATTTGAAGAAGAAAAGGTCTTAAGGTATTCATTAATGAAGAGCGTGGAAATCTCTTCACTTGAGTCCCTCCACACATTATTACCATCTAGAATTCCAAGAATAGCATTTTTCTTTTTCCTGTTAGAGGCCAAGGAGTGGAAATATTTTGTGTTTTTATCACCATCAGACGACCAGCTAGCTTTAGCCCTCTGCATCCAATAGGTCTCTTCCTGGAGGAGTAAACTTTCCAGCTCAGAATGGAGATTGGAGATGGATTGAAAGGACTGATGGTTGGGGAAATTTTCATAAGCAGAGTCTAGAGCTTTTTGACAGGCTTTGATTTTATTTGGAAGTGATCTGAACTTGTTTTTACTCCAAACTTTAAGCAAAGCATCACAATTTTTCAGCTTCTGAGATCCGGCTATCTTCCACAACTGATTTGCATTCTTCTGAGCTTGACCACATGACTTCAAATTTAAAAATTTTGTGATGGACCTTAGTTTGATTGAACAAATGAGAGGACATATTTGTAGATACAAGCCTATGGACAGAGGAGAGATATTGATGAAGGTTGAGCCAAATTGAAGGAAACATATTCTGACAAGAAACAGAAGCAAAAGCACGATCAAGAGTTTCTATTATTAAGTTGCCCCCTTCCCTGTTGTTAATCCACGTGAACTTGGTACCCTTGAAGGGAATTTCAGTTAAACCACTGTCTTCAATGCATCGTCTGAAGTCATGATGAGCTTACTCGGGCGAGGAAGGCCTCCCAATTTCTCATGATCAGCAAGGATTTTGTTGAAATCTCCCATGAACACCCAAGGGATAAGCGATAATAAGGACAACCTGTGCAAGAAAGTCTAATCCGGGACTAGGTTGCCATAAAAACTCGTGAATCTCCAAATTTCTCCATTTTTTACTTAATTTCTGAGTCAATGTGCCTAAATGAGGACTTCATATTTATAGAGAATACCTAGGCCTCCTTTTTACCAACACAGCTAACTCCAATACCTGAGCTATAACCAATTTTCTTCCCCAAATTCTGAAATTCAGTGTTATTCAACTTCGTTTCCATAAGAAATATAACATCTGGATCCTGCTCGCCAACGAGGCGTCGTAGGGAATTGAACACTTGGGGATTACCCAACCCCCGAGTGTTCAAGCTTAGGAGAATCATGGTTCGCAGCGCGTCCAACCATCGGAACCCGTCGCTTGGGAGGGTGTAGCAACATCAGGAAGGGAATTTCTCAGTTTCTTACCTGAAAATGAGGACCAGCTCGGAAGGAACTTTTCCTTTTGCAGAGCTTTGCCTTGAGGATTTTGAGTGAGGGAGAAGCTGCTTTGTGATTACTCTGAGGACTCTGTCTTCGGCTCTTTGACAAATTGGGTAAACAAGTTGGGAAGGAGGAGATAATCGGTGGGCCTCATTCATTAGAGGGGAGATTGGTTCACAGGGGGAAAGGAATGGCTAATAGGGAAAATATTTATGCGAAATGGATTTTCATTTAGATAGCTTCGGTCGAAATCCATTTTATCAGTGGCCTTCGGTTGATTTCCTTGAAGGATGAGAGATCTGGTGAAAGGTCCGGAAGTGATTTTCTCCAAAAATTGTCCAGGCTTACTTGGAAGGGAAGTGGCCACATGGCTAGATTGAATTGGTGGGTGTGGAAAAACTTCCATGCCCTTGGTGTCCACCATTCCCCTAGGCGCCACCCTATCCTGTTCCTTCCTCATTATGTTCAGGGGGCCCATTAGATATTTTGTTTTGGGGATGACGTGCCAACATGAATTGAGTTTTCTTCTTCCATGGCTTTACTATAGTGGGTTTCATGGGGATTTCCTTGGTGATCGATCGTCCGATGGAGATTGGGAGTAGACTACTATCTTCTGTTTAAAAGTATTTTTCCCATTTTCTTCATCCCGATGCCACGGGCCATATTGAAAAGGGGTTTCCTTTTCATTGGATCCATCATCATGAACAAAATCAAAGTCCTTAAAAGTATGCGACAGTATCCTACAGATATAACAAAAATATGACAATTTCTCATATTTAAAATATATCTGAATTACATTGGAGGAAGGAGTTGGCCGAATCTTAATACCCATTCTGCTTTCACTCAAACTCGGAGGACGAAGAAGAAACTAGTTACTAGAGATCAGTAATTGGAGAGAAGGTATAATGTAGTCATCATGTAGGTTAAATGATGGTTACACTGACTTCGTGTGCCTATTATGTATGTGACATGATGGTTACACGGTCACCGTGTACCCATCGTGTAGACTCCATGATAGATACACAAGGTCAGTGTAACAATCATGTAGAAGGTCAGTGTAACAATCATGTAGACTTCACGATGACCAGTACGCAAGGTCAGTGTAATCATCATGTAGTATATAAGATAGTTACATGGTCACCGCGTACTCATCATATGGACTACACAATAGGTACGTAAGGGCAGTGTAACCATCGTGTAGCCTACATGATGACTACACGAGATCAGTATAACCATCGTGTAGATTTCACAATGGGTACATGACCATCATGTATACCACGCGATAGTTATACTGACATTATGTAGTTATCGTGTAGTCTACATGATAGGTACACGACCAACGTGTACTCATCATTTAACTAATTTGTCTAATTTATATTAAATCTAGCCGTTTTCCCACTGAATTTAAAGTACATAGCATATGTCCTACCACGATTACATTGTTTACTAACCATGTGTAACAAACACTGTGTAGGAAACTTACTAATTTTCAAGTCAAGAAAGTGTCCAAAACAACCTTTTCGGAAGTTGGCCCTCTGATATTCAGTCAATGACAGGTTGACATAGTCTATGATAGTTGGTTTAGAAAACAGGTTAAGCTTTTGATTCTTATTCCAGTTTTCATCTTGAACAATCAATTGTAGTTCCTAAAAAAATATAGCATTGATTAACTTCCTAGCTAATAACAAGTAAGTTAATATTAAACCAATTATTGACTCTTACTGACATCAATTTGTTCATCTTAGTTGAGACGTAACCGTTGTTTTCCAGATGATTGTCCTTTAATGCTTTTTTTGGTTGACTTTGATGTTTCTCTCTTTATTGATTTTGAATTTGATTGTCCTTTTGTTAATGTTGCCATAATTGAACAAAATAATTTGGAATATACAAAATCAATATCTCTTTAAGTCACAAAAGTTTCAATACATTATTAACTCTCATTTATATAATGCAAAAAAAACTCTATATATACATAATATCCAATCAATAAAACATAAAATATAATATCCAAAAATGATTATAAACATATGAAACAGGATATCAAAGATGATTGTCCAGCATCGACACACACATGCATGTTCAAAAACTGGGTTTTGAAGTATGTTCAAAAACTAGGCTTTTTCAAAAAATTTATCAAAGATAACACATTCTTCAATATTTTATATACCATCTGTGTTTATAAAATTTATCAAAGAAAATCTTTATGCACATGCGTGTTAAAAAATGATGTTCTTATGAACATTGAAATACTATTGATTATGAATATTGAAATAGTTTATCGATTCTTAATCAAATTATATTTTTTGTTTAAATGTCAGTATTATTCGGTTTAAAATAGTCAAAAAAAATAAAAAAAATTACATACCTCTTCCTTCTTTAGCAAATCTTTCAACGGTCTTTAGTTGCCGTAAGAAAATTAGGAGCTTGTTCTTCAGCGTCAATGGGGTTTAGACGAAGGTTGGGGTTTCAGGACTTTCTTGAAGATGATTGTTTTGGGTTTTTTGTTTTGATTTTTGATTTCCTTCACTTGATTGAACGTTTTGTACCGCAGTTACCTTAGAATTCTACCGTGGTTAGAATTCTAAAGTAAGTGGTAGTTTTATTTTTTATTTTTTATTTTTATTTTTCTGAATTGTAATTGGTGGATTTCAAGTTCTTGTTCATTTAATTATTGATTGTTGAAAACTATTTACCTTATTTGTTTATTATTTTAGGTGGGATTGTAAGAATATTGTATTTATGGTTAATGATATTTTTGACGGGATTTTTTATTTTTGATTTAAGTTTAGAAATCTCATTAATTAGTTGGTTGATAAAGGATCGCGGGGCTGATTCGTAGGTATTTTCCAAATTTTAAATATTTTATGATAATATCTTAAATTATTTTTTAAATAATTAATGTTTCATTATCTCATTGTTCAATTTTTATTTAGAATTTCGGTAACATTTCATTAATTTCACGAATTACAATCTTTAGATTTTAGTTTTTTTTATTTTAATTTTTCTAAATCGAATGACTTACGTTTTTTTGATTAAATTGACATAAAAAGATGGATATTGAACGTTTTTTTTTCCAAACTCTAATTTCATTATGAATCGAATGACTTACATTTATTGTTTATAATTTATTCCTAAACAAATTTAAACTTATTTCTAAATTATTATTTCTTACGATAGTTGTTGAAAATGTGGTAAATTTAAATTTTAAATTTTGAAAATATATAACTTCCTTAATTAGAAGTATATATACTAGTATATCAATAACTTTGATTCAATTGACTAATATTTACAATGTAGTTGTTTTATATAGATTAAGGGCATTGTGGTATTTACCGATTTGGAAACTAGTCATTTACCTATAGTTTTTGAAACCCGGCTGTTTTTTAACATACTACTAATAAACTTGTATATATTGAAAATTTTACCTATATCTTTTTCTCTGTGTTTCTTTCATTTTCATCTCTATTATAAAAGGCAATGAATGAATGCATCATTCTTACTATTTCCCCCTAAACAATCTCATAATAAAAACACATATATTGGCAAAACAGTTAACTTTTATCAATTGTATATAAAATTTTAACATCCACACGAATGCATATATAAAAATTAATATATTAAAAAAGAAAATTTCCAAAATCCAAGGCCGTCGAGCTAGACATGGTTTTGCTCCTGATACTCAGGGATCGAAACCCTCTCACATCTAGAATATGATTATGTATAATTGATATGGGACATTGAAAAGTAATTTAATGATGAATATCAACTCATACAATAAAAATGAATAATAAAAATTAGTTTTTTAATTGATATAAATTGTAGAAAAGCACTTTGAATAACCTAAATGAGCCAATACATCATCTCACATGCTACAAAATAGGAAGCAATCCCAATTAGAGAAATTATGATGGATAGCTAAGCGATTAAGCTTATTTTTTCTACTTTTATTTATTAATCAAATAAATCAGATATTTTTTTCTAATTATTTCTTAAGTGTTTTTTTTTGTCTGCACCTTGTTTTTATATCTATGTTGATTACCTCTACAGCGTCAATCCAACACAAGTATGTAGTTTTAGTTTTTATTTCTTTTAATTATATTAAATTATTATTATTATTATTTCTATATTAAATTATTATTATTATTATTTTTTTCAGAAATTAAAAAAAATTAGACTCATGTGTATTGTTTTTTCACGATATTTTTATTGGAGAAAATGTTAAGTAGATCCTTGTTAGATGATGATCTATAAAAAATGTTCTACTAGACATTGATCTATCATTCTGACGCCAAATTATTCATTTATCTAGACCAAATTATTCATTTAGCTAGACCAAATTATTCATTTAGCTAGACCAAATTCAACAAACCTTAATCTCAGTAAAAAATAGGGAAAATAAACAAAATCAGTAACTCAATCGTTTCTTCTGAAAAATGTTGAATTTCATTAAAAACAGCCTAAGAGTTCCAGAAATTGTTTTTAATTTCTCAGCATGGTCTATGCATCGAAACCACTGTTAGTCAATTAACACCGAGGGCCTTCTTGCAACTGTTGTATTTCGGCCTAGAACAGCTCCCAACTCGGCGTTTTTGCTGACACCGCAACCGTCTTACAGCCTTTCTAGCAGATAACGAAAAAGAATCTCTTTCGACTTTCGTGTTGATGCCGAAGGCTCTCACTTCCTAGCCCCGTCCGTCCTTCGGGCTTCAAGCTCCGGATCCCCTCTACCAGTCAGATATTAAAACCGTAGCCCTAATCTCTTGCCAATTTTGAGCTCTTGATCCTTCACATGAAGATATTGGTCTCAAAATTGGACTTCGTAGCTTTCAAATTTCATCAAAAGATCCGTAGGAGTTTCTTCCTTTAGCCCTTGATTTTCCGATTCTGGGACGCTTCTGAGCTGTACTCGATGATACCTCCAACTGCCTCCACCAATGACTCTCTCTCGCCTCCCCCATACTCCGGCGATGGTGGTTTTGACGACTTTGGCCCTTGGTATGGAAATATACAATATTTGGTTAACATCTCTGCCATCGGTGCTTTTTGCTGTCTGTTCATCTTCCTTTTTGTGAAGCTACGCAGCGACCACCGTAAGTTTCCAGGACCATCTGCCCTCTTTATCAAGCTTCTGGCGGTGTGGCATGCCACGGTTCGTGAGATCGCGCGCCACTGTGGCGCGGATGCCGCGCAGTTCCTCTTGATCGAGGGAGGAAGCTGTTCCGTGCTTCTATCGATTGCGGTATTTTCTGTTTTAGTGATGCTTCCCGTTAACCATTATGCCGGGAAGGCTGTAATAGATGATGAGTTTTCGAAGACGACAATCAATCATATCGAGAAAGGTTCGGCTTTGCTCTGGGTTCATTTTGTTTTTGTGATTGTTGTTGTTGTTTTGGTTCATTTTGGTATTTCTGCCATCGAACAACGCTTAAAGATAACTAGGTTTAGGGATGGTAATGGGAATTTAAGTGACCCAAGCGCAAATTCGACTGCCATATTCACTATAATGGTTCAAGGGATTCCAAAAACTTTAGGGGCCGATAGGACTGTATTGCAAGAATATTTCCAACATAGGTATCCTGGGAAGGTTTATAGGGTCATCACGCCAATGGACTTATGTGCATTGGACGATTTGGCCACAGAATTGTTGAAAGTTAGAGATGATATTTCGTGGTTGGTAGCACGAATGGAGTCTCGCCTTTTACCTTATGAAAGTTCTGATAATATTGGAGGGGTATCTTCAAGGGGCTTCTGGGATTGGGTGAGATATCTTTGGAGAAATGTGAAAGAACTTTGGGTTCAGATGTTGGGTAGATTCGGTTATACAGACGACGAGAGGTTAAGAAGACTACAAGAATTAAGAGCTGAACTGGAGAGTGAACTGGCAGCTTACAAGGAAGGTCGCGCACTTGGTGCTGGAGTAGCATTTGTGATATTCAAGGATGTCTACACTGCAAATAAAGCAGTTCAGGATTTTCGAAATGAGAAGAAGAGGCGGATTGGAAAGTTCTTTTCACTTACCGAGTTGCGGTTACAGAGAAACCAATGGAAAGTTGAGCGAGCCCCCTTGGCGACTGATATCTACTGGAATCATTTGGGTTCAACTAAGCTTTCACTAAGACTGCGGAGAGTGTTTGTGAATGCTTGCTTATTGATGATGCTTTTATTTTTTAGCTCTCCTCTTGCAGTTATAAGTGCTATAAAAAGCGCCGGGCGGATTATTGATGCAGAAGCTATGGATAATGCACAATCTTGGTTGGCTTGGGTGCAAAGTTCAAGCTGGCTTGCAAGTCTCATCTTTCAGTTCCTGCCAAACGTTATTATTTTTGTGAGCATGTATATAGTTATTCCATCAGCTCTTTCCTACCTTTCGAAATTTGAGCGGCACCTTACAGTATCTGGGGAACAAAGAGCTGCACTTCTGAAAATGGTTTGTTTCTTCCTGGTGAACCTCATTCTCCTTAGGGCTCTAGTTGAATCCTCTCTGGAAAGTGCAATCCTACGGATGGGTCGATGCTATTTAGATGGAGAAGATTGCAAGAGGATCGAGCAGTACATGAGCACTTCATTCTTGTCTAAATCGTGCCTCTCCTCGCTAGCTTTTCTGATCACCAGCACGTTCTTGGGAATTTCTTATGACCTATTGGCTCCCATCCCATGGATAAAAACAAAGATTCAAAAGTTTCGAAAGAATGACATGCTCCAGCTCGTTCCAGAGCAAAGTGAAGAATACCCTTTAGAATATCAAGAAACAGATGATCTTCGGAGACCTCTAGTCTCAGAAATTGTTTACGATTCCCCCCGATTGAATGGCATTGATCTGCAGGGACATGATCTTTCTGTATATCCAGTCAACAGAACCTCACCCGCCCCTAAGCAGATGTTTGATTTTGCACAATACTATGCATTTAATTTGACAATATTCGCCCTTACCATGATCTATTCCTCATTTGCTCCAGTTGTAGTCCCTATTGGAGCTGCTTATTTTGGGTATAGATATGTGGTTGATAAGTACAACTTTCTATTTGTGTATAGAGTAAGGGGCTTTCCTGCTGGGAATGATGGGAAGTTGATGGATACAGTATTGAGCATCATGCGATTCTGTGTTGATCTGTTCTTGCTTTCTATGCTCTTGTTCTTTTCGGTAAATGGAGATTCAATGAAGCTTCAAGCAATCTTCACACTTGGGGTTTTAGTTCTGTACAAACTGATTCCTCCTACAAATGATGGTTTTCAACCAGTCCTTTTGGAAAGCATTCAATCTGCTGATGGCGTTGCCGAAGGGTCTATTGATTATGAAGTCTTTTCACAGCCTAAATTCGACTGGGATGCCTATCACTCATGATTAAAACTTTTTGGTTATTCTCTTCACCAATTAGTTGAATTGTGTCTTTGTGCGGTAAGTATCTACAGCCTGAGACTCATATATTAAAATGATAGTTTCTCTTATGTGCACATATGTAAACTCTTATCTGGTTTATATTACAACATTAATTTTATTCTTTTCTAACATCATTGTTTTACTAGATGGTTTTAGAGTGCTTTTACGCTTTTAGTCTTCTTTTTCACCTATAATTATTTAATCACTGTTTTTAGATATATTTTAAATTATTTAGGTACATTATGCATTTGGTGCCTTAAACTGACTCATTTTTTTTGTCCCCTAGTTTTTAAATCAATTTAGTTATTGAACTTGTAAGTGGTGTTTATTTCAATCGAATGAAAAATACAAATCGGGTGTTTAGTTATTAATTTATGTCCGCTTGGAAATGAAACATCATTCTACCATCTCATTTATGTATTCCTCATTACATTCTTATTCATATTTTCTCTATCTTTCATTCTCTATAATTTATCTTCTTCATGTACTTCATTTTTTTCTTTTTATTAGTATGGGAAAATTCTTTGATACCACGCTAATGTCGCATCGCAAATATTTTAGATGTGTGTGAGATACCTCAAATATATAGTGAGAGATCTTAAATATGTTAAATAATGATGTAATTTAAAAGTCGATACTAAAGGATGACTCACAGAAATAATGTCGTGGCACGAAAATTAAGACCTTACACATGAAATCAACTACGTAATATTCAGTAATGTTTCAGGTAAACCTCACATATGTAACTCGGATGCTCTCTGGATGCTCTAATTTCAATTGTAGAATAGACAATAATAACATAATCAATGACAGGATGAACTTTGAGGGCTAAATTGATTAAAAAAATTTGCCTACAATGGAAAATAGGTAATATATTTTAGCTCATTATTTGTCACCGGGTCAGCCCGTTTTATTATTCTAATAAAATAATAATAATAATAATAATAATAATAATAATAATAATAATAATAATGTTGCATATCAATATACATAACTATACTAAGGATATAAAACAATGAGCGAGAAATTTTTTATTTTTATTTTACCCCTTAAATATATGTCAGTAAATATATTTTCACTTTCATTTAATTGATTTACATAATTGAACTCTATATATATTTAATAAATTTGAATATTTGTTTTTTTTACATAATATAATTTGTCTTTTGGCAATCTTTAAAAATGATATTATGTTACTTAACAAATTAAATTCATAAAAAATTAGAGAAAGATGCTAAATATTTTATAGTATTACGTACTTATGAATGTTAATATTGATAAAATGAATCTCAAGATTTTTTAAACAATTGAGTATTTAGCTTTCATTTAATATTAATTTGTTCATTAACACTATTTAAAATTAATATTAAGTAACTAGAAAAACGAAAGTTCCTTCGAATTTAGAGCAATATTAATATATTTCGAATAATAAAAATCACATATTCATGATATAAGTCATTTCTTAGGCATGTGCTACATTGATAAACTTATTTTCTGAATTAGTCAAAGAGCAATGCAATATATGGGAACTTCTACCATCAAAATTTTAAATTAACACTTCTTCTTCATATTTCTGATATATAATTAATTAAATTTATATTTTTAATTTATTAATAGTCATATATCATTAATTGCGTAAGACACATTATTTATATCTAATCTATAATATCTTAAAAAAGGGGAAGAATTTTTTTCAACAATAACCACTACTAAATACCATTTTTGTAACTTTAACGTCTAATAAAAAGTACTTTTGTGATGTGTCAAAATAAAATAATTATTTATTGATATGTATGTAATTTTAGTTTCCAATAATAAAATTGAAAGTTTTTCTAAATATAAGTACAGATAAAATATCGCATGCATCCTCTTGTACAAGGTAGAAATTGATAAAGTATGAGTATTAATTAATATTAAATTTTTTTAATTAATTTTCGAATAGAAAATATTAAAAATGAAAAAATAATTTTCATAAATAACTCTATTATAATTGTTTTTATTTAAATTAAATTTGCTACTTAGAATTATTTGCTACTATTTGTCCAAAATAGAATTATTTGCTACTAACACAATTTCACTGGTTACGAAGAGAAAACATATAATTTGATTTGATTCTATCATCCAATATTTCTCTCCCCAATTTTAACGCCTAACGCGCATTTTACTTAGCTGCTCTCCATTTCATTCAAAATCACTTAGCACATTTTCCTTATTGTTTTTATTACTCTAGCCATGATGACACCATGGAGGAGTGCAAGACTCTCAATATAAATATTGATCATAATAATTTTAGAGTGGTATTGAATTGTATGTATTTATGTTATTGGTCATGCATATTCAATTTGTACTTTGACTATTGGTTATGTGTAGATAGTGGATCACCTCATCACGAATGAAGTGTTTGAGTATACATGTGACACTCAAGGACGAGATTGGATGAGGCTTATGTGGCACGATAATACTGAAATAGGATAATAGTGAATAAGTTTGTAAGGGTCGTGCCTGGATCCATAAGGATGACAAGCCTATTTTGAGATCGTATGTCAAGTGTTGGTCTCGGCTTCGAGCGTGACAAAGGCTCGAAGGCTCTTCCTTGCCGGGGAACAATATGGGGGTTGTGGTCTGATAGGATTAGTACAAGGTTACGCTATACCAAGAGAGGAGAACTACTCAATGGGTATGGCCTCTTTAGACACTTTGAATGCGCCCCCTTCGAGGGAAGAAGGGTAAAAATGACGTGAACCATCTCTTAAGAGTCGGGTTGGTCCCGTGGTGGGTTGAGGCAGTTCAACCCGTCTCGGGGTGAGGTGGCCGTCTCCACCACACATGTCTCGTCGTTCAATCTGTCGCCGGGAAAACTGGATGACAGGAAGTCTCCTTTAGAGTCGGTTATGTAATGTGAGTCCAACGTCTGTAGTCTGACTGCTCGATGTCGCTGAGGCACAACCAGTTGAGAGAATGAAGTACGGCCATATTTATTAATATGGCATCGTTTTAAGTTTGTGATGCACGTGTTAGACTTGCTCACATCGTTATCGCGTGATTACCATGAGAGAACACTAGCGGTCCTCACCTAGCCTCATCTATATAAAGGAACATTGGTATCACTACGGAGCATTCAATTCTCACTGATCCTAAGATAAAAATTCGAGAATATTTCCTCCTCGAAGTTCTCACCTACCTTAAAGTTTCAAAAGTATCTGTCACCTTCCAGAAACTGCCTTAGGTTGCTTGTCCTTTAACCTTCGACCATCAACTCCCACGTTCTCAGGCTTACTTGTCGTAGATTATGTCACTCAAATCACACTTCACCTAAACACCCTAAACATTTTGGTGACTCCACTGGGGATTGAGCTATCTAAACTTCATTTGTTCTTAAGTATGGCTGGACGTGGAAGAATCACGAGGGCTTCTTCCCATTTGGAAGGAGATAATGTCAACCCAACTATAGAGAACCATGACTTGGAAGAGGCTACTTCTAGGGAGAGAACCAGCCTCCTTGCCATTGTTGCTGCTATAATGATGGCGACAGAGGAGACTAACGCCATCAGAGAGCTTCAGGCCTCTAACATTGAAATCTGCAACTTGTTAGGTACGTTGACCGCTCTACTTACAGCTGCCCAGAATCCTCCACCACCACCGCCTGTTGTTCATGTTATCCCTCCTCACACGCTAAACCAGACTGACGCCGATAAATAGATTCCACCTATATTTCTCGGGGGGTCGTCCGGGTCAGAAACAACAAATAATGATCAGAATGTGGGTCACTCGAGAAACCTCATAAATGTTATCATTCCGCCAACACCCTTCCCAGTAGCCTTTGCACGTCCCACGCTAGCACATGACGCCCCGGTCGATGGCATCGACAATGCCCATATCGTTACCAAGGAGACACTATAGAAGATTTCAGAGATAGAGTGAATCAAAGCTTCTCTAAGCGAGATGATAATAGACTTTCGTCCCCCTTACCCATGCGAACTAGCCATGAAGCCATACTCGTCCCACTATGTACCCCTAAAGTTATGTAAGTATAACAAGAATGATGGATGTGCTAGGGAGCATAGTATACATTTCATTGATGACTTGGGCCTACACGGATGTGATGAGGCCATAAGGCTGATGGAGTTTTCAAAATCGCTGACTAAGTGAGCATACACATGGTACATCAATCTGGCACCGAGAATAGTTTTAACGTGGTCACATATGGTTTCTGACTTCATGACAAAGTTTTTTGTGCCTGAGGAAAAGATGAGCATTCTCGAATTAGGGCGTGATTGTCAAAAGAAAGCTGGGGACCTGATGACTTACGTCAGACAGTTCAAAGACAAAGCACTAGATTGCCAGAAAGAGCGGAAGGAGGAAGGCTTGGTGAAGATGTGCATCTGCGGAATGATGAATGAGCATAGAGCGCATATGGAGAACCTCGACATTGCCACTTTCTCACGACTCCATGTACCTGCTCAACGTACCAACACTTCGGTGTCCAGGCCAAAGGTTACGGAGAAGAGTGAGCGCATGGGGATTACATGGAAGCCCGCAAGATACACACCACAAGTAGCCATGGCACAACCCTAAGGACAAGGTACAAAACGGGATAGAAGTGAAAGGGATGATCCACCACCTTTTCCTTGCTCCATAGATAAGATGGAAGTGTTGTTGGATGCTTGAGTCAAGGATAAGGTCATGTAGAGACCTTGGGTGGAAAAATTGCCCACCAGAGAAGAAATAGAATCACCTCGGCATTGCCACTTCCACCAGAGATACCACTCATGCGTGTAAGACGTTTCCAGTAAAGTTAGCTCCTAGAACACATTTAAGGTGTTTCATTAAATGTTGCTCCTAAAATGCGTTTAAGATATTTCAGCAAAGTTAGTTTCTAGAACGCATTTAAGACATTTCAACAAAGATTGTTCTTGAAACGCGTTTAAGACATTTTAACAAAAATTGTTCCTGGAATGCACTTAAGACATTTTAGCAGAGTTTGTTCCTAAAATGCACTTAAGCCGTTTTAAGAAAAGCTTGTTCCTAGAATGCGTTTGAGTCGATCAGCAGAGTATGTCCCTGGGATACATTTAAGACATTTCAGTAAAGTTTGTCCCTGAAATGCAATAAAAAAATCTCAACAAAGGTAGTTGGGCGGAACTTAGCAGCTATTGCAAATCCCTTCAAAGAGGAACTTGGCCGCTATAACGTATTTGAAATACACAAGTTGTTTCTAACGTCTTACTTCGCTCGTTACCACATAATAGGACTGTTGTCGTGTAGATTAAATCTAACTTAGAGATTTATTATGAATATGCTCATGTTAAAAGTCATATGTAAGAGTGACGTATGTGCGAAGTGGGGATGCATGATAATGAGGTATGGTAGCGGTTTTAAGTAGGAATGGATGAGCATGTCTGATGAAAATTCAAGTTATGAACTGATGCATGATAAAATCTTAAGTAGGAATGGGTATATAACCCTTTAAGCATGACCATCACGGATAGTCGAATATGCACACGCCTCCTTAGGCAACTTAATTATGTTTGTATATGTGTGCGTCTTTTTAGGTAGTATCATGCAATTTCCTATGTATATGCACTTTCGCAAGTCGAATAGTCTGCGGACGACACTCCATCACGTGCACCTGCCGCCGAACCATTTCTTGATGAACTTTTCCTGTTCGTTATCTCATTATCAGAAAGTGTGGTACGTTTGTTCATGATTTTGATGAATCATCTCTATAAATGATTACGAACACATCATTGAGTTGTATATATCGTATACGAGAATACCACGGGTAGAAAATGTTGTCTGGCTCTCTCATGTGTCATGATACTCTGGTATTTGACCGCACAGTATGAACATATGATACATATATTATCGTGTATATTCTCTTGTGCTAACATTGAACTCGAGGTTGTGCTTCGCTGGTGTATATGTTTTTTTTCAGCTAGTCATTCTTTCGTGCCTAGCCAGATACTTCTTTCCATTCTTACTGGAGGCTAAATGAAATCAATTGGTACATCATCACATCTAGATAGGGACTACAACAGCAAAGACGACCATCACAGTTAAACATATGGCTCATCAATTAAGAACACAACGCGTGCATGGACTATGTACAAGTTCAACTGCTACACATTTGAACTTGTACATGGGGCTAATGTTGATAGTTGACCACCTTATCATGAATGGCATGTATGAGTATACACATGACACTCAAGGATGGGATTGGATGGCGCCTACGTGGCACGATAATACCAAAATAGGATAATAGTGAATACGCTTGTAAGGGCCGCGCCTAAACCAACAAAGGTGACGGGCCCCATATGTTAAGTGTTGAGTCTCGCCTTCGAGCTAAATGAGAAAGGCTTGAAGGCTCTTTCTTACCTGGAAATAATCTAGGGGTTGTGGTCTGGTAGACTTAGGATAAAGTTACGCTATACAAAGAGAGGAGAACTACTCGACGGGTATGGCCTCCTTAGGCAACTTGGATGTGCCCCTTTTGGGGAAGAAGGGTAAAAAAGACGTGAACCGTCTCTTAAGAGTCGGGTTGGTCTCGAGGCGGGTTAAGGCAGCTCAACTCGCCCCCACAGTGAGTTGAGGCAGCTCACTCGTCCCCACGACGGCACCTCACCGCGTCCCTATGGTGGGCGACCCGTGCTTCGTCACAAGTGTCTCGCCATTCAATATGTCGCCAGGAAAATTCAACGACAGGAAGTCTCCTTGAGAGTCCATTATGCAATATGAGTCCGACGTCTGTAATCCGACTACTAAATGTCGCCGAGGCACGACCAATTGAGAGAATGAAGTATGACCACGTTTATTAATGTGGCGTCATTTTAAGTTTATGATGCACGTGTTAGACGTGTTCACATCGTTATCACGTGATTACCGTGAGAGTGTACTAGCGGTCCCCACATGGTCCCATCTATATAAACGATCATTTGTATTTTTATTGAGGCATTCAATTCTTACCGATCCCGAGATAAAACCTCGAGAATATTCCCTCCTTGAAGTTCTTACGTATCTTAGAGTTTCAAAGGCATTTGTCATCTTCCGGCGGCTACCTTAGGTTGCTTGTCCTTCACCCTCCGACCGCCAACTCTCACGTTCCCAGACTTACGTGTCATAAATTAGGTCACTCAAATCACACTTCACCCTAAATACCCTAAACATTATGTAATCCATAACTTCATTGAACTTTAATTTTCACATAACACATAGTTTGTGATTTTATTTATTTTTGTATAAAATGTTAAGATATCATCTTTAAGTTACTATATTTATATTTTGAAGTTTGATGTGATATTTTCACAGGTTCATATATTGTAGGAGTTATCTGTTAGTATATTAAAAGTCACAAGTCAAGAATAATCATTTTTGTCCATCAAGTATTCCTAAAATCTCTTAATTGCCCTTACATAAAATAAAATTAATAATAAATATTTAAGTGCTTATAAACTATTGTTGATAATATTTAATTGTTAGTCATATTTAATTGTTTATACTATATTAAAATGAGTTTAAAGGAGAAAAATGTTTGATTTTATATTTTATCCTCTAAGCTCTCTTAAAATACTATAAATATTAGGTATGTCCTAGTTTTCTACATAATAAATTTTGCAAATAACTCACAAATTAAGTATTTGTGTTAGAAACGTGAATGTTGATGAAAATTAATCTTGAGATATTTTTATATACCTGGAATTTTAGTTTTAGTTGATAATTTTTGCTAGTAATTTGTAGAGTTTATATTATGTAAATATATGTTATTAGCAACATGAGATTCATTAATTAATTTAGAGAAAGACATTAATATATTTTAATAATTTATTATATAATCATTTTAAAAAAATGAAAAAATTAATGAAAATAAAATTATTTTTTATAATATTAAAAAATATAATGCTATATAGCATAATTTCAAGTATCTATCTAATTATGAATATTTTTTGTTAAATCTAATTTTAAATTTAACTTATCTTACTTTATTTGCACTATATTCAAGTACTAAAACTTCTTATATATCAATATCTAAAATTATATCCGTACATTTCTAATGAGTCAGTATATAATTAATTTTATATATAACATGCAAGACGCGTTGTTTGGTAAGAGTTTTTTGTTATTTTAGAGAGTGCGATTGATACGTTGATCGATTCACGGTCTAATATAAATTTAAATTTGTAAAGTATTAAAACTAGTACATTATCTCTTATTTTGTAACGAACAAAAAATGAATATGATTAAGTTTTTTTTATGTAATTAGCAAATCAAGAACGAAACTAGATTTATCACGTGGGACGAGTGTTCGTTTCTTCTAGTATTTCATAAAAGAGTGCTGTAATTTATAAAAGATATTAGTATATTTTTATTTTTCTTAAATAATTAATACTTGTATTTAAGTATTGATAAAAAATATCTATCCTTGACATTAAGATATGGAATAGAAGAAAAAATTGCATTTCTCCAACAATTTTCTTATTAAAAAAAGGACCCGTTCCCTTACTTATATCTAGCTTATATATTTTTATCAATTACTGAATTCTGGAAAACCTAAATGACAACTTAGGGATTTAATTTGATTTATTAGCTTGGCTTTTAAAATGAATGATGATCTGAATAATAATGTTACTATATTAAAAGGGGTTTAAAAAGGAGACATTTTTTATTATCTTTTATACTTTCAAGACTTTTTAAAATATAGTATAATTTAAATTTTTTCACATATTTTCTCATTTAAATAATTCATATAATGGATTACTATTTTCTATTCAGTCGGTAGTTTGTTCATAAATAGTTCCAAAATTTTAAAATTTCTTAATAATATTATACAATTAAAAAAGCAAAAAGTATCCATAAAGATGAATTTTTAATAAATTTAGAGATTATTTTTAAGTCAACAGTAATTTATACTTTAGAAACTTATAAAATTAAGTATTATGTACTTAAGTTATCGAAACATGAAAATTCTTAAAATGAGTTTAGAGAAATATTTTCAAATATGATAAATTATCTCTGAACATGTTAAAATCTTACAAATTGTTGAATAATCATTTTCTATATCATTCAAATACTATACAATAAAATTTCAACAATATTATGAAACAAGCTATAGTATTTAATATTACTACTATTTTGTTGTTAGTTTAGATTTATAATTATTTTTAAAGATAATGCATTTATTTCAACAATAATATTAATTTTAAATTCTAAATATATTTTTAATTGCTTAGCACGTGCGAAACACATAGTAATAAGTAAAGAAATTATACAATTATTAAAATTCTATTTTAGTTAATTAACGGAAACGGAAAACAAGTTCAAATTAAAAATGAAAGAAGAAATATGAAACGAAAGAATATGTTTTTAAATATGACACACTTTTACATGTGGACCAACATACTTACCGAATAATTATTAGTTAAAATATCATTTTTCAAGCATTATGCTATAGTTTCGGCTTGGTATCAACCATTAGATTATCTTACATGAATCTTACTATAGATGATTTAAGGTTGAACTATCCTTCTACTGATATTATAGAATTTTCACATTTTCAAATACGTAACATACGTCCGTTGCATATTATTTATAATTTTTGACAAAGAGATATGATCAAATAGTGAAATAGAATATGATACTTATGTGTAAAATATTTTTTGTCAATATTTGAGTTAGCTAGATGGTTTGGTTTTATTTTACACTCCATCATATTTTATGATTTCTACAATACCTTTTAGCGTTTTCTATAAAGATTACTCGAAAATCTTAAAATTGTACATATATAGATGAAATGTTAGGAATAGATTCGTTTATCTTTTTCTAAGTTTTTTCTTTATCTTTTTTCTACATATTTGTTTATGTTATATTCATACAATTTCTAGATTTAGATTCTTGAAAATGATAGATTACTCTAAACAATCAAAGTTTGTAGAAATCAAATTTTTGACCTTCTAGTTCTAGATTAAAGAAAGAAGAAATGCTTCTTGACACTATTAAAAAAATTATATAAAGGCGCTACACAAATTATTAAGAAATTCTTAATAATTTGATGACCAAGAATTTGAATGAAAGTAAAATTGTTGTATGAGCCCTCTCCGTGATGCTTTGATTGAGTACTTCATGAGTACAAAAAATCTAAAGATGATCCTAAGAAAAAAAACAATTAGTAAAAAATACTTTGATTAAATAAATGACAAATAAATATAACTTTGATGTTGAAGCAAATCTTGTGTAAAACATAATATAAATTTAGATAATTTTCTTTCATCATCAATCAAAAAAGGGAGAGCATCAAATGTTTAAGATTTTTTCTTCCCATACTTCTTATATATTAATTTTTTTTTGTTATTATTGGACATTTATTTCAATGAGACCATTCATTATAACTAATTAAAATTCTAATGACATAGGCATTATTATAATAGTTATAAATTTCATTCTTCGACTCTGCCATTCAACATATTAATTTGTTAGTTTCTTCTTCCATTCCTTAGTTTTCTCTCATATGACTCAACCATACATCTTCAATGATAAATGACCTTACGTATTCTATTGGTTTTTATAAAGGCTCGGCAAAACTAAATAGATTCAACAAAATATATATAAATAATTGAAACCTGAAAATTTTCATCATGACAAAGAAATCGAGATTAATATATTTAAGCTGAATATATAATTAAGAAATTATGTTATCACTAATATTTGATGTATTAGACTCAATAAAATATTGAAAAAACAATAATTTAACAAACTTAGTCATGAAATTGAAAAGTCTTCCACACTGTAATTATAAATTTTAACTTAATTAATTGATTATGTATTATTATAAGTATTTTTATATATGTTCACCAACTTAATAATACATATTTAGTTACATTAAAAAACTAGTATAATAATATTCATTGCAATATTTATAAGATGCTTTCGTATTCGTACATTAAATAAAATAAGATTGATATTTTAACGACTTTTAAATGCTTGCTAAATAACTAAAGAATTTGAATTCAGTAACATTAATCATTTAAGAAATTAAAATGTCATACTTTTTACTGCAATTTAAAACCATTAACTCATTAATTAAATTATTATCAATGTTAGCTCATAACTAAATGTGTCTCTCGAATTTCAATGATAAGATTAACTGAATCAGTGAAATGTATGTATAGATATATATATCAACCAATTATATTTAATTATATTAAATATACTATTTTAATAGTTTAATTATAGTGGATAAGAAAGTCCAAAAAAAATTAAAGACTCAAGGCAATTTTAATAGATCATAGATTATAAATAAATTATAATTTCTAAAAAAAACACTGGTCAATGCACCACTGAAATTTAATGAAAGCATATGCATCTCCTATATACATATATAAACAATCATGCATGAGGCTCGTCATTTAAAACCAATGTCCTTGGGGTTTGCCAACATATGTTCCTTTAACCGAGCCTACTTAGATTTTAATAATTTAAAAAAAAATATGAAACAAGCAATATGAATGCATCGACACAAATTTATACTATTTCTTTCATTGTATTGTTTTTTAAGCACTTAACTACTTGCATGGATTTTCTATTAATCAGATACTCAAACCACATCTTATTTCAAGGCGTTTTCATGAGCCAACATTTTTCGTGTGAGCGTTTATCTGACTTAGACTATTTCATTTAGATCTTAACAAAGATCTAATTTAAAATTTGTAGATTATGTTTTTCATTTTTACATTGATTTGTGTGACGTAATTGATAAAACCTCAACATATATATCTTAGAAATTGTGTATTCGAGTCATATTATCTCATTATTCTTAAAATTTATAATTTATCTTTAAGAATTAAATAGTTGAACGTTTCGATCTCAAAACCCAAACAAAGTGAAACTCGTCTCCTAACAAGATTTGAACTAATTATGTTTCACTAGTTCTTATCTAATGACTTTAACATTTTTCAATTGTATTTGATGTATTTGTGTTTGGCTAAAATGAAAATTTTAAAACCTATATTTCAAATTCTTTGCAAATTTCAAATTATGGAAATCACACCTTAATTTTTTAAGTTGTGATACAATCCGGGGTGTAGTATAGCAACCCCTGTGCCTCAGTTGAGAGTAACTAAAACAACACAGTAGGCAATTCTGGCCTCTAGAAGCATAGTGACAGTCAGACAGGTCCTTAATACCAACTACACAAAAGACAGGTCCTTAATACTAGCTACACAAATAATTAGCCCTACTTTATCATTTCAGCGTAAAAAATGTTTCTCTTCCACAAAAATTCCTCATCTCATTATAAATTGAAAAACACACATCTCATTACAACCCCACTTTGATGAATTATGATGTTCGAAGTGTTAGCATAGAAGATGAAAGATATTATATTGAGTGAGATATCTTGTAAGTCATGTGATATCAACTACGTTAAAATTTTTAACAGAGAATAAAAATATGAGCTAATAATGTTCACAATTATAAGTTGAACAATTATAAATATTCGAGAATATCAATTGGATGTCCTTAAAACACAAGTGTTAAATATAAAAAAATACACAAGTGTTAAATATAAATGAATACCTTTGACGAAACTGATTGTGTTTATAGAATTTAATATTTTTCGAAAGATACTAAAGTATAACTACATTAGTAACTCTATTGGTGATTTTATATTGCACCAACTTTGCTATATATATGATTGAGAAATAATGGCAACATAGGATTGGTATAATTTGTTGACAATATTTGGGAAAAAGAAAACCCAACATTTTGGATGATTGCTTTTTCAACTATTGATGTGAAGAAATCCAATCACCCGCCTTCTTCAACTTCCTCAACTGTCAATTTTTAACCAAACCGGGTCCCATCCTTCTTACCCACCCACCCCCGTCTCCATACCGCAGTTCCAAGTTCCTACTCTCACCTCGAGCACAAGATCCCTCTCTCTTCTTTCAAATCATACCCGAGTTTTTTGTTTAAAAAAGCTTCTATTTTTACCATTCAAGACTTGGGCTCTTGATTTTTCTTCAATGCAAACCTTTCCGTAGAATTATGCCTTGTTTTTACGAGCTTCTTGTCTTTTTTCTGTCAATTTGGGGTGTTCAGAGCTGCCATGGACACATCTTTAGCTTCAAGATGCACCATCGGTTTTCTGAACCGGTGAAGAAGTGGTCGGAAACCGCCGGGAAACTTTCTGGTTACGAAACTTGGCCGGAGAAAGGAAGCGTAGAGTACTATGCCGAACTGGCTGTCCATGATCGGTTCCTTCGTGGCCGCAGGCTGTCAGAATCCGATGCCCCGCTTGCATTCTCCGATGGGAACTCAACATTTCGAATTAGTTCTTTGGGATTGTAATGTCTCTCTTTTTCTCCTACGAGTTTCTTGAAAGCAGCGTTTGCTCTGTAATTTAGTCAGTATTCTTAACAATTCTGTTTTTTGGGGTTTTGGATATCTTTCTGCAGTTTGCATTACACGACAGTTCAAATAGGTACTCCAGGAATGAAGTTTATGGTAGCTCTGGATACTGGAAGTGATCTGTTCTGGGTGCCCTGTGACTGCAGCAGATGTGCTCCTACTGATGGCTCTGCATATGCTTCTGTATGCTCATTTCTTTATTCCATTTTCAATTTCCTTTTTACTTGGGTAGTTTCCAACATATAATCTAGTTTCCCTGGTTCTGTCTGGCTCATAATTGTTAGTCCTCTTTTAACACGTTTTAGTTATTCACACTATTAGACCATCATGATCAGTCATATATCTAAAATAAAGTTAAAAAAGACAGATCTAATTTGTAAGCTTTTCTTAATGTATCGTGTTTAAGATACGCTCCCTGTTAGTGGATACGTCTTGAGCTACAAGTCCATTCATACATATATAATGTAAAACTGAAAAAAGTATGCACAAGCCTCACTTGGTCTATGTTTCATTCTTTGAAATTTAGAAGGAAAGAAAGAGTAAAGGAAAAGTAATGTGAAGGAAACATTAGTAAATTGATAAAGTATGTAACTTCAATTTTATGCTTGTTTTCCCTATATTTTTTTATGAAGCATAACTATGATATGAACTGCTCTATCATTTCTTTTCTTTGCTTCTTACTTTCAAACATAGCCTGAAAGGTAGTGCTCAAAGTATAATCCTTGTACAACTTAAACAAAATTTAGAATCTGCATTGGGATGTCAATCTTGAATGCATCCTGCAGCTTTTGTATTGACTTTTCACATCGGCAGGAGTTCGAGCTAAGTGTATACAGTCCTAGAAGGTCGTCTAGTAGCAAGAAGGTCACTTGCACCAACAGTCTATGTGCTCTTCATAATCAATGCAGTGGGACACTCAGCAGTTGCCCTTACGTTGTCTCTTATGTCTCGGCTGAGACTTCTACTTCCGGGATATTGGTAGAGGATGTTTTGCATTTGAAAACTGAGGACAATCATCAGCAATTTGTCCAGGCATACGTCACATTTGGGTGAGTTCTACACATGATTAACTGTTCAAATTTTAACCCCTTGTTCCATGGCCCTTCATTTTGTTCCTCCTATCAATAGAGATGAAAACACGTGCATTACACAGCTGTGGACAGGTTCAAAGTGGCTCGTTTCTTGATGTTGCAGCGCCCAATGGTTTATTTGGGCTTGGTATGGAGAAGATATCTGTTCCGAGTGTATTATCTAAAGAAGGTATTATGGAAGATTCTTTCTCGATGTGCTTTGGACCTGACGGGATTGGACGGATCAATTTTGGAGATAAAGGCAGTTCAGATCAGGAAGAAACTCCTTTTAATCTGAACCCATTACGGTAAGTGCTGGCTTCAGTTGCCATTAAGTTTAGAATGATACACTATTGAAGGAAGGTTTTATCTAGTTCATTTCTATCTCATATATGGACATATTTTGCAGCCCTACCTATAACATCACAGTTACTCAAATTCGAGTAGGGACAACTCTAATTGACACGGATATATCAGCCCTTTTTGACTCGGGAACCTCTTTTACTTACTTGGTTGACCCATTCTATACAACGCTTTCAGAGAGTGTGAGCACCTCCTGTGAAAACTACTTCTTTTCCTTA
This sequence comes from Datisca glomerata, assembly GCA_003255025.1. NCBI lineage: Eukaryota > Viridiplantae > Streptophyta > Magnoliopsida > Cucurbitales > Datiscaceae > Datisca > Datisca glomerata. The sequence continues at coordinate 890,054 of QANY01012956.1, forward strand.
CTTGAATAAATAGCAAATGCTGAACAAGGTTTTATGTTACGTTGCAGTTCCATTTACAGGCACAAGACAAACTCCGTCCTCCGAATTCCAGGATCCCTTTTGAATTTTGTTATGATATGAGGTGGCTTACTAAGTCATTTTTCTATTTTCTTTGATTCCAGATATTTATATCTTAACTTCACCTTTCTCGTTTAAACCCTGTTAAAAAGGCAGTCCTGAAGCAAATACTAGTCTGGTACCTAGCATGAGCTTAACACTAAAAGGTGGAGGTCACTTTGCGGTCTATGATCCGATAATTGTTATCTCCACTCAGGTAGTATGTTGTTTCTGTCAAGTTATTTATGTTGCTTTCCTGTGAGCAGTGCTACATAGTTTCCTGCAAATCTTTTTTGCAGAATGAACTTATATATTGCCTGGCTGTTGTCAAGAGTGCTGAACTGAATATTATTGGACGTAAGTCTTAAATTCTTTATTTGAATTAGTGTTTTACATCCAATAGAGTGCATGTTTCTGCATTATGTATAATACGCGCATTCTAGTTTTTTCTGTTTTAAGAAACAAGGAATTACCCAAAAATAGTTTACTTAACACGCATTCTGATTCAAAAAACTGTTTTTAAACGTTTTCTAACACAATTATTGAATTGTACAAGTTTTTCCTCATGTTCACGTTCTCTAGAAACCCATTTCGAAATCACAATATCGACCCTAGGTTCTGGATTCTCAAGGAGTTTAACATTGATGTCTTTGTCTTATGCTTCAACTTTGATATCCATACAGAAAACTTCATGACTGGCTACCGTGTTGTATTTGACCGTGAGAAGCTTGTCCTCGGATGGAAGAAGTTTGATTGTAAGTTTTTTTGCTTTTGTCTGTTGTCAACATCTGCACTTTTACAGCATTCCTTCTCAAAATCTCCGTGATAAAATCAAACATATGGGCTCCTCCCCTCCTATGCAGGTAATGATATTGATGAAGATAATGTGTTTCCGATAAAACCACATTCTACCACTGTGCCTCCTGCTGTTGCTGCTGAATTTAAAAACCACTCCACCGGAGAATCGACGGAAGAATCAAAGACTAGAGCTCAGAATTCGGTTAAATCACCTTACGGCAGCTATAGTTGTCTTTTAATTTGGTTCCAAATTCTTGTCTTGTTGTTTCTTGTAGTTTAGAGTTCCATTGCCATCCTTTTCTCACCCAATTGCAGCAGGGCTATGTGGAAGTGTTTTTGCTCATTTCCCTGTATCATAGCTCCTTTAATCCTATATATGGAGATTCTGTATATACAAAAGATAATGTACCATTGTTCATGTCTCTTCTTTCTTCTTCTTCTTTTTTTTTTTTAACATTTTATGGGCAGAGATTGATCTTGGAATTCTTAGCAGATTTTATTTTCATTGTGTAGCAGAGGATTGTTTTCAGAGCATGCTTCAATGGTAATTATCAAAATGATTTTGTACTCATCATCTTCTTCATTTTCTGATGCCTATAATGTCTAAATACATTATGTGTTTTTATCTTTTGTTACAATAGAGAATTATAAAAAAGAAAGGACAAAAGCATCTAGAGGCCCCTGATCTTTCTACGCTGAACACTTTAGTTAAGTTCCTTAACTTTGATAATATTTTCATTTTGATAAAAAAAAAGAAACTAATATAATCAAAATAGGCATTGCCATGGGCAAATCGTCCAAAAACATCCTACGTCCCCTGAACTTTGAAGTTAAAATCAAACTTATAAAAACAAAAACTATAGTCGGTTAAACTATAATGAGTTAAAATCGAGTTTTGTTCTCATTAGACATGTTAAAAGATCACAAATATAATAGATTTGGAGCACTTGATATTTTAGTTTCTAAAATCTGGAGTGTCGGATACTTTAGTCAATCAATTTTAATAATATCTTTTTCAAAATTGTATCTTTTTTTTAAATTTAGGGGTGAACACAGTTCAGTTCTGTTAGTGGACTAAAATCGAATCAAACCAAAATATTTTGCCGAACCATGAATGTTAAAAGAACCGAACCGTGAGTTTTGGTTCGGTTCGGTATTATTAATTAAAAAATATTTTTAAATGATATTATTGAAAAAAATAATAAAAAATTAAAGTTTTGTATCGGTCCGGTTCGGCTAGGTCTGGTTCGGATGGGTCCGGTTCGATATAAAATTATATATTTAAATAAAAAAGTTAATGTGAATTTAAGGTTTCAGTTTAGTTCGGTTCAAAAATGAACATTTTCTGAACCAATCAAAGATTCGGTTCGGCAGCTCTACCGAATCGAAATGAACCGAATGGGGCCTATAAAACCGACCGAACTGACTATTTTCGGTTTAGTTGGTTCGGTTTTGAACAAACCTACCAAAACTTAATCGTTGTTAGTATTATGAAATAGTGGTTAACTTTTAGACTAAAGGTGAAGTAATTTTAAAGTTGAAGGATTAAAGTGTCCACAACTAAAATTGAGAGACTAAAGTGTCTAGCTTCCTTGAGTTCAAAGGGCATGCAAAACTTTTACCCGAAACACATCTAAATGAACCTTATAATATAATTATTATATTCCTAACTAATGCAACCCGAAAACATAAACTTAAACGCAAAACAATATCATAAAGTTTGCATGAAAACTCCTTATACCATAAATCATTCAATCCAACAATTATTGTAACTAGAATATCTTTATAGTATATTAAAAGAGATAATTACATAAAAACTTTTCATTTACTGAATTTATCATTCTACTTCAATTATTTTTTCAAAATTATCCTCGACTTAACACGTGTTAAAACTTGAATAGTAATTAACTATGAATCATGAACGTGTTTCAAATGCTCAAGAGTCATATCACTCCTGTTACTTTAATTTTCTATTAACATTTCTTTCTTATTTTCAATTTCCTTCAAAACATTTATGTTTTTTCCGCATGGATCCTTAACTTTAACATGACACGATTTCACACGTTGATATAAAAAATTATAAATTAATTTTTTGATATTACAATTGCTATCTTTTAACAATCAGTAATTTACGTTAATTGTAGATCCATCTGAATTATGCTGCAAAAAGTTATTTGAAAAAAAAACAGACTTTAACCGTTGCTTTTGCTATAAAAAGTTAATAAAAAAAATCTAAGAATTGGTTTAATGAATGATATTGTGAGCAGTTACAATTGTTGCATTTTAACACCACTTTTATTTCAAAGTTCACTAGAAAGAACATTAATAGTCAGCGGTTGCAACTACATTATTAGTATCCATATATTACGAACTGATTCAGATAACTTAACCATTCACAAAGAATTGTTCAACGTAAAATCACTGATTGCATGCATCTCTTAAAATTTTAAGATAGATAACTATTATTTTAATCTCTTTATCACACAAAGTATGTTATTTTAATCTCTATATCACGTAATGTATGCCGTGTTGCGTTTCTAAATGATGTATGGATATAAATTTTAAAATTATATCATTATATTATCATTTCTCTAACATTACAAATCTCCTAACATTCAACATGTTTTCCATTAACCGTTTTCTCTAAGCTTCATCCACATGTAAGAGGCCTTCGCTTAACCATTCTCACTAGGCTGCATCCACTATAGATGAGAGGCCTACCTAGTTTACGAGGAATTTCTATCAAAGTAATAGAAAAAACTGCTCTTTTTATTTCACTAACAATCATTCTCTTTGACAAATTAAAGCTATGATATTCTAAAGATGGAGAGTGTTCTCATTCGAGAGTTAACAACATACCAATAGGAATGGATTATCAAGTTCGAGTTCTTGAGGAAAAGTACAATTGAGACGCACAAGAATAGTAAAACACATGTTGACATAATGAAGAGAAGCGCATCCAACCAACATCATTAAGTAAGTAAATATTTTAGTATAAAATTTAAAATATTATGTGTTGCTAGACATATATACTTTAAAAAACGATTGGATCTTAGATTTGTTTCAAAACAATTTTTGGAAAAATATGCTTGATTTATGGTTAAAAAACATGTTCGATTATTTATTTCCCTCTCTCGAATGTTTGTTTTTAAAACTTTCAAGGAGATGCAAATAAAATTTAGAGAAATCCGGAGAAGATCAATAAGAACTTTTAGATGTCTTAGATTTCTCCCTCGCTTTTCTTTTTCCTCCAATTCGATTCTTCAAGCCTTTGTCTTTCTTTTCACTTTCTTTGAACTATATTTTTCTCACAAAACATCAGGAGATGACACATTTGATACTTCAGGTAATATCTCATCAGACAGCGACAATATAATTGCACTAAGTGCCCATTTCATGAGATCATCTTTTCTTCATCAGTCAAATTTTTCGACAAAGCGTCTTTGCTCTTCAGCGTCTTAAACAAGCCTTGCTGGACTAATGAGGCTGGCATCTTCAAACGTCAAAGACTGAAGTCATTATTCCCATCAAATTTATTGATCTCATATTTTGCTGCCATAATAATAAGACCCATTGCCTCCGGGTCTTGGGGTAGACCCCTAGCGCCTGCTTAAATCAATGATTGACATGACACACTGTAGTGCCATCCATTTGTTATGACCACAAACTCAAGAAAATTGATAAATATACAAAATATAAATATATATATAAATAGTAAAATGCGGAACACAAATAACATATGTGGTTCGACAATTGCCTACGTCCATGACGAAGATGAGAAGGATTCCACTAATCGATAAAGAGAGTACAAAAGAATGTTAAAAGCATTAACAAAGTCAAATCCCACAAACTCAAATATTAAACTAAAACAGAGCCTTAAAATATTCATACGCCCCACACAAATATTTTTATATTTGATATGATTTGGTACAATACAAAAAAGAAAAGGAGGATCCTATTTATACAAGAAACTAAGAGAGCGTGACTACTAAATAACCGATGTGGGACAAAAAAAAATCACATTTGATACGGACCTCAACATGAACGCCGTTAACTTTTAGACTAAAATGGATATAATTTTAAATTTGAGGGATTAAAGTGTTCATATTTAAGATTGAGAGACTAAATTGTCTAGCCCCTAAGATTCAAGAAGGTGCTGAAAACTTTTCCCTAAAAATACATCTAAATGAATTTTATAATATGATTGTTATGTTTTTAATCCAACCCGAAAATATAAACTTAAACGGAAAACAATTTTATAAAGTTTGCAGGAAAAATCCTTATACCATAAATCATTCAATCCAAAAATTATTCTAACTAGAACATTCACTGAAAATGTTGGGCACGCAAATTTTTGCACTCCCTCATTTAACAATTCAACGAAATCATAGTAAATAGTCAAAGTTTGTAAATTATGAAATGATCAAAAAATTCTTAAAGTGGATAAATGACATTTTTTAGTTATCGTGTATTAAAAATGATAATGATATGTCTATTATGCTCTGTTTTAATCCTACATTTGAGTTCAATTTTTTAAGTATTATTTTTTCGATTTTTTATTTTTAAATCTCCGTGATTTTAGGGGTGGATTTTATGGCAGCTTTATCTTAATTCAAAATTTGAGTTTGTCTTTTGTTTAAATGGTAAAGTTACTTAAGAATTCTCTCTTAATTTTAGGATTTGCTACTTCTAATATTTCTGTGTTTTTCATTATGCTATATTCCATATTCATCATTCATTATCTTTATTAATTTGAGAATTCATCAAATAAAATTTATCATCTTATTAATACAATATAATGAGTAGTTATGACTTTAAATATATGTTTATCATCTTAAATAAATATTAATTATCTGATGTTAATACTTTATTTATTCAATATTAAATTATTCTAATTAATTATTAATATAATATCATTTGATTGTTAATGTATTTATTATTGTTTATATCATTTATTTAATATTAAATCATTCCAAGTAATTATTAATATAATACCATTTGATTGTTAATGTTTATATCATATACTGAATAAACGTTAATATCATATTATGCGTTAGCACTATATATATATATATATATATATATATATAGTATTTATTAACTATTAATATTAATCCTAAATAAATATTAAATTATATATATTTTGATCATTAATACGTTGCTTACATTTTATTATAGTATAAATATTATTTATAAATTTTATAATAATAAAGAGTTGAACTAATATTAGATTCATATTTAATTAACAAATATTGTCATAGTGACTCAGATTTAAAGGAGTTACTATTTAAATTTAAAAAATAACGAATAAAATATGAGTATAAACATGTGATGCATACGAGTATCGTAGACAAATCATAAAAAAATAAAATTAAACTAAATAGAAAGTGTCAAGTATTTACTACAATTTTTTAAACCAATTCATAACTTACTACTTTTACTATAAAAGTGACATATCTATGTCATTTCATCTTGTTTCGTTTCGTGACAAGTGATAAAAAAAATCACATTATTTAGTCCTGTTAATATTATTATTATTTTTATTTTTTTATGCAGGGTTCCACGTTGTTTATTTTTAAGTTTTCCTAAAAGTTTATAGTTATTTTTTTTCTTTGTAAACTATTTTATCAAGCAACTTTTAACTTTTTCAATAATTTTTATTATAGAAATTTTAACTCAAGTAGTTCAATTCATAAAATTTAGTGTATGGTTTCATTAGTTATATTTATAAATTATATTTAATTACAGGACAAGATGATTTATATATTAATTTTGATAATAAATACAGATTTATATTTTAACCAAGAGAAATTAATTTTACTTAACTTATATTATAGGAAGTCGTTGTAAAAATAAACTTAATGGCAGAAAATAAGAGGAAAAGAAGGCTTTCCGTCAAATAAGAAAAAGTACTGTGTGTGGTCATCTTCGGTTCAAAAGAAACAAATAAAAACCTAATGTGGACCCCACACTACTTACGTAGCTGTAAATGGTGTTAAGTGCTACTAGTGATGTGCCTTTTGAAGGCCATGTCATCAGTTTACTTGAAAGAGTACAAAACATTCGCCATAGTCAGGCGTACCAGAATTTTCCCCCAAATTTTGCCGAGTTGTAAGTGGGTGCGACTAAAAATACTATAAAATGTTGGGATTTCTAAAATTTAGCGGAAAAATAGCTAATCTTTGAAACAGTAGAACCTGCTTTCAAATTCAAACTTAAGTCTATCTAATTACGAGTTTGAAAAACAATTTGATCTTAGATTTATCTAAAAACAATTTCTGGAAAGATATGCTTGATCTTTGTTTCAAAAACATGTTCGGTTATATACTTTCCTCTCAAATGTTTGTTTTCAAATTTTGCAAGGAGATGCAAATAAAATCTAGAGAAATCCGGAGAAGATCAATAGGAGCTTTAGATGTCTCAGACTTCTCCTTCCTTTTTCTTTTTCTTCCAATTCGATTCTTCCAAAGCCTTTGGCTTTTCCTTTCAATTTCTTTGAACTGTGTAGCGATTCTAATTTGCTCTGTGTCTGTTTCATGGGGTTTTGATCGATTTATTCTGTTTTCTCTTTTTGTTGGTTAGTCGATTAGTCTATATTGGATTTCCAGAAAAACCCTGATTTTTTTCATGGATTTGAGTAAGAACGCTGGGAAAGCGTGGAACAATCTGCCGAACGGACATTTGGAGGCTGAATCATCTTGGCCTGCTTTGTCGGAGTCGGAGAGGGCTTCAAAAACATCGTCATCGGTATTACTGAACGGCTATACTAATGGATCAACTCTTTCTACATCTGAGGTACAATACTTTGACTTTATACTGTAATCTTTGTATCAATGAACATAATTTTCTTCACGACTAGGTTAACTATCCCGTGATCATGCTGACAGTTCGAATTTGGGAACAGAAAACATCGTAAATAGTGAATGTGCGATGTTCTAAGACGTGTCTAAGTTACAGAATGTACAATGTTTGTTTACTGATGTTTTAGTCTATGGCAATAGGGTTCGCTAGAGAGTTTTAAGGAATAACTTGGCGGCTGGACAGAGTGCAAATTGTATAAGTTCATTTAAAATAGGGAATCGGAAGTAGAACTCAAAACAAATAGTATAAGTTCATTGATACAAAGACTACGTTCAATATAAAGGAAATAAGATTTCTCTCTTTACGCACACACACAAACGGAATGTGAATATGTAGATGGTTTTCATATCTGCATTCACTTGTTCTTATTGTTCTTTTGTACTCAGGGGAATGGGACCATATCCTCCGGTGTAAAGAAACAAGTCGGTACTGATGGACATTCTAATGTAACTGTAAGTCAACCGACGCTTCAGAGATCAATGAATCATACTAACTCAAACCATCTGTCGAATGGTGGTCCCTCTCAGCAGCCAATACCTCCAAGTCTTGCTAAAACGAATCCGATTAATCCTTCCTCTAGGGACCACATTAGAAGGAGTGGATCTCCATCACAACCTTATCGTGGAAATAATCATGCGCAACAGCGCAACTCATTCAGAAGCCACAATGGTGGTCACCCACTTGTTAATGGTTCTCATCATCAATATTATGGGGATAGGCCTGGTCAGGTTCATGGAAATCAAAGTTGGAATGCTCGTCAATCCTATGGAAATCAAAGTTGGAATGTTCATCAATCCAATGGACAGCCGCCAAGAGCTGTTTCACTCCCATCATTTGTAAGGATTGCACCGCCTAATAGTAGGCTTGTTCCTCCACCAGCAATGAGGCCTTCGGTTCCACACATGCCTATCAATGGTAAGCCTTACCTCATTCAATATTAAGCATTTTGCTCATGTGGAGTTGGTATAATGCCTACATTCTTTTCAGCACACATTCCTCCAATGGTTTATTATGCTCCTCCACCATTAGAGACATTACCAGCTGGGACTTTTGCTCCAACCCCACATCGTGCGCCGTTCTTCCATGTTTCAGATCCTCAGTTGCACGCAAAGATAGTATATCAGATAAATTATTATTTCAGGTATTCTTTTTCACTATGTCTATTTATAATATGATTATAACTGATTTATTCTTTATGTTCTCGTCTGGATCTCATTTTTGTTTCTTATGAACCTAACTGCATTTGCACTACTCGTTGCAGTGATGAGAATTTGATTAGAGATATCTATTTGAGGAGGAACATGGATAACCATGGATGGGTATCTGTTATACTAATTGCAGGCTTTAACAGAGTGAGTTGATTGGAACAGCTTCTGAGTAGCTTTCGAATATTGACTGCTTATTCACACATTTCTAAATAAGACACTCTCCTCTATCTTATATAGTGCGTCTTTATGCTTCTTAGATGCTTCAGATCTTCATTTGTGAAAATTTATAACAACATGAAAGGGAAAAAGATAGAAATAAACATAAAGTTTTCTATTCAACAAGGCCATATATCTGCTTAATGCGTGGAGTTGTAAAAGATGTCTTCTGGTTTGTTTTATCAATTTGCTTTTTGACATATGGTTGATCTGTATTTTGTCTTTAATTTTAAACTTACCATATGCCTTTTTATAAAAAAACAATCTTTATAAGTTTTGTATCTTTTGATGTGCTTTAGCGGATTGTTTTCTTCATATGCTGTCCATGCTAAGATGATCTTACCTGTCTTACTCTTACATTTACAGGTTAGGCAGCTCACTGATAATATTGAACTTATATTAGATGCTTTACGTATGTCAACCATTGTGGAGGTGCAGGTAATCTTATTACGACAAGCATAGAGGTCTAATCTGTTTGTTTCAAGATCATTGATTAGTGAATAAACTATTACTTTGTTGATCAATTTTTTGATCTCCAAGGTCCTCACCCCACGTTTTCTCTTTTATACTAGCTACAAATTATAGCAGGAGATATTTATTTGTGTTCAAATTCTAAGGTTTCTGTTTGTTCCTCTTTAATCTGTTCTTTTTGCATTTAAGGATGGTAGAATAAGGAGGCGAAATAATTGGGTAAGGTGGTTATTGCCACCTTACCAGAACAGTCCTGCCATTCAAACACGTGTGAATACTAGTCGTGATATGCTGGCAACTCGTGTTCAAAATATTACATTAGAGGAGAGGACGATTGTCAACAACCATGTCATCTGAAGAGGAACTAGTCAACTTGGTAGTCAAGCAGGTCCAGAGCACTTTACTTTCGGAAAACAATAAACTAAGAGACAGACATGGAGGTTGGATGCTGCAAATTGTGAACCCCATGATCATTTTGTTGTTCTTTTATTTGTTTATATGAAAACATAGTAATTGATTAATGCTAGGACAATATGTTCTGAAAACGGGGATTTTTGTAGAATTACCCCTTGCCACCCCTTAACCGGTATTTTTTGAAGTCTTTGGGGGTAGGTTATAATTGGAATTGAGGTTGGAAATGGTTGTGGGTGATATGGTTGATGCCTGATGGATGGTCTATTTTTAGGGGCATTTTGTAGTTGATTTACGCTATTGAATTGAAGTTGCTTTAGGGGCATTCTCTTTTCTCTTCAAGGCTTATTATTATTGTTACAAGAATGGTTGCTGAAAGCACCACCTATTATCTTTTCTGTTTTATCTTTAAAAGGAAAAAGAAATAACACTTAGATGTTTGATTGGAGAACATATGGCACCTGTTCTGAAACCATGTTTTTAGTTTTAGAAACGAGATTCATTTGGAGAGTCAGAGAAGAGAAATTCCAAAATCTCATTGGCAGAAAACTAGAGAAAGACAGGAAACTTGTTTTGAACAGTAACAATAAGTGCACAATAACACACACGATTCAACTCAAAAATCTGTAAATAACTTAACCATAACCTCATTTTTTAAAATCTGTAAATGACAAGATAAAAAGATATCACACACACTACAAACATTGTCTTTTTTTTTGTTCTAATAAAAGCCGGCCGACAAAATATTATAAGTTAAAAACGTCTTATATTATTATTTGACTTGTAAAGACTAATACGTGTAGTAAAATGAAACAACTGGATACCGGTAAAATACAACTATAGAGTAACACACAACATTCTAAGATATCATAGGTTGCTACATTCACATACCCCGCCCCGCGTATCCATTCCTTCTTTTCTCTTCTTCGCCGCTACTCTCTCTCACTAGCTCTTCTCTTCTCTCGTGGCCGTGTGCCGCGGCGTCTTCTTCCTCCACTTCCATCTCCGTCAGTGTTGATTTGGGAAGGTATATTAACAATAAACTCTTTTTGTCCTGTTAATTATTTTTTTCATGTCTTAGTAGGGAATCATAAGGTGGTGTTGTGGAATGAATTTAATTTTTTTTTTTTGTTTTTATGTTTTAATTTTCGGCTTGGTGTTTAATTCATATGGGGATTTTCTTTGAGTTATACACACATGCTAAGTTAAGCATGCGAACTAGTGCTAAATATTTTTGCATTCCGGAATAAATTGGGTCTTTTCCAGGAAGAATACACTGAAAACAATCTTACTGTGATTTTCAGATGGCGATGAAAGCAATCGATTTTACACTCGGAAACCCACCGAATTGCTTCACAAAATGTCATCCAAAAGTAAGGGTTTTGACAGTCAGATGCTCTGCTCCTTCCTCCTTCTCTGATGGCGCTACCATATTAGGTAATGAGAGTCTTCGCCTTCCTAGTTTACTTAACGTTCTGGAAACTCTTCTGTCCTTTATGTTGAATGATTGTACAATGATTGTGCGTTTAGGTTTGCAAGATAGACCATGGAAGGTCTCGGATGCTAGATTGGTGCTTGAAGATGGCTCAGTCTGGCGGGCTAAGTCTTTTGGAGCTTCGGGAACCCAAGTTGGTGAAGTCGTTTTCAATACTTCTTTGACAGGGTTAGTGTGTTAGATGAGTATTAAGTTCTTTTGTGCCTCTTTTTGACACCCATCTTTGTTGCTCTGCGACAATGTAGTGTGTTAGACTAATATTTTATCCAATTTTTTGTTATCTCTATTTCATCTTCGTCCTTCTAACTTGCTTCTTTGATATTTCTCAATCAAGTAACTGGGGTTTACATGATGATGTTTCTTTGTGACTACTGTGAGCATAACTCTCCTTGTTGTTTACCTTGGTTTCACATTAATCAATAGGTCATAAACTGTTTCTTCTTTTGACATTTGTCAACCATGAGATTTCACAATATGAAAGATATTGAGATCTGGCACGTAAGCTATGCCTGACAGTTCCTGCATCCTCCACATATTCCCAACTACTTCTCTAATTGAGAGAGAGAGGGCTAATATCAATCTATATTCTTCAAGCCATTTTATGTGATTGCATTATTCCAATACCACAGAGCTAGAGTGCTAACAATAGCAAACCTGATTATCTAAGTCCATTAGTTAAAAAGGTATGCTTGGTAAGATATTGGATCTCATCTGGATTATAATGATTGAAATGCAGTTATCAAGAAATTTTGACTGATCCCAGTTATGCTGGCCAATTTGTCCTGATGACAAACCCACATATAGGCAATACTGGTGTTAATTTTGGTAGGTCATCTACTTGGTAAATCTGAGTATTTTATTTGTCTCGAAATTGTTTTACCATGCAATTGCCTTTCAGATGATGAGGAATCAAGGCAATGCTTCCTTGCTGGTTTGGTGATAAGAAGCTTAAGTATCAGGTACTTTTCCTTCTTGATTGCCTAGTCACCCATTCCTCTCCTCTCCTCTCCTCTCCTCTCCTCTCCTCTCCTCTCCTCTCCTCTCTTCCATCTCCCCAAAGTAGTGAAAAGAAAAAAATTAAACTGCAAACTATCAGTCAAAGTCTTCTCTTTCTGGTACTGTTTTAGGAACACACTACCATTTGGTTTTCTGGTTGAAGAAAATATCTATTTTTCTCAATTCAGCCTTCTTTTTCTAGTACTATTTAGGAACACACTACCAGTTGGAGGAAATTATCTATTTGCTCAATTTCCCCCTTTGTTTTGTTTCAGTACTTCGAATTGGAGATATAAGGAAACGCTTGGTGATTATTTAGAAAAAAGGAACATCATGGGAATTTGTGAGTAATTTTACATATTATCTTTCTCTTTGGAGTTAATTATCATTTCAAATGGTCAAAGTATTAACTTTGTGATTGTATTATTACGGGACAGATGATGTTGACACACGCGCTATTACTCGTAGATTAAGGCAAGATGGAAGCCTTATTGGTGTTTTGAGCACGGAACAATCAAAAACTGATGAAGAGCTTCTGGAAATGTCTCGTTCATGGGATATTGTTGGTAGGGATTTGATATTGAACAGAAGGCTTGGTACAACAGGTGCTAGAATATTAAAGGTTCTTTGTACAATTGTGCAGGTGTTGATTTAATTAGTGGAGTTTCCTGCAAAACTCCTTATGAATGGGTGGATAAAACAGATTTAGAGTGGGAATTTAACACTGATGGGCGAGATGCAAAGTCATTCCATGTATGTGGTTTAGAGTTTTAACCGACACCAGCACAGCCATGTTTCATTTTGACAATGTGCTTAATTATTGTCCAATTGAAGGTTGTCGCATATGATTTTGGGATCAAGAGTAATATACTTCGGCGCTTGGCATCATATGGCTGCAAAATCACTGTCGTCCCTTCAACGTGGCCCGCATCTGAGACTCTTAAAATGAAGCCGGATGGGGTTCTTTTCAGCAATGGACCTGGTGACCCATCTGCTGTTCCTTATGCTGTCGAAACGGTCAGGGAAATACTGGGTAAAGTGCCTGTTTTTGGAATTTGCATGGGTCATCAGTTACTTGGCCAGGCATTGGGTGGTAAAACCTTCAAAATGAAGTTTGGTCACCATGGAGGAAATCACCCGGTTCGTGATCTTCGGAGTGGCCGTGTTGATATTAGTGCTCAGGTGTGCTTACCTTAGAGACCCTTAATTAACATTAAATCTGTGACATACCCTACTTTTAAACTTATAAGATACAAGATCTTAACTCCAGCTGTACATGTGTTAAAATAAATGAAGTCTTTAAAAATAGTATGCTCAACGGCGCATAGCTTGAGATTGTTAACAGTTGACGGGATGTTATATGGTGAATTCTTGTTATTTTGTCAAAGTTTCTTAAAGCTTTGTTTTGTTCTCTAATACTCAGGCTGACTTCTTTGCTTTACCATAATCTTTTAACCTAGGATTCATAGATTCTGGTGAATTTAGGAAATCTTTAGTCATTTTTCATTTTTTCCCCTGGGTGGCGTTTTCATTAACCTTGAATTATATGTGGCAGAATCACAACTATGCAGTTGACCCTGCATCACTTCCAAATGGTGTGGGGGTAACTCACGTCAATCTTAATGATGGAAGCTGTGCTGGTTTAGCTTATCCCGCAAAACACATCATGTCTCTTCAATACCACCCTGAAGCATCCCCAGGTCCTCATGATTCAGACACTGGTAATGGAATTTCTATTTTACTGATTTCATCTAGACAAGCATAATGAAGAATATCCCGAACTGATTACTTATTTTCTCATAATTGGGGTAAGTTCTGTGGTCAAAATTTGATACGAGGTTTTTCTGCCACAGTTTTTGGGGAATTCATAGAGTTGATGAAGAAAGCTAAACAAAATGCTTGAGCAGATTGGGGGCGGGGGGACTATTTTGTTAGATCGTTTGATGCGTGTGAGTGAAGAGTTCAAGTTCCAGAACCCGGGACGTGCGTCCGCTACAGCTGAAGAGTGTGTTGTTGCCCCAATTCGACGGTAACTGTTCAGTAGAATAGCTGTCCTAAATATTCTGTGCGTCGTTTGGGGCTATAGTAGGTAGACTAGTAAGTAAATTCACTTTTAACTTAATATTGTCTGAGTAGACATTTATTATTTTACTGGAGATCCTCAATATAACTTGTTTTATCTGCCAAAATCAAATTGGCTATCATATGTTTGTCAAACGAGTTAAATATTCAACTGCACTCAGGATAGCTTCTCTGACCCCAGGTGATATGTAGGGCATTGACCATATATCAATGGAGTCAATTTGAGTTAATTATAAAGTATTCTTCTTACAGTTTTAGTTAGATTTAGCAAACTATGTACTAAGAGATTGTTTTGACGATAAGAGAGTAGGTGAGTTCCCGGGGTTTGTTGAAAGAAGGCTATATGGAAACATGAGATAATGAGGATGTTGAGAATATCAAGGTCTTTCATTTGTTTTCCAACTTGTCTTACCAAGCTCAGAATCAAGAAAATATGTTTATTTTAAAGCTTTAGAAATTTATACCGAACTGATCCGAGTCATTGAAAAACAAACCAATGACTAAGATTCTCTCAATAGCACCTATCTAGTATCACTAGATTGGAGAAGGATTTGAATCATTTTCATATCTCATGTCCTAATTCGAATGACAATAATAATTGAAATAATGTGAAAATGATGCATGATAATTGAATTGATAAAAAACATAACACAATTATCATATTATTTGGTTGTGCATAGTAATTTGGATGTGAATTTAGGATTGATGTGTTTGATATAGATATGATTTCATGATTAATTTGTATAAACAATTTCAAGTTATCTAAATCAGGGGTGGAGTTAGAAATTTCGTTCAATGGTTCATTTTCTTTTATGTTATATTATATTTTTATGATACATTTTGCGTCGTATATGTTTAAGGTATTTTTTACAATATATTTTAAAAAATTAATTTCTTAAAGTAAAAAAAAATTCTTTTTAATTAATTATGTCAACATAAATAATTCTCTGTTACCTCTTTGTGAAAGTTTGCTGAATCAGTGGTCAGTACCGGAAGTTACTTCGTTTTTATCAATGGACATTGCTTCATCCATCGGTTAGGGAGAAGTTGCATTGTTTCTATCGAGGGGCGATTTGTCAATCAAGAGCAAACGAATAAAAATCACACCAACTGAAATTCAAAAAAGACGAATCAGAATGTATCTGACTGACACAAGATTTCTTGAGGAACTGAATAAATGGTTTCCAATCAAATCAAACATAATAACATAGAAAGTCCATAGAAAGTCCCAGCTTTAGTTTCTCCCATCTTCAATGAGAATTATTTTTTCAGCCATGGAAGGATTTTTATGTTTAACCTCTTTTGAAATCGATAGAATAAGTATCTAATTATTTATTTTCTTCATCTTTTCAACTTCCCCTTTCTTCGACTACAACATCTCTAGGGCACGGAGGCCAATTTTTTCTCCTCCAAGTTGAAGTTCACCTTGTACAAATCTCATATCTCCGTCTCTCGGAGTTGATTTTTTCTTCTTTACCAAACTCTGGCAAGATTTATTTTTCTTCTTCACCAAACTCTGGCTCTCTCTACTCTCTGTCTCCACCGTCGTCTAGTCCATCCTCCACATCTCTCTACGTCGGTCAACTCTCCCTCCCTCCCCCTCCCCTGCTATGGTGTATTCGTCCCATTTTTCCTCCTTTCAGCATTCTCTCCATCTTCTTTTATCCTATAATCTAGGCATGCTTTTCATTCTTACTTTAGAGAACTGAGCATGTGAATTTTTTGTTTGCATTCAAAAATGAGAACCTAGGGTTTCATTCGTGAATATTTTTTAGAGTTGTGGGTTTCTGCTGTTGAAGTTGAGAGTTATATTTGTTCTATCCGCCTACTAAAAAAGTAGCCCAAGCTTGTGAGGAAGAAGTTGGAGAAGATGGAGAAGATGGGGCCGATGACCAAGAATGAGATGATGATGGCTGAGACTCTGCTTCTTACGGTATACTGCTTTTATACTGTTAATTTTGTTATTAATGGCCTGATTAGATCTCTCTCTCAGTTATGCTGACTAGCTAACAAAATAATGGTTGGCTCTGGGTTTCGTTTCTCAATCTGTCATTATAAGTTTCTTATAAAGAAAAAAATCAGCTTTGGTGAAAATCAAAAGTTGTCCTTTCTAGAGGCAAAATTATGTGTGATTGGCTATTGGCATTAGGACCGAACGAGGATGAGCTCATATGCAATACGAAAGAATTTTCCTATGTTGAAAATGCACTAAATATGTCGTAAATGTCATATTTTAAAGATCGATAGTCACTTGGGCAGATGACACATGCTTGTTCGTGATTATCTGTTTTGAGTGTTTGATACTGTTGAAGTATATTTGTTTGTTAAAGATCAAGTGTCCTTCTGTTATCTATCATCTTGGTTTATCTTACAGAAGTTTTATAAAATAGTAGTTAACTACGATGCTTGTTTTTATGTGAGAGTTTTGCTGTAATTGGTATTTATACCTTTTGGATTCAAAAGTTTTCCTCAGAAGAGATTCCTTTTATTTTTCATGTATATTTAATAAATGTATCTAATAATGGTTTCCATTGGAATATTAACTCATTAACACTAAGCTTGTTTTAAGAACTTAAATTCTTTTCTGAATTTATACCTTTTGGATTTTTGGAGGGATGATCAATGTGGATGTTGTTACTGCAGCAATTTTGGGTTTGACTGTCCTTCTTGTGACTGGTGTCGTGACCTGGAAAGAGTGCTAGGCTGAATCAGTTGCTTGGGATACCCTAACATGGTTTGATACACTCATTGAAATGGTTGGGTACCATCACCTTTTTTTTGAATGATAGTGAATTGAAAAAATGGAAGAACATCTACAAAGAGGAAAGTACATATCCAACTTGGAATGAAACGATGCAGCTGAAGTAATTATTAAAATTATTTTTTGTATTTGTGTTATAGCCAAAAAGTAAGTTATAACGAAAAAAAGAATATGTATATGTAGTCATACTAATGAATGATTGACTTTTTTAAGGAAAGTCTGAATTAAATTTTTTTATTCGGTAACGAGTATTATTTCATAAATATTTACAATAAGATTAGTATGTGAAAATGACCGGTTATATAAAAATGACTAAGAGTGTGAACATGATTAAGTATGTGAAGTCTTTGAAGAGAGCTTGAAGAAATGGAATAAGAATGACCAAGTACATGTGAAAATATGTATATGGAAATTGACAAGCTTGTTAAAATGACTAAGCATGCAAAAATGACTAACTGTGTGAAAATGGTTAAAAGTATGAAAATGACCAAGCGTGTGAAAATGACTAAGTGTATAGAAATAGTTAAGTGTATCAAAACATTTCTATGAAAAGGGCTACCTTTTAAAAATGATTAAGTACATGAAAATAGTTGAGTTCTATCAAAACACGTACATGAAAATGGCAAAGTAGAGAAAATTTTTAAGTGCATGAAAATGTGGCTAAGTGGCAAAACAAGTACATAAAAATAACAGAGGGTGAGAAAATTACTAAGTGAATGAAAATTGTGAAGTGCATGTGAAAAATTGTAAAGCTGGCTAAGTGTATGTGAAAAATGTCTTAGTGCATCACTACATGGCGAGTTGTCATTCAAGACTGGCGATTTGCCTACTATGACTGACGTTTGGGGTCTGCTGGTGGCGTTTAGGCCCCAAATGCCAAGGCAACAAACGTTTGGCTCGTGTTCTAGTGACACGGGCCAACCGACTGAGTGTGTGGTGTTTGGGGCCCAAACGCCACCAACATGCGTTTGGCGCAAGTCAACTTCTGAAGGACATAACTTTTTACTTCGGTAGTACCACATGGCCTGTAAGATATTAAATCGAAACTTATTCAGAAGTCTTCATGCTAGATCTGTTTCGGGTCCAAAAAAGTAAAACCTATGATATGGAGCATTTTAATTCGTTGGTTTTCTCATTTTATTTCTTCTTAAATGGTTATATGTTGCTTATTGATAAAAAACTAACATAAGTTCTTTATGTCTATTTGCGAGTACTTGAACCCAGTTTGACTTTCTTGCTTAATTTTATTCATTTTATATTGGCTTATTTCTAATTCATAATTTCTAATTTTCTATTTTGTTACTATCCTGAGCGGTGGGAATTATTTCCCTTGTTCAGAACTTCTGGGCTTAAGTTTTTGGTTTTTAAATACTCATTACTTGTTATTTATGTGTAGAGATGGAATTCTGTAGCTTAGAAATATAATATATGTTATGTTGTGATAACTCACCATAAACATTTTGTAGATGATGTTGCTCCTAGTGATCAAATGAATCAACTACGGTCTCGGCGTGGGTTAAAATGAATCAACTATTATGTGTCTGCTTAGAACATTGTTGAAATGCAGGTTTCTAATGAAACGATGCAGCTGGAGCAATTATTAAAAAAATTATAGAATCTGACCTTAAGAGTATGAACATGATTAAGTATGTGAAGTCTTTGAAGAGAGCTTGAAGAAATGGAATAAGAATGATCAAGTACATGTGAAAATAGATGTAAGGAAATTGACAAGTGTGTAAAAATGACCAAGTGCATGAAAATATGGCTAAGTGGCGAAACAAGTACATAAAAATAACAAAGGGTGAGAAAATTACTAAGTGAATGAAAATTGTGAAGTGTATGTGAAAATTTATAAAAATGGCTAAGTGCATGTGAAAAATGTCTTAGTGCATGAAAATATGGTTAAACGTGTAAAAATGACCAAGTGCAGCAAAACAACTACATGAAAATGATAAGTATATGAAAATGATCAAGTGTGTGAAAACATAATTTATCAACTATGATAAAGTATGCGAAAATATCTACGTGTATGAAATGACCAAATATGTGAAAATGACTAAGCATGTGAAAATGACTAAGTGTATGAAAATGTTTAAGTGTGTGAAATTGGTTAAGTTGTAAAAATTGCTAAGTGTGTTAAATGATTAAGTTGTAAAATTGGCTAAGTTGTGAAAATGACTAAGTTTTGAAAATAACCAAGTGTAAGAAAATTGTTAAGTGTGTCAGGACACGAGTCAAACGCCTGTGTGCGTGATGTTTGGAGCCCAAACGCCTATGTGTGTGGTGTTTGGAGCCCAAACGCCAGATACACAAGTGTTTAGCGCATGTCAACTTCTGGAGGACATAACTTTTGACTCGGGTGGAACCACGTGGCCCATAAGATATCAAATCGAAATTATTTAACCAATTTCGGGTCTGAAAATACTATTTTAAGTACTTTCGGAGGCCCGGAAGCTGTTTAGGTTTTAATTTTGTATTTTTTCATAATTCTCATCTCTTTTAATTTTTAGGGTTTTTATAGGCTTATAAATTAAAACGTAAATATGTTATTTTCCAAAAATGGGGTTATAATTTATAAAATTAAAGGTTAAAATCTCAAAATTTAATATTCAATTTCAAACTTTTAGCGGGTATGTTCGATTTATAGATAGAATATGAACTTGAGGGTTATACGTGTTCGACCATCATAGCATCAAGACTTATAATTATATATGGTGAAAACCTGTCTTGCTCGATACTTGTCACAAAAGTACAACAACATTATCAATGACAACTTTTAACGAGTTTATGAATAAATGTTCAATTATATCGAGAATCATTAATTAATCCAATCGAATTTCACATAATAAGTGAGTATCATGAAGGTTTGCATTGAAATAATGAGTTTTTTTCTATTTTTATCGATGATTTTCTCGATGTATGGTAAATAATTATAAAAATATCAATTTTAAAGAAAATTGTGAAGAATGGCGATTATAGCCATATAAATGGCGATTAGGAGCAAAAAAGTGGCGATTGGGAGGGAGATTGGCTATCGCCAATTTCAACATGGCGTTTGGAGACTGAAACAGGCGATTAAACACAATAAACTGGCGATTGAGTTTGACAATGGCGATTGACACCTTCAAGATGTCGTTTAAGGGCTAAAAATAGGCGTTTAGGTTGTGCGTATCTGGTGAACCCCTCCTTAGAATTATTATTCTTTTGTACATAATTGGTCAACCCCATTACATAATTGGTCAACCCTGCTATGTAATTGGTGAACCTCAGTATGTAGTTGGTGAACCCCTCCAAGAATTATTCTTTTGTACGTATTTGGTGAACCCGACTACGTAATTGGTGAACCCCATTACGTATTTGGTGAACCTCAGTACGTAATTGGTGAACCTCTCCAAGAATTATTCGTTTGTACATAATTGGTGAATCTCACTACGTAATTGGTGAACCCTTCCAAGAATTATTCTTTTGTACGTATTTGGTGAACCCCACTACGTAATTAGTGAAGCTCACTACGTAATTAGTAAAGCTCACTACGTAATTAGTGAACCCCAGTACGTAATTGGTGAACCCCTCCAAGAATTATTCTTTTGTACGTATTTGGTGAACCCCACTATATAATTGGTGAACCCTAGTACGTAATTGGTGAACCCCTTCAAGAATGATTCTTTTGTACGTATTCGGTGAACCCTACTACGTAATTGGTGAACCCCTTCAAGAATTATTATTTTGTACGTGTTTGGTGAACCCCGCTACATAATTGGTGAACTCCACTTCGTAATTTGTGAACCCCTCCAAGAATTATTCTTTTGTACATATTTGGTGAACTTCATTACGTAATTGGTGAATCTCATTAAGTAATTGGTGAACCCCTCCAAAAATTATTCTTTTGTACGTATTTGGTGAACATCACTACATAATTGTTGAACCCCACTACGAATTGGTGAACCGAATTACGTATTTGGTGAACCCAAAAAATAAACCTGCTATCTGCTGGACTTTGTGTGGCCCAGATTACTCCAATACAGTCTAAAAGTTACAAAAACTCAGCATTAATGTCGACATCATAAAAGTTTCCCTCTTCTTAGGATATAGTTCCATTCATGTTTTTAATTTTTTAAAATATTAAAAAAACTCGTAATTGATTTTTTTAAATTTGAGTTAGTTAATCTGATTCATTGAGATTCATCATGACCCCTATAAAGAGAATTCGGAAAGCATAACCACCCTGTGGCATCCATATATCTCAACAAACTTGTCATTCCACTTTGATTTATACTCAATACTAGTGACTTAGTTAATTAATCATTTACATTCAACTTTTTAAAAATGATTTATATTATAATATTAGATGTTTGTGTACTTTTAACTACTAGAGTATCGCATTTTTTTTAACTATAATTATACAACTTTTGATGTGTTTACTTAGTTTATTCCTATAAACTTTCTAAAAGGATTTTGTCAAGAAAAAATTAAAGAAAAAAAATCAGGTCGAACTTTTTCTAAACTTTGTATTAAGCTTATATGTTTGGTTGATATTAAATCAACCTTATAAATCAATTCAACATAACTCAAAAACATAACTAGTCCATTACTATATTTTAAAAAAAACAGTTCATGTGTCATACACTTTGGTTCATACTTAGTACTTAGGACTTAGTTAATTGTTGTTAATTTACATTCAACTCTTCTTAAAATGTTTTATTTTATAACATTAGATGTTTGTCTACTTTTAACTATTAAATAACACATTTTTTAATATTTATGATTATACAACCCTACGAGATTGTGTTTATATATTTTATTCATTTAGTCTCTTCAGCCTATTATAATTAGTTATTTCGGTTTGGTACTAGTAATTTTAACTATAATATAATCTTCGTATTCCTTGAATGGATCTCTTTGTTCTTCGAAAACCTTTATTTATGAATATGAGCGAGAAAATGATCTCTGTGTTTCTATGATGGATCTTAGTTGTGGAGGGGATTGCCTAAAAATAGTATATAAATCATATAGAATAAAACATATAACTAAACCTAGATGGGCCTTTTCTAAAGGAAGATTGTTGATTCCTTACCAATTCTCTTGCTGTAAACTCTTTTTGACACTTCGAACTAGAGTTTCCAAGTTTAGAGTAAAATGAGGTTGAACGTAAAATGAGACTGGACCAAAAATAACGATCCTCTTTATAAGTGGATCGAACCGAATAAAAAACTGTAAAAAATTTGAACAAACCAGACCTAACTTCAACAATCGGTCTGGTCGGGTATTACGGTCTACAGTTCAGATCTGGAAAGCCAAGAACTTCACAATTAAGGTTTCAGATCTGGAAAGCCAGGAACTAGCAACTCCGTAGCAGTAAGATTCGAATAATACTTTCTGTAGCTAAGGTATACATATAGCTTTCAATTCTTTCGAAGATCAAGAAACATTGAGCTGAAATTTGTGTCTTCCCCATGTATCGTGCCAATACCCGACTTTGTTCCTTCCATCTTCCTACTGTGAAAGTATAAGATGAACAATTCCTAATTATTCCTCACAAAATGCCATAAAAGCATTTATTTAGATTTTTACTTGTAATATTTTTTCACTTGGAACAATACTTAATTATTTGTTTGGAAGAAGAAGAAGGAAGCAACTCAAGGGGTGTTCACGGTCAGTTCCTTCTTTAGGCGAGAGGGAGACTGGAAGATGAAGGACGGTTATGGGCAGGCGAGAGGGAAACTTGAAGAAGAGGGGACTGTGCGCAAGAGGGAGATTGGAAGAGGCGAGAGGGAGACCTTAGGTTTCTTGTAATCTAATATATATATGTATTATATACGGCCGGTACGACCGGTCAAGTCAATTCGTTCCAAAATTGACTGAAATTCTAAACCAAACTGAAAGTTCGATCCTTTATAAAATGTGGACCGAAACGCCCAAATATGGGAGAAAAATCGTCTAGACCGATCAACTTTGGTTTGGTTCGGATCGAATTACACGGTCTGAATGATTTTTGAACACCCCTAGGTCTAGGTTAGTTAGCCCATTGATCTTGGGCAACAATTTCAATCTATTGCATGGCTGAATTAAATACTCATAAGTCCTCAAAACTGTTTCAGTGTGAAAATATTGATGGACACAATCCTCTGGTGACTTTCCCATGAAATAGATGCACTAGATAAAGTGTATACAAGAGATACCAGAGAGATCCCACCTCTTACAACTGCAGCTATGCATATTCAAATCAACCATATATTGGTCAAAACCAGACCGAACTTCAAAAGTGGCTCCACCTAATCAAACTTCAAAAGTGGTTCCACATGACGAATCATATGCACAAATCTTATAAGCTTCAACCGATTTTTTGAGCTTATTCTTCATTTTCGGGAAAATCATACCATCAACTTTTACGTATTCATCTTTTTTATTTTCTGAATCCTACACATCAATGATCTCCTTATATTCTCCATCATAGTGATAATTGGTTTGTCTCTTTCTTCCAATATATAGGCATTGAAGCACTCAAAAAGATTATTCTATAACATGTCACATTTGGGCCTCGAATTGAAGGCATGCCTTGCCCAATGTTTTTTTTCTCGACATTGTTCAACCAATTGTACGCATCTTCATCTTTACTTTTTAGGTTTTCCATCTCCATATCAAACTCATAGGGTATAGGGGACCTTGCTGCATTCCATAAGACATCTTTGAATACTTTACCTTCAAAATCAGCCTTGAAGTTTGCATAGAGATGCCTCACACAGAATTTGTGCTCAACCCCTAATTCATTTAATACAGGCAACAATCTTTTTTGTTGGTTAGAAATGAAGGTAAGACCTAATTGCTGTCTTGGATCAATGTCTGCAATCAATAGATCCAAGAACTATCTCTAAGCATCTTTAGTCTTTTGCTCAACTACAGCTATGGCAATGAGATATATGCAGTCATTCCCATATGCTCCAACCGTCATCATTAATTGACCCTCACATACTCCTTTCAAATGGCATGCATCTATACCAATAATAGGCCTACATCCATTTAAAGAAATCCCTTTTGCAAGCCTCCAAACATACATAAAGCCTCTGAAAAAGTGGTTGCACCTCAAGATATGGCCTGTCAACTTTCATCTTAACTGTGTTGTTGATGTTGGATCTTTTTAATTCCTTACAATACTCCCACAGCTTGGCATACTGCTCGGTACATGTTCCCTCCAACAATAGAAAAGCATGCTGCTTTGCCCTATATGCTTGATTTTTGGTTATGTTAATCAAATGGTCATGCCTATTTCAACTATCTCACTCAACCTCCATCTTCTTTGGCTTCTAAACCTATCTAGATAGTGTTTCCCAATCCAATTTGAACTCACATATCTATTGCAAAAGTCTCCAGTACAAGTGTGTTCGAGTATATATATACCTTGATTTGTGAAGTGTTGTCCAACTACATCTTAGAAGCAAATACCCTACATTTGCAGCATTTTCCACTACAAATCACATACACTCTATTCTTCTCATATTTTGTAAAACTTTAAGTCATGACCATTTTGTATCGCGTGAGCCCTTACAGCTTGTTTAAACTCAATAGAGTCCTTGAACTTCATCCCTAACTTAAACACTACATTCGATAAGTCATGCTCAACCATAAACTCAGGATACCTCTCTGTATGATCGTCTGAATTCCTAGGAGAGTTTAAATGTTCCTCCGAACAGTAGTCAGAACTAACATCATCAACATGTTCAGAATTAACATTAAATGCATCATCAATGCCATCAACATTTGGCATCAAACTGTTCATCATCATCCATTCACTCTCAACTAATGCCCTTAAGTCAACACTCCTAACACTCTCATCACTACTATCACTGCTACCATACCTTTAATTCACATGCATGACTGCACAATAACACAAGAAATATATAAATAGAGATAAAATATTGGTATTGTCAATATGTGCTTTACTTATAGTGTGATAATGCATTAAAGAGAAACAACTTAAGCTTTCTTTTGAGTCTTTTTCCATCTGTACTGCTCAAGAAAAATATAATACCATTATCAATTCAGCAAAAACATGCAGCATCAGTAGTCTATTGTTCAGTAAATATAGAGGAGGTATGTATCATTGTCAAGTTCATTATTAAGTAAATAAACTACTTAAAACAAAAACCCGTATTTCAAAACCGTAAGAAGATAAGATTAAAAATCACAAATTTAACCAATCCCTAAATAAAATCAATAAATAAGTACATATTCTATGGACCTGACAAAGCAACAAACCTTTTACGCCCTTCAATTTTATCAAGGAGTATTTGAGGAACCCGAGGAGAAGAACTACTCGAGGAAAAAGAGGAGAAAATCCAAGAAACCCGAGATAACCTGCTTCAAAAACAAAATAAATTGAAGAAAAAAATACAAGGAGAAGAATGATAAACGAAGAATCGAAGCTTACCTGCAACAAGAAGGGACGAAGCTGAGAAAATTGCTCCGTTGATTCTGGAAAATGAAGTCGAGACGCGAGAGATGAGGAGTGAGGGGAGAGAGAAAGTATTGGATGGAGAGATAAGGTAAAAAGTTAAAAAAATATTGTTTTAAAAGTAAAAGTAAAAAAATATTTTTAATAAAGTAGTTAGAAATAATAGGTGAGTTGAAAAATATAAACTATATTTTTAATGGATGATTGTGTATTTATAGGTCTCACTCATGTCACGTCATCATTTAATGCGTCATGTTAGTGTGTCTATTAAATTTAGTTAGTTGAATGTGATAGAATGACTATATTGAAATATTGAGTAAATTAGGATGACAAAATTGAGACTTTTTAAACTACAATAGTCAAATTGAAAACGTGTGTAAACTACAGTGGCCAAATTGGTAATCTTCTCATAATTTTAACTTTAAACTATTGGGAATTACTCTTTTCCAATGATTTTGATAATTGAAATTAAGTATAAATCAAAATATATTCCTAAAAAAGGTTCAACAATACATCAAGCAAAAATTGTAAAGAGCGACAGAGGCCATGTTCTTCCTTAAATGAGATTGAAAGAGGCGACTTTCATTTTTAACTAACGTTTAAAAGGCCCCACTTGAGATGAGTATCCTAGGCTCAAGCATGAGTTGCCTAAGACTTGTGCCGGCTTTACGCGTTACTCGTTTCAGACCACCTTTTACTTTTGAACGAGTTCTCAACTTGAGTCTAGTGTCCTAGGGAAAGACGCACTGGTAGTTCATAATCGTGTTATGCATGAGTTACTTCTAGGAACTCACTTGTCGTCACACATTATTCGACTTTACGCATTATATATGACATAAATGGCAGTAATATATTACCACTACTCTAGCAAAAAGATTGTTTTATACATTTAAAAGTGATAATCATACACATATAGATATCTCTCTTATTTCACTGTATTGCAACCAATTAGGTTCTTAGAGGTAATCTGATAATACATTGACGCACACATGATGATCAAATTTATAGATCAATATTGTAAGCTCCCATTATGACATATTGGTTTTATATCGGTAATTTCAACTGTTGATGCTAAAATCTTATATTGCAGATGGCGTTAGTGATCTCTTTGATGCTTGTGTTCCTCGCTGCAAATAAGGAAAGTAATAAGGCGGCTAAAGAGAGGTTTTGCCTCTTTTTATCCATCTGAAGCATAAGTCAGTTTAGGAAAGAAGCAAGAGACTCACGTATGTAGAAATGGTGGCGGTTGTGTATCTATTGAATGACACTACTCTTCTATATATAGAGTAGGACAGAACAACTAAGGATGCAATTATCCTTGTACAAATCAAAGTGAGCACGAGGAAAACACACCATTCTATATAATTTACTAGCCTCAGCTTCCTCTTATTGACTCGATATAGGTACAGTCTAAGGCGGCATAGTGTCTCATCGATAGGTGAGCTTTTCTTAGTATGTTGTCCAAAGCTCTCTTCATCCTTCGAACCATGTCCATTAATCGTCCTTATTGTACTCAGTGTGACTCGCCTCTGATCATTGGTAGAATTGTTTGGGTAAGAGAACTCCTGCCTAAGCCTTTTTTGGCAATACATGTGCGTCCTTCTCTTATTGGTTCCTGCTCATGTATAAGTTTCTCTATGGGACTTAGTTGTTTTGGCTATCTTGGTATTCTCATGCTTTGGCCAACGTTACTCGAGTTTGGTTGTGGACACATGTTTTTCTTTTAACTCTGGTAGTCTCGATGTCTTCAGACTTTGAGTCACGTGTGAAAACACTCACACTTGTTCAGAAATGAGATATTGTTGGGAATGTGTATTGTATTATAAGATTAAATGTAAATAATAATAATAAAACAATTCTGTAAATACATAATCTACGATAGATAAATAATATAATTATGGAAAGTAACGTAAATATCATAATTACGAAATCAAATAAAATTTTGACCAACATTAAAACAGTATGGACAGAGTAACGAAATAATAAGAAATTAACCTGAGTCTTGTTTACACAGTTTTCTTAAAATAATTACGCCCCACATTTGTGGTACTAAGATTGATAACGACGTTTGTTTTCCAAGATACAACTGTTTGAGACAATGGAAGAGCACCCAACTTCACCACCTTGATCGAATTGACTTGTCAGGATTCTACCACCAGAATAACGATGCAAAACCAAGACTTGAACTAAAAAGAAACCATCGACGAAATCAGAAATAAACCAAACCAGATCGGACCAAAATTGAACTGGACCAAACAAAAACCAAACCAAGAAAACTTGAAGAAAAATAAGCAAAAATGTGGAGAACAAATATTGAGAGTAAAATAGAGCTTGAAAGCTTATTTAGTGTGTAAAATGAGGAGGGGAATACCTCTTTTTATACTACTCATTGGGGAGGTGTGTAATAAATGATATTTAACCCATTAAAAGGCCATTTAATAAAAAATGAAGTCCAAAAGAATTTTTTATTTAATTTGCAAAAATAAAAAATATTTTGGGCATTAATTTACAAGAATATTCCATATCCCATAAACTTTAGGTTTCCTGTGAGAAGAAAAAATCAATCTGGAGTAAAACACAACCCGTTGGCCCGTTTAGAGGTGGTCCGTATAAAGAGAGCATCTAGCCTATCAAGTTACCACCCTTGATACTAGTATCTCAATATATATCACTCCAATATTTTCTCCATTTTCAATGTGAGCTTTCTACAATTCCCTCCTATTTTTTCATTCTGATTTAGTTCACTTTGGGAGATAATTTCTCATTCATTCAAAAGCAAATTCTGAGAAATTAATAGTGGATTTTGATCTCGCGGAAAACTCAAATATCCAAATACCTTACACTTTTACATAGTGGGTCCTATTTATCCAAAATTTGTCTAAAAAATGATGTATAAAAATACCAAAATTTCCAACTATTCCCGTTTGAACCTTCCATTTTTTTAAGTATGTTTATTTTACTAGCTAACCAGTAGACACAATTTCTTTGAACTGTTTAACATTTTATGTAAACGATGACATACTACACACAAGAGTCATCCCTGACACAGTCCAGCTCTCATGATTATGTTCATTTTGGCCATGAACATCCTTATGATTCTGCAAGAGTTTCTAAAGAATTGTGCCCTTACAATTCCTCTAAAAGCGGCTCCATTTCACTATCACATAAGTGATCTCTTAATTAAAGAGTAAACCCATATTACTCCGCTCAGATCTCTCAATTTTTGATGTATAAGGATCATTAAAAGCTCAACTTAACTTAATCTCCCACATGTATGACTGTTTTTATCATAGGAATGGAAAAGGAAAATCCTCATATGATCCATCTAAGTTTATACAATTTGGTAATCCCCATTGAACCTAGATCTTGGGATCTCCTGTCAACTAGGTTGGGTTTCCTTCATATCAACTTATTCTTACGTGGGCTTTAGTCTCATTCACATCGATGAATTTTCAACTAACTCTCGATCTAACCCTTTGGTTAATGGATCTGTAAGTTATCCTTTGACTTCATATAGTCAAGAGTGATAACTCTTGTCAATAGTAGTTATTTAATGGTATTATGTCCATGATGAATATGTCTAGACTTAGCATTATACACATTACTTTGTGCTCTTCCAATAGCACTTTGACTATCACAATGTATGCATATTGGTTGCATATGCTTTGTCTATCTCAGAATATCCTCTAGGAAGTGATGTAACCACTCAGCCTCCTCCCCACATTTGTCTAAAGCTATATAAGCTCAGATTTCATAGTGGATCTAGCTATAACTGTCTGTTTTGAGAATTTTCATGCTATGACAACTCCTCCTAGTATGAAAACATACTCACTAGTAAACTTCGTATCTTTCTTATCAGATATCCAATTTACATCAGTATATCCTCCTAGAACCGCTGGATATCTTGAATAGTGTAGTCCATAACTCCGAGTATATCGTAAGTACCTCAGTACTCTCACAATGACTTTTCAATGTTCAGCTCCATGATTACTCGTGAATCTACTTAGTTTACTCATCATATAGGCTATATCAGGTCTTGTACAACTCATCAAGTACATTAGACTACCTATCACTTTAGAGTATTATACTTTAGAGATACTCTCACATTTATTCTTGGATAAACGTACACTTGTATTCATCTGTGTTTTATATTCACCATAAATTTTTCCAAGAATAAAATCTACGTAATGAGACTAACTTAAAATAAGTCTATCCTGATGTTCTTTTGATTTTTATTCCCAATATAACATCAACAAGTCTCATGTCTTTCATATCAAATCTAGAATTTAACATATTTTTGTAGATTTGATCATTTTATCATTACTCTCAACGATAAGCATATCATCAACATACAAACACACAATGACATATCCATTCTCTATATCTTTAACATAAATACATTTCTCACATTCATTGATTTTAAATCCAATTGAAATCATGCGACTGTCAAATTTCTCATGCCATTTTTTAAGTGCTTATTTCAAACCATATAATGATTTGACTAATTTACAAACTTTCTTTCCTTGCCCAGGAACGGAAAACCCTTCTGGTTGTTCCATGTAGATTTTTTCCTCTAAATCTTCATTTAGAAAGGCTGTTTTCACATCTATTTGATGTACTTCAAGATTTCACAAAACTACGATTGCAAGTACCATCATAATGAAGTTTATTCTCGACACCAAAGATTATGTATCAAAATAATCAAGACCTTCCTTCTACCTGTAACCTTTAGTTACAAGCATGGCCTTGTATTTATCAATTGATCCATCGACTTTCATTTTCCGTTTGAAAATCCACTTACAACCCAAAGGTTTATAAGCATGTGGAAGATCCACTAATTTTTAAGTTTGATTTTACAAAATTAAATCAAGTTCACTCTTAATGGCCTCTTTCGAAAAATGACCTTCATTGGAGTTCACAGCTCCATTGAAAGTTCTTGGTTCACTTTCAATCATTTAAGTCAGAAAATCAGGACCAAAAGATTTTTCTGTCCTAACTCTTTTACTCCTTCTGGGTTCTATCTCAAGTTATTCATCTTGGTTCAGACTATCTTTTTCATCAATAGTCTCAAGAAGTTTTTTTGAAGAGCTTGACTCTTCCTTGGATTTGTAAAGAAATACGTGTTCAAAAAATGATGCATTCCTAAACTTCATTATCGTATTCTTGTGAATCTCAGGATTGTTAGATTCATACACAAAGAACCGATACACACTAATGTTATTTGCATAACCAATAAAAATACAGTCAACAATTTTTTGTCATATTTTCACATTTTTAGGTATGGTACCATCACCTTAGAGAGGCATCCCCGCATTCGTAAGTATTTGTAGGAAGATTTTCTACTTTTCCATAACTCATATGAGTTCTTATCCTCTTTCTTTTTCGGTATCTTATTCGAAAGATAGTTAACCATCAAAACGACTTTTCCCCACATGTTCGGAGGTAATCCATAACGGATCAACGATGCATTCATCATTTCTTTCAGTGTACAATTTTTACGCTCAACAACACTATTAGATTGAGGTGAATAAGGTGTTGTGGTTTCATGTATAATCCTATGTCGAGCACAAATCTCAACAAATGGTGTCTCATACTCACTACCCCTTATCACTTCTTAGCACCTTAATTTTCTTATTGAGTTGATTCTCAACATCATTTATATAGAGAATGAATTTCTCTATAGCTTCATCGTTGCTCTTTAGCAAATATACAAAACAGTATTTTGTGCTATCATTAATAAAATTTATAAAATACTTATTACCACATCTTGTTCATATAAATTTTAAATCACATATATCACTGTGAATTAAATCAAGTGGTTCGGGGTTTCTTTCAAATTTTTATCGTAATTTTTTCCTCTACACAAGTTCCACACTTGTGATTGGAATCAATGTGAAATGTTGGTATATGATCCAAGTTAATTAATATATGTAAATTATCATAATTAACATGACCTAGTCCACCATGCCATAAATTAGAAGACTCAAGCAAGTAGGCAGAAGCACTAGCTTTATTAATATTGGGTTTGACCAAAGTCATTACATTGAGTTTGAACATTCCATCACTCATATAACCCTTACCAACATACATTTCACTCTTAGACAAAACAATTTTGTTTGGCTCAAATACCATCTGAAATCCGTGGTTATTCAACAGTGAACCAAACATAAGTTTCTTCCAGATTTCAGGTACATACAGTACATTATTCAGAGTCAATTCCTTCTCAGAAGTCATCTTCAACATCACTTTTCCTTGATCTTTAATCTTAGAGGTGGCCGAGTTCCCCATGAACAGCTTCTCTCAATGCTCGATATCTTTGAAGGTAGAGAACATCCCACGGTCAGAACACACATGGCAGGTAGCTCCAGTGTCAATCCACCATTCCTTTGGATTTGATCCAACCATGTTGACCTCAGAATTCACTGTTAAAAGGTTGATATCTGAAACATCTTGAGCAATGTTGTCAATCATATTAGCCTCATTGTTTCTCTTAGGCAGTCTGTACTCAGATGATTTGTGACCCAACTTGTCACAATTGTAGCACTTGCCTTGGAACTTTGGTTTCTTAGAAACCCATTCTTTAGGTCCTAGGTTGTTTGGACCATTTTCTTTGTTGTTGATCTTCTAAACTTTAAAACCTTGATCATGCTCCACAATATTAGCCTTTGCTGCAGCAACAAGGTTTGACCATCTTTTTTCGGATAGCTTATAATCTTCTTCGATTCGAAGTCGAATAATAAAATCATCGATACTCATTTCCTTTCGTTCAGGCTTGAAATAATTCTTGAAATCCTTCCATCCATAAGGAAATTTATCAATAATATAAGCCACTTGAAATGATTCAGCATCATTCCCGCAGCATAAATCTCTCAATGAGAAATAAACATAGACATTGGTGCACATGGGCTACATGGATCACGGTAGTGTTCTGCGCACCCAGATTTACCATTTAAGTCCCAACAGTAAGGTTCAACCCTTGGTTTTCACCAGCATGGTTCGTTGTAACATTGTTGTCAGTTTCAGTTACCATATTTCCTTATTTGAAATATAAACTAAAAGTATATCAACACTTTGAAAATTATGCTATTTTCTCGAAGATGAAAGCATGCTAGTTTTCCCAATATTTTCCAAAATTAACCAAATAGCACTTTTACATATACATGTTAAGGCGAACTGGTAGAGTTCTTAGACCCAATCTAGAACCAGCTCTCTCAACAATATTCAGTTTCTAGACAGAACTTCTTTGTATAGTTACTTCCAGTTTATAAATTTTGGAGATTATTTAAAATAAAATTTTAGGTTGAGAAAACCCAAATCAATTTCCATAATAATTTTTGTACAATTTTTGAAAACCAAATTAATTTTCAAAAATTAATCCTATAATGCAATAACTTGTATAAAATTAACTGTTTTAAGTTGTCAGAAATAGTGTATTGCATTATAAGATTAAATGGAAATAATAATAATACAATAATTCTGTAAATAAACTTATTACGATAGGTAAATAAAATAATATATGATAACTACAAAATGTAAAAAAAATTACCAATATTAAAACAATATTGATAGAGCAACGAAATAATAAGAAATCAAACCTAGTCATGTTTGCACAATTTTCTTAAAACAGTTACGCCCTCTCACTTGTGGACTAAGGTTGATAAGGGCGTTTGTTTCCTAAGATAAAACGGTTTGAGGCAGCTGAAGAGCACACAACTTCACCACTTTGATCGAACTGACTTGTCAGAATTTTAGCACCAAATTACTGACGTAAAACTGAGATTTGAACCGAAAAATGAATCTGTCGACGGAATGAGAAATAAACTGAACTAGACTAAACTAAAACTGAACCGGACCGAATCAAAAACCAAACCAAGAAAACTTGAAGAAAAATAAGTAAAAATGTGGAGAACAAATATTGAGAGTAAAAGAGAGCTTGAAAGCTTATTTGATGTGTAAAATGAGGAGGAAAATACTCTTTGTATACTTCTCATGGGGAGGTGTGTAATAAATGGTATTTAACCCATTAAAATGCCATTTAATCAAAAAATTAAGTCTAAAAAGTTTTTGATTGAATTTATAAAAATAAAGAATGTTTTGAGTCTTAATTTACAAGAATATTCCTTATTTCATGATCTTTGAGCTTCTTATGAGGAGAAAAATAAATTTGGAGTAAAACACAACTCATTGGCCCATTTAGAGGTGGTTCATATAGAGAAAGCCTCTAGCCTGATCAAGTTATCACTCTTGATATTAGTATCTCAATATAAACTATTCCAACCGTTCCCCCCTTTCCAATATGAGATTTTTACAATTCTCTCCTATTTTTCCATTCTCATTTAACTTATTTTGGGAGATAATTTCTCATTCATCCCAAAACCAATTTCGATAAATTAATAGCCAATTTTGATGTACTCGCGGAGGAGAATTCAAATATTCAAGTACCTTATACTTTTACGTAGTGAGTCCTACCTAAAAATTTATCCAAAATTAATCTATAAAAATAGTGTAAAAAATACCCAATTTTTCAATAGATAAAACATTAACCATTCAACGTCACTATTAAGGAATATTTAGTATTCTAGTGACTCCCTTATACCATAACCATACACTTTTAAAAAGTAGAAAATTTTAAAAGAGATTGAACAAGTCTTTGAAAACATGGTAGCCATGGATCTATGTATACAAGTTCTCAAACAAAGGAAGCACATTCTCTCATGTTTTATTGGACATGAGAGACTTATATTAAATAGAGACTGTTCGTCTTCAAAACGAACGACCCATAAGTTAAAATCACATCAGATGTTTCTTTTGTTTAGAGAAAGTAAGGGGTGTAATTTCTTTGTAATGTTTTTTTATTTGTTTTGTTTAGAATATATCATAGAAATCCTAAAAGTTTAATGTTTGATACTTGTTTTTATTAACATGATATTCTTCAGAGCAAATGTAATTAAGTTGGGATGAATTTTTATGGCACGACAGCCCAAAAGAAATGAAACAATAGACTACAATAGATTTGTAAAGTCAAGAACAGTATTAGCGCGGGTAGATATAAAAACTAGAGTAAAAACGACAATATTTTACGATGGCATAAAAACGGTTGTCGTGGTGTAACCAGAACATTCACGACGTTATTGCCATCAAACACGACGGTAAACAAACCAAACATCGTAATAAGGACAATGATTTACGGTAACATTATTTTCTTGCACGATGGTGGCTATAAGAAACGTCATAATAATCTTCAAAATACATGACTGTCCGACCATTTCTCACGACGTTATCTCTGACGGTCATCGTCGATTGTGTTAATATTCACGATGGCATAAACCTTTTTCACAGCGTTAGAGGAAAGTAGTATCGTTGTAAATTATACATATAACGGCGTTTTTCTTTAGCGCCATTGTTGTAAATTGTACATTTTAGGATGATTTTTCCATACCATTGTGAAAAGTGATAAAACATTACACGACACTCATTTAGATGATGATAATTTTTCATCGTCTAAAGTTAATATACGATGGGAATTTGATGTCGTTAAATGTCATTTTTGTAGTAGTGGTTTATGATAGTTTAGGTCCTTTAAATCTAAGCCAAAGACTCAAAACTATCAAACATAACCTTCTTGTTCGATTTCACGGCAATAGGAGATCTGTATCCCGAACAAAAAGCTTGTTTTACCTATTGATTTGCATTAGGGTTGGAATTGTTGGTGATAGTATAAAAATAGTACTAGTGTCAGACTCATTGCACTCGAACATTGAATTAATAGATGTCTTTCCTCTTTATAAATATCAGGTTGTCTTAAGGTATAACAACCATATTGTGAAGGAATAAAAATATTCACAATGAATAAAATATCAACACTACAAAGAGTCAAAGGACGACCAAGCGTTGAGAACGAACGCACATCAAGATTTTTCAACAGAAATATATTGAGATTTGACAACATATATATTCAATTGAAGAAACATCTTAATAGTGGTAGGACAGAATATATTTACGCAGAACAAAAAAGAATTTACCTAAAGAAACATGTTTACAGTGGTACACAAAATATATTTACCCGGAACATCTATAAAAACATATATTTACCCCGCTATGGATATCCTTAAGCAGTGAAAGAATGGCGTTTAGAGGAAGCATGTTAAGAGTTGTCAGTGGAAATCAAGGAGTTAGTTGAAACTAATTCAAATAACTCTTTCTACTAGCCATTATTTCAATCAACCACTTCCTACTTTTTAGACTCTCTAATAGGTCACAACCACTACATTTTACTATAGATTATTTTTACACTAACCTATAAATAAACTGTCGGACATTGTAATCGACTACACAAATGCTGTAACTAGCATTAGCATTGTAATTTTCCCTCTCCTTAATGAAAATACTATCAAATGCTTGTGATTTCTTTCCACTGCAGGTTTTTCAGGTAAGCTATGGTATACGTTATTTTTTTTATTTCCTAATAATTTCGTAAGAATGATTCAGCTAATTCTGTAGCACTGGATTATTCCCCCTTACAAGTATGTGTATCATGTATGTATACGGTATACCACAATGAAAAATCGTAGTTGTGATTGTGGCTGTTTTTGGATTTGGGGGAGGGGGGGGGGGGGGG
>QANY01012956.1:926545-1193859 GCA_003255025.1 Datisca glomerata
GTGTCGAGGGGATGTTAGGCACAGTGACTGATGGAGGTGAGAAGAGAGGTTTGCAGCGGAAAGGATTTGAGATTGGAGAAAGTACTGTAAAAAAGATGTGTAATACTGAGCTGACAGCTGTTTATTTAGCCTAAGACTTGACTCTGTCAAAATTCTCTCTCAATCAATCTCTAAATCTTTCATCTCTTGACCGTGCTGCTTTCCGCTGCCAGAGATAAAGAAAACAACGCATGCTTGCTTTCTTTCAAGATTTATACAACTACAACATAGGTTGTTTCATATGATTTCTCTTAGGCAGTTTTTTGTAATTGCATTTTCTATTGTATAAGGGAACATAAATTAAGTATTCAAATAAAGAAAGAAACAATTTATTTCATTTCAAATACTATTTACTTCAAAATCCTTAAAATCTTTGAATTTGTCAATTTATAGTTATACTGAAATTTGAGGGTCCATTAATTTATATATTGGGTAGAATCAGAATTAATCTAGTTAAATATCCATGGAATTTAGTAGAGGGCCTGAGAACTGATTGGGTGACGTTAACTAGATAAATAAGGAAAAACTTAGTGATTGGCATGCATAAAAGGAAAGTTTTATTATGCCGTGAATTTGTTGGGTTATTGTGGCTCTTATATTATATTTAGAAGAATTTGGACTACACAAAGTCTAGCAGGTGGCGGGTTTTAGTTTTTTTTTGTTCACCAAATATGTATTGAGATTCATCAAATACATAGTGGGGTTCACCAAATACATAGTGTGGTTCAACAATAGTAGGGTTCACTAAATACGTACAAAAAAATAATTCTTGGAAGGGTTCACCAATTACGTAGTGGGGTTCACCAAATACGTACAAAAAAATAATTTTTGGTGGGGTTCGCTAATTACACACTAGGATTCACTAATTACGTAGTGGGGTTCACCAAATACGTACAAAATAATAATTCTTAGAATGGTTCACCAATTATGTAGTGGGGTTCACCAAATAAGTACAAAAGAATAATTGTTGGTTGGGTTCACCAATTACGTAGTGCAGTTCAGCAAATATGTACAAAAGAATAATTTTTAGAGGGGTTCACAAATTACGTACTAGGGTTCACCAATTACGTAGTGAGGTTCACCAATTACGTAGTGGGGTTCACCAAATACGTACAAAAGAATAATTCTTGGAGGGGTTCACCGATTAAATACTGGGGTTCACCAAATACGTAAAAAAGAATCATTCTTGGAGTGGTTCACCAATTACGTAGTGAGGTTCACCAATTATGTACAAAAGAATAATTCTTGCAGGGGTTCACCAACTACATCTTGGGTTCACCAATCACGTAGTGAGGTTCACCAAATACGTACAAAAGAATAATTCTAGGAAGGGTTCACCAATTACATACTGGGATTAACTAATTACGTAGTGAGGTTCACCAATTATGTAGTGGGGTTTTACCAAATACGTAAAAAAATAATTCTTAGAGGGGTTCATCAATTAGGTACTAGGGTTCACCAATCTATCCCGGCGATTTCTCTAACCAATACCGGTGGTTTTGAACCCAATACATGTGGTTTTAGTGCCCAATACCAGCGGTTTTGGGCCAATACCTGCAATTCTGGGCCAATACTGGCGGTTTTGGTGCCCAATATTGGCGGTTTTGGGGGTTCCTGGCATTTTTCCTTTTTTGGCAATTTTATTGTTTTTTTGGCGATTTTGTATCAATACAATGGTTTTTAGGACCTTTTTATAACTGTTAAGAATCTATTCTTGATTATGTTGTTGTCATTTTACAACAAGTAGTAAAATAATCTTTCCCCACTACATTTTAGAAGACACCTCGAATGATGATTGATTTTTTACGTGAAATATTTTGGTGAACTCCTTGAAAAATGATTGATTTTGTACGTGAAATATTTTGGTGAATTCCTCGAATAATGATTGATTTTGTACGTGAAATATTTTGGTGAACCCCTAAGAATGATTGATTTTGTATGTGAGTTTTTTGTGAACCCCACAAGATTCTCTTTGTACCTCACTACGTAGTGGGGTTCACTAAACACGCACAAATTAATAATTTTTGGAGGACTTCATCAAATACGTACTAGGGCTCACCAATTACGTATTGAGATTCACCAAATAAATACAAAATGATAATTCTTGGGAAGGGTTCTCTAAATACGTACAACCTAATCGCCATACCTAATAGGTGAATCGTCTATTTTTGGCCCCTAAACGCCATCCTGAAGGTGCTAATCGCATCATCAAAGCCAAGCGCTAGTTTTATGACTCCAATCGCATGTTTCAGTCCCCAAACACCATGTACAAATAGGCGATCGCTAGTCTCCCTCCCAATCACCACATATTTGCTCCTAATCACCATTTATATGGCTCTAATCGCCATTCTACACAATTTTCCTTAAAATTAATATTTTTGTAATGATTTAGCGTACACCGGGAAAATCATCAATAAAAATAGAAAAAACTCATTATTTCAATGCAAACATTCATGATACTCACTTATTATGTGAAATTAGATTGGATTAATAAGGATTCTCGATACAATTAAACACTTATCATAAACTCGTTAAATGTTGCCATTGATAATGTTGTTGTGCTTGTGTGACAAGTATCGGGCGAGAATAGTTTTCACCATATATAATTATAGGTCGTGATATTCTAATGGTTGATAAATCCTATTTATTGGTTTAACGAACACGTATACCCTCAAGGTCAAATTCTATCTATAAATCGAACATATCCACTAAAAGTTTGATATTGAATATTAAATTTTGAAATTTTAACATTTACCAAACTCGACCACCAGACCCCAAACGCCAATCATGGTAGGCGATTCGCCAGACACACAGACGTTTGGCCCGTGTCACTTGGACACGAGTCAAATGCCCGTTACCATGGCGTTTGGGGCCCAAACGCCACTAGCAGGCCCCAAACGTAAGTCATGGTAGGCGAATTGTCAGTCTTGACTGGCGTTTAGGCCCAAACGCCAGTCTGGAATGGAGACTCGCCATGAATTGATGTAGTTTAGGTCCCCATTATGGCTTTTGACTCTTAACAATTTTCATACACACTTAGCTATATTCACATAATTGGACATTTTACACACTTAACAATTTTCTTATACTTAATCATTTTCATAAATTTGCTTATTTTCACACACTTAGCCATTTTCACAACTTAGCCCTCTTTTCAATTTAATCATTTAACACACTAAGTGTGTGAAAATGATTAAGTGTATTTTGGTGAACCTCTCCAAAAATTATTAGAAGAACACATCGCAGAAAATTAATTTTTAAATTTTGGTGAACACCTCAAACATTTGTTGTACATGATTTTCCCAAATTTACTTATTCACACACTTAACAATTTTCTTACACTTAGTCATTTTCAAAACTTAGTCATTTTCACAAATTCACACACTTGGACATTTTACATACTTAAAATGGCTAGGTGTTTGAAAATAATTAAGTGTGTGAAAATAATAAATTTGTGTGAACATTAAGTATCTCCACTTATATTTTAGGACCTTTTTATGGCGGTCTTTCAACAAATTTAATTTCTTAAAATTGATCAGGGTACACTAGATGAATCACAACTAAAGTTATCAAGATTCACGATTTTTTAGGTGAACATCAAGTATCTTCACTTATATTTTAAATTAGATTTGAATTTAGTAATAAATTGTTAAAATAATTGAACACTTATTTATAAACGCTTAAGAATGTATTCTTGATTATGTTGTTGTTATTTTATTACAAGTATAAAATAAAATCATCTTTCCACATTTAACGCACATGTTCGGTTCATGTAGAATCAAAATCAATAAGTATTTAGTACGTTTTTGTACAATTATATATGAATATAAATTCTAGATCTCTTTCTCTCTTTCATACAATTATGTCGTACATTTATCATTTTACACACTATCATGTCTTACATTTATCAATTCATAATTTTTCACTATTTAACGAACATCTATAACCCCCGAGGTTGGAGGTGAAAACCTTTACATTTATGATGAACACCACTACATTTTAGAAGAACACCTCAAAGAAAATTAGTTTTTAAACTTTGGTGAGCACCTTCAAGAATTATTTATTTTGTACGTGAATATTTTGGTGAAACCTCCAAGAATGACTAATTTTACATATGAAATATTTTGGTAAACCCCACAAGATTCCCTTTGTACCCCACTATAAAATTGGTTAACACCAAAATACAAAATCAATTATGGTGAACACCCTAAGCGCCATTTCATTACTGGCGATCGCTAATATGTCCCCTAAACGCCATTTATTTGGCTCTAATCGCCATTTGTTGGCCCTAGTCGCCATCTTCACTAAATATCTAAAATTTATAATTTTTTCATTAATTACCTTATATCGGACTAATCGTCGATAAAAATAAAAATAAACTCATTTTATTAATGCAAACATTCACCATATTCACTTATTAATTGAAATTATTAGATTAAGTAAGGTTCCCGATACAATTGAACACTTATTCATAAACTCGTTAAAAGTTGTCATTGATAATGTTGTTGTGCTTTTGTGACAAGTATCGAGCGAGATGAGTTTTCACCATATATAATTATAGATCGTAATGTCATGATGGTCGGTAAATCCTACTTATCGGTTTTACGAACACGTATAACCCTCAAGATCAGATTCTACTTTTAAATCGAACATATCCGCTAAAAGTTTGAAATAAAATATTGAAATTTAAAATTTTAACCTTTTATTTTATAAATTATAACCCCATAAAATTTAGAAAACAACCTATTTACGTTTTAATTTATAACCATATAAATAATTTTTGTTACAAACCGTCAATTTATCCAATTGGGTTCTACGAAGAGTAGATTCGCTCTTTATGTTATGGTTCATCTCGCACTTACAAACCATCAATCTATCCAAATATTTTAAATTTTAAATTTATTCTTATTTATCCATTTAGGTTTTTTAAGCATAATATGGAGTATTGTGACCAAACACCTGTGTGCGACCAGCAGGCCCCAAACGCCATTCATGGTAAGCGATTCGTCTATAATAACTAACGTTTGGGGCCTGCTGGTAGCGTTTGGGCCCCAAACGCGCCATGGTAACAGGTGTTTGACCCGTGTCACTCAGTTAACGGGCGATTCGCCTTTCCCATAGGCGATTAGGACCACCAAAGTAGTGTTTGGGTCCTAATCGTCTAGTTTGACTTTTTTATTGGTTGGTAGTGTCTGGTGGTTGTGCAATTAATAGAGGTAATTATTCTTTGTAAATCATCCTTAAAAATCATATATTTACTCAACTAAACATATTCTCACTAGTCATATATTCACACACTTAATTATTTTCAAACACTTAGCCATTTTCATAAACTTACTTATTTTCACACACTTAACCATTTTCAAACAGTTATCAATTTTCACACTTATTTACTTCAAACACTTAGTTATTTTGACACGTTTAATTATTTTCACCCACTTCTTCGTATTCAAACACTTAAACATTATGAGAAATTAGATTGGATTAAGTAAGAACTCCCGAATTAATTTACAACTTACCATATACACGTAGCAATTTTCATATACACTTAGCTGTTATGAAACACTTAGTCATTTTTACACACTTAGCCACTCCACCTATATGCACTTAGCCATATTTTCATACACTTAGGCAATTTTCACACTTAGTAATTTTCATACATTAATTATTTTATATATTTAGTTATATACTTGTTTTGTCACTTTGTCATTTTTTCATGCACTTAGACATTTTCACATACGTTTAGCCATTTTTCACACCTTTTGCAATTTTCACAAATTTAGCGATTCTTATTTTCTCCAGTTTGTCATTTTCATGTACTTAGTCATTTTCACACCCTTAATAATTTTCACACACTCGGTCATTTTCATACCCGTAGGCATTTTTTGTACACTTAATTATTTTCACACATTTTATAATTTTCATACACTTCCCCATTTTCACATGTACTTGGTCATTCTTATTGCTTGTCTCATCTCTAATATATACTCTTCGCAAAAGTCCTTTCATTTCTTCAAGCTATCTTCAAAGACTTCACATACTTAGTCATGTTCACACTTTTAGCCATTTTTTTATACTTGATCGTTTTCACATACTAATCTCATTATAAATCTTTATAAAATAATAACTCATTGCTAAATAAAAAAATTAATTCAGACTTTCCTTTAAAAAAAAGTATGTCATTCATTAGAATCACTACATATACATATTCTTTTTCGTTACAACATCCCTTCTATTTTAAACTCTACAACTTCTAACTTACTTTTTGGTTATAACATAAATACAATGATGAAGAATTTTTAATAATTGCTTCAGCTACATCGCTTTATTCCAGGTTGGATATATACTCTACTCTTTGTAAAGGTTCTTCCA
This sequence comes from Datisca glomerata, assembly GCA_003255025.1. Lineage (NCBI taxonomy): Eukaryota > Viridiplantae > Streptophyta > Magnoliopsida > Cucurbitales > Datiscaceae > Datisca > Datisca glomerata. The sequence continues at coordinate 932,957 of QANY01012956.1, forward strand.
TTTCTTCAATTCACTATAATTAAAAAAAAAGGCGATGATTTTAGGAATATGCATATCTCTAAATGTTGGGCATTGGTAACGAAATGATCTAAATCAAATATGTCTCCAAATGTTGGCCACTGGGTTTGGCTCCTTATTAGAAATCTGCATTTCAACAATATTCTACGCAGACTCGTAATAGTTGATATCACAAATTCATTTATTTTTTATTGTTCCTAAGTCTATAAGCTTTCCAATTACCTAAACCAATTTAAATGAGGTCATGTAGAGTAGAAAAGCTTTAATGAGAGAATGAAAGGTATCCTACAAAATGAAAGCCACTAAATCCAATTATGAACTTTGAGCACATACATATGCAAGTAATATACCTCTTACATAAAAAAGAGGAAAAATTGCAATGCTAAACCAACATGTAAGCACCTCAAATCTATAAAAAATCAAGGATTTTCTACACTCACTACAGATTCTAATAAAGAGTTACTTTATTGTCCATGCTAAGAAAGAGTTACCAAGAATGTTCAAAGAATTTTTGTTTCGGTCAGGTAATAGAAGAAAATCAAGTTAAAAATAGAAAAGGAGGGAGAGCCAATATCAAAACAAATAAATAAAAACTAGACAATATGTAGAACCGAAGTAGCTTTGAACTAATACTATAGAGCAATATTCAATTGGACAAAGAATAGATCCTTAATGAACTTGTAAGAACCTTCTGTTGTGAATCAAGCTTCACTGTAACATATGTACGACGAATGGCTATGATTCAAAAAAGGTATCCTTTAAGTGGACCTACACGGATTCTCAAGGTTTGGCCAATAATGAACATTCCATCTTTTTCCCCTCGGTTGACTAGATCAACAGTTATAGATTAGTAGGAATAGAGAAACACGGGTAATCTACAACTCACAACATATGAGAAAGACAACATCTATACATACACTCGGGTTTATTTTCCCTCGTTTTCCACGACTATTTAAGTGACAAGGGTGGCTTGGGAGATGATGGGAAATCTTCAAAAACTGAGGTCGAACTACCTTTCCCACCACACTAATTAAAAATTCGGGAAGGAAAATATATCAATTAGTAAAAACATTAACAATCGGTACAAATGCAGAGACTTACAACCTTATCACTAGAAGTATCATAAGAAATACTAATTTTCTCACACATCTCAGATTTGAAGCAGAAATAGCCACCATTTTGCTCCTAATCTTAATCATATATGAAAATGGTGTGCCTATAAATATATTCAACAATCCCTTGCCTTTCATGTATTTGAGATAGACTCAATCAGATGACTTTTCACATTCTGCAAGTATATCTATCCAATAACAAGCCTACTAAAAAAATTCTATTTGATAACCATCTAACAATAACATAGGCTAACATCAAACCTTAAGGGGACCTTCCGAAACCCTGACAACATCATTAACAGATACGGTCTTCATGTTTTTGTCTCCAGAAGTAAATTTTGCATTAGAAATCCCACTCTTCAAGTCTTGACATCTAACAGTCACCAAAGTAAGTTCTTCAAACTCTCTTCAGGGACTTCATGCAAAAAAAAAATCTATTATGATGCTTGGCGCTGATATAGAAAATCTAAAAAAGGAAAAGAAAAAAATGGAGATAAATACAATATCCCGAATATAAATTTTTTTCGTTCGTCATAAACATGTCGCATTTTTATGTAGTAATGTACATGTTTCTTAAACTAATTAAAGAAAATAAATAATGTATGCATTACAGAAATTTGGTCAAAGGGTGTAAGGGAAAATCTTGGCTATTGTCGATTGCAATTAACAAAAATGGACATAATTACTACAACGAGACCATTAAAATGTAGCAACTAAATTGATCATGGATGTAAATGTAATAAATACTATTGTGAATGCTGGTTAAGAGTGATTCCTATGAGTGATAAGGCACAGCAATGAACCAAATACATTTCTTCTATGCCTGTTTCACGTGGTGGTATTGCTGCTGGATATACTAAGAATATATATCAGAATGTAAAGATGTATAAATAAGATTTATGACAATTCAAGCCGATGATGCATTAGGTTGTTATATATTAAAGATGTCAACTAAAAAAATGAAAAAGAAAATGAAAAACAGGATATTTCTACAAATTGGATAACTTGAAATCAAACTCATTATCTCCTGATAACAAATACACCACATAACCTCTTACAAAAATCTACACCAGTATAGACAGATCCTGTATTCACACCAATGAGAGGTGTCATTCACGAAACAAACTAGCAATGTTTTTAAGCAAAATGATATAATTGAGTTTCTACATTTTAATAGATAAGGCAAGGCAATGAAACACAATTGATAAGACCGATTTTCTAACATCTAATTTCCTAAAATATTAATTAAACAAGAAAAAGAGTAATATTTTACTCACTTGGCATGAGCTAACAATATTTTAGAAGAATCAATATAAGAAAACTAGAAAAATAGCTACAGAAATCTCTTTCTACACAGAAATAACAAGTATTGTGTATTTAAAGACTGAAAACTTAGGTCCTAAAATTATGAACAAAATAAAACTATGGAAATATAGTTGACACCTCAGTAAGGATAAGTTCTGCTATTGCCTTCCCATTGTTCTTCTCCGCTTTGGCATGGAACTTCTCCTGGTTTGTCAGATATAGCTTACATAAATAAGGCAAAGCCACTAAGAAATTAACTTTTACATTAGAAACATAAAGGCAGAAAAAATAGATCAACAATGAATAAAAGATGTTTCGATCTATGGGCAGTCTTGAAAGAAGTAAGGCAAAGGGGATAGGAAAATGATGGCTATTTTATGCACATGTAATCCCTAACTCAGCTGCGCCACTCTCTCAAAGGAAATCGTTCCTCTGACTCCATTTCCGTTGGAGACGGCAGGATCGGGTCTTCTGATTCACCATAACCTCCATTTAAACTCTTCCCCTTCTGGTCGGGTGAGAACGTCGAGAATCCTTCTCCAATATAGTTATTAGACAGTGGAGATGTAGTGTCCAAGATAGATAAAATGATAGAGAGACAGCACGAAGAGAGCACCAAGACCGCCGTGGACAGAAGGCTTGCAGCATAGAGAGAAGGGGAAAAACTGAGTTTAGTTAAGCCTTTAAAGTTTGAATGATAATGAAAAGAAAAGGTGAAAATGTAGAAAAATCAAAATTTAAGACAGACGGAGAGAGAGAGCACCAAGATCACCATGAAGAGAGAGGTGGTGAGGCTAAATTTGGGTCGATGGCGGAGTCACCTGAGATGTAAATCGTGTGCCCTAGATTTTGGGTTGAAGAAAGGATGAGAGGAAGAAGGGAAAATAGAAAAGAGAGCCCGTGGTTTTTTTGAACAAAGAAGAGAGAGAAAAAAGTGGAGAGGATGCTTTATTATCGATTGAGCCAGTTGTAAAGAAAAGAGGGGGAAAACAAAGTAACGGCTGGGATTGTCTTGGCCAGATCCAACAACCAAGATTAATCCCAGCATCAATGCTAAGAAATTTTTTCTCAGCATTGGAGAGGGACCCTGTATAAAAACAATAAATTTAAAAGATTTATATTAAAACATTTTATGCTAATTGCAAAAATTTTAAGTTAGGGGTACCAAATTAGCTAAAAACATTAACATTACAAAAAAGAAGTTACTTTCTCATATCATTTTAGAATTACTATTTATTATAGTTTGAAAAAGAATTAAAATTCATTAGTTTCTTTTTTATAAACTACCTATTGTTTAACTTCTACTTTAAGAATATTAAGAACATATTTCTTGTTATAGTCAAACACTTTTTATCTGTCTAAAACTTAATTTTAACACCTAAAGTGTTTCTGCCGATTTAATACTTGTATATTTGTATTGTTTTACAATTAAAGGTCTTCCAAAACTTCTATTTATACTGTTTTGCAATCAAATGTTTAAGGATGGTCGAGATTGTTAGCGGTAATTGGTAGTTTATATTTTTCACATGCATACACACGTGCATGGTAGTTGTTTAGTTTCCTTTTAGTTATCTTTCAGTTTAGTCAGTTAGCTTAGTTGGCTTCTTTCCTCTTCTTATATATTGTTTCTTGTACTGTTTGAATTAGGGGTAGGGAAATATATGGAGGTATTTCTTCTTCTGCATGTTCTCTCTCTTCTATTTCTTTCTTGTTCTTCCTTCTTCCTCATCCTTCTCTTTTAAAGCTTTCTGTGAAGCTTTCATGGTATCAGAGCCTTGAAGGATACACGTCCCAACATGGCCAATCCTCCATCTTCGATCTTTCTCCTTTCCAACATTTACAATCTGATCTCTATCAGATTGGATCCATAAATTATGTGTTGTGGAAATACCAAATATCATCCATTCTCAAAGCCTACTCTCTCTTTAAATTTGTTGATGGCTCTAATCGCTACCATACAAAATTTATTCTTGATGACAAAAGGGGACACCACAAACAAAATTGATCCAAAACACAGCGCCTGGATTGCTCAAGATCAAGCGTTAATGATGTTGATTAATGCGACTCTTTCTCAAACATCCCTTTAATGTGTTATTGGCTATGAGACCTCTCAAGAAGCTTGGTCTCCCCTTGAAAGAAGATACTCTTCCCTCACTAGATCCAATATCCTTCACCTGAAATCTGAACTCCAATTAGTTACCAAGAAAGGTAGTGAGACAATTGATTCTAATGTCGAATGTATCAAAGAGGCTCGTGATATACTGGTAGTTCTATATGTTCAAATAGACGATGAAGACATGCTTCTTTACACATTGAATATCCTTTCATCCGAATATGGTCCCTTTAAGACATCAATAAGAACCAGGTCAGAGCCTTTACATGTTGAAGAACTTCATGTTCTTCTTAAAGCACAAGAATAGTCTCTTGTAAAACAACCCAAGAAACAAGATTCTCATATGTAGAAACATGGATATGATGGCTAATCATTTTAGAGGAGGCTCCTCCAACAGAGGAAGATGTAATAGATTTAGCTTTTTTCGAGGAGGCAGTTCTAGGCGTTTTAGAGGCAGGGGTAATAATGGAGCAGGTTTACTTTCTACAGCCAATGTATCTCAAAATAAATCTCAATTTTCTTCTCCTAGTTTTACTTCAAGTTTCAGTGATCAAAGGCCTCAGTGCCAAATCTGCAATAAGTCTAGCCACACAGCCATTGATTGTTTCCATCGAATGAATTGTGCCAACCAATGGAGAAACCCCCAGCCAAATTAGCAGCTATGGCTGCCGCCTTTCCAACCAACAATCAAGACAACTCCAAGCCAGTTTCTTCGATTTTTGATACAGGCTACGACACTCACTTAACCTCTGAATTATCCAATCTTTCATGTTTTGAAGAATACAATGGTGAAGAAACAATCACAATAGGTAATGGTCAGCCTCTTAACATCACACGTACAGGTTGTAGCCACATCTTACCAACAGTAATAAATTTCCCTTAAAAATGTTCTTTGTGTTCCTGATATTACTGCCAACATGTTGTCTGTGCATAAATTTTGCACGTATAACAATTGCTCATTTACTTTTGATGCTCATATGCTTTTTTTTATCTACGATAAAGCAACATGGAGAGTCCTTTTCATAGGGCCCAACAAGAATGGGTTATACCCCAAATCAAGCATTGTCAATGATCCTTTCAATGTTATGCATCTGTTAAGACCTTCTATTGCATATATTGGCAGCAAAGTTTCTATTGCTTTGTGGCACAATAGATTAGGCCGCCCCTCTAAACAAACTTTGATTTGTTTTATGAATAAGTTCAATATTCCTTTCTCAGCCTCTAAATCTTGTATGTGTTCTACCTGCATCAAAGGAAAAATGACAAAATTGCCTTTTTAATTGTCTCTCTCTCTTACTTTTTCTCCTTTTGATCTTCTTCATAGTGTTGTATGAGGTCATACATCCACTCTCTCTTTTGAAGGATATAGATATTATGCATATTTTACAAATAATACTACCAAGTATATCTGGCTCTTTGGTCTCACTCAAAAGTCTGAGGTTTTTACTATTTTTCAAAAAAACAAAATTACCATTTCTTGAAAATTTCTATCTGCTAAGCTTAAGGTTCTTATGACAGATGGAAGAGGTGAATTTAATAACAAAAACATGTCTCTTTATCTTACTTCTAAAGGAATTCAGCATCAAATGTCATGCCCCTACACCTCTGAACAAAATGGGGTGGCTGAACGCAAGCACAAACATATTTTAGAAACAACTCTTAGTTTAATGATTCATGCTTCTATGCCTATGCACTTTTGGTATTGTGCTTTCTGTGCTGCGGTATTTTTTGTCCATCGTATGCCAACTCCTAGTTTATAAAACAAATCTCCCTTTGAATGTTTATTTGGAAAATTACCAGATTACTTCATATTAAAGGTGTTTGGATGTTCATGTTATCCATTGCTAAAACCTTACAAATCAAACAAATTACAACCTAAATCATCTCATCATATTTTCTTAAGTTATTCTCTTCAATCTAAGGGCTACATTTATTATAATCCCCATCTAATAACACTATTACTACTAGACATGTTATTTTTTATTAATATTGTTTTCCTTTTGCTATATATAAGTCTAAAGTTGCTATAACACATGTTGCTCCTATACGTAATTCTAATATTTCTTTATCTTTTTTACCTCTTTTCAATTCCTCTAATTCCTCTCTTTTTACCACTTCTACTGACTCACATACCTTACCTAGAGACTCTCCAAGTGATACACATTTGTCTTACCTAATAACATGATTCCTATATCATCTATAAGCATTGATCTTCCACCTATATCTACTGAATACCAAAGTGTTACTAGATCTGGTTTAACAGATTTTGCTACTTAGTCTACTTCTATATCTGCTTCTAACATCAATCCTACTAGGAACAATCACTCTATGCATACTAGATCCAAATCAGGGATCAGTAAAAAGAAAGCTTATCTTGCATCATAACCTATCTATCCTAAGCAAACTAAATCAGAACTTACTTCTTACACTCAGGCTTCCAAATCTCAAGCTTGGAGGTCTGCCATGGTAGAAGAGTTTAATGCTCTTAAAAAATAAGCTAATTGGTCTCTTACTTCTCTTCCTCATAATAAAAAATTGGTTTGTTGCAAATGGGTTTACATGTTAAAACATAATGTTGATGACACAATAGCTAGGTATAAAGCTAGGCTGGTTGCTAAGGGTTTTCACCAGCAACCAGGGATAGATTTTGCTGAGACATTTAGTCATGTTGTCAAAGCTGCAAGTGAACGAATTCTCTTTTCCCTTGTTGCTATTTTCTCTTGGCCTTTACATCAATTAGATGTAAATAATGCATTTCTCATGGTCATTTGCAGGAAGAAGTCTATATGAGCCAACCACAAGGCTTGTTGATTCTCAGCATCCTAATTATGTTTGTAGACTGCATAAATCACTGTATGGTCTTAAACAGGCTCCTAGAGCTTGGTTTGAGAGATTTACATCTTATCTTTGTGGTCTAGGCTTCATTGCATCCACTATTGATACATGATTGTTTATATACAAGTCTGGCACCTTAGTTGTCTATTTATTACTCTATGTGGATGATATGATCATTACTGGCACACATAGTAATATCATTACTGATATTGTTAAAAACCTTAACATTGAGTTTGAGATTACACATCTCAGATCTGTCAAATTTTTCCCCGGGTTGCAGGTGCAACAAAATGCTAAAGGAATTTCGGTTCACCAACAGAAGTACATTCTGAACTTATTGGAAAAGGCAGGTCTCACCATTGCAAAACCTTGTAAAACACCTATGTCTACCAAGGCTAATCTATATGATGAAACAACAATTACTCTCACTGATCCAACCTCTTACAGAATACTTGTAGAGGACTTCAATACTTGACCTTTACAAGATCTGTCGTCACCTTTGCTGTCAACAAGGTGTGTCAGTTCATGCACAACCCAAATAATCTTCATCTTGCAGTTGTCAAACGAATCCTTAGGTACCTTAAGGGAACTTCAGATTATGGCATTCAATTTTAAAAAGGTAATTTGTGCATCAATGCTTTCATAGATGCAGACTAGGCAAGTAATAGAAGTCAACATCAGGTTATGTTATATTTCTTGGTAGCAACCCTATCTCGTAGTCAAGCAAAAAGAAATCAACAGTAGCCATATCAACAATTGAAGCTGAATACAGAAGCCTTGCTAACACTGCTGCAGAAATCTCTTGGATAATGCAGCTTCTTAAGCACTTGCAAAAACCTTAACATTGAATTTGAGATGACACATCTTAGATCTGTCAAATTTTTCCCTGGGTTGCAGGTGCAGCAAAATGCTAAAGGAATTTTGGTTCACCAACAGAAGTACATTTTGAACTTATTGGAAAAGGCAAGTCTCCACCTCAGCTACGGTGTGACAGCATCTCAGCCATTTCTCTTGCATCAAATCTAGTGTTTTATGGTAGAACGAAACACGTTGATATTGACTACCATTTTATTCGAGAAAATGTAGCTTAAAAGGACTTGGTAGTTAGCTACATCAGTTCTGAGGATCAGCTGACATATTTACCAAATTATGACTTTTGTTACTTTCAACTTGATCAGATGCAAACTAGTGCTTCCTCTTCACTCAGCAGCAGTTTGAGGGAGCCTATTAGTAGTAATTAATAGTTTATATTTCTCACATGCATACCCGCATGCATGGCAATTCTTTAGTTTCCTTTTAGTTATCCTTCAGTTTAGTTGGTTAGCTTAGTTGGCTTGTTTCCTTTGCTTATATATTGTTTCTTGTACTGTTTGGTTTGGGGTTAAGGAAATATATCAAGGTATTTCTTCTTCTGCCTCTTCACTCTCTTTTCTCTTTCTTTCTTGTTCTTCCTTCTTCTTCATCCTTCATTTTCATCCTTCTTCTAATGCTTTCTCTCAAGCTTTCAAAGATATGCTCAGTACATTTTCCTTTACCAAAACATTTTGATAATAAATATTTTCCCTTTTGAAACTATGAGAATAATTGAATAACCTTTCATAACTAAATGCAGATTTAGACAATTTAAGAGAGAATAAATACTTAGAGGAGATTGGTTTCAAGTAATCTAGCTTGTAACACCTTGAGACTATCTCTATCATAACATTTCTAAGTTTGGTATAAAAAATTGAGAAGCTATAAATCTAAAGGAGTTTCAGAGGTTATAATTTTATTTGAGGTAATGTGAAACGACCCTTTAAAATTAGCGTGTGTCATATTCTAAAAATGTTTAAGTATTTTTATCTCTCATTTGTAGGGGTATTAGCGGTTCGGTGCGGTTTATGATGTTTTAACGAGCCGAACCGCAAATGCGGTTTATCAAAAAATAGGAACCGAACCGAATCGGTCAGAATGAAGAAACCGCGCCGAACCGAACCGTCAATTTTTTTCTAAACCGCACCGAACTGGTTCAAACCGGTAAAATAAACAGAATAATTCTATTGAAAACAAACAAGTCTTTGTTTGAACAATTTTCTGAAAACGTAAATTTTCATGTGAAAACAGAGAAGAGAGAATTGAGATCATTCTAATCCAAAGTTCTATTAATAAATTATAAATACAATCAGAAAATAATAAAATTCTCATAAGCATCAGAAAATTCATAAAATAAAAAAATAAAATATAAACTAAAAAAATAAAATACAAACGAGTCTGAGAGAGAGTAAGGAAGTGGTGAAAATGTTTATGGATTAGGGTTAGGGTATTGTGAAAATCTATTTATATATTGAATATGTGATTCGGTTCGGTTTGGTGTGATTTCTTCATAAAAATCACAGAACGAATTGAACCGTGATTTTATCACATATCAGGACTGAACCGAACCGTCTAAAACGTTGAGACCGACCGAACCGGTCAATTCCGTCGGTTTCAGCGATTTTTCTTACACCCCTACTCATTTGTCCCTACTTTTTACTTATGTTACGTATTAAGGTAAAATATTTTTATTCACAATCATTTTTGTTACAATATGAAATTACAATCTGTAATATTAAATTTCTTTAATAAACTCTTTTTAATTTTGATCAAATATTTAAAAATTTGAATACAAAAATTTCCACTGACAAAATAGAGTAATCCAACAACTTCTAAAACGTAAGAACTCTTCTTATGTTTCTATATATACAAAATCTTTGGTAACAAAGATGAATACAAGAAGGAGAGAGAACCAAAACCATCACATTATACAATGGATAAATAGAGGTGTTAAAAGGTCAGACTTTGTATGTAAAGTGTTAGTTTTAATAATTCAAGTGCGAAGTAGTGCAGAGGGAATCTCTGAAAACTCTGCTCAGAAACTTGGACCTATTTCTTTTGTGGCGGCACTGCATGTATCTCCCTTTTAACCAGTAATCTTTGTACTTTTCCCTACTCCCCACTGCACAGATATTATTTTCTAGCTTTATAAATCTTTATTATTATTACCATATCTCCAGAAAAATTAAATCAGTCAAATCAAACTTGATTTTTTGTATCAACAAACAAATCTCTCTCTGATGTTTTGTATCAACAAACAAATCTCTTTCTGATGATTTTTGGGGCGGCGATTTTCTTCTATTCGAACTGTACTTTGACATTATTTGACAAAAAAAACTGTACTTGAATTATTATTTAATTTTGTCAATCGTATTAGTAAACTTAACAACTCCTAAGATATTATTTAAATATAGATTAGAAATCAATTATGTATATATTATACTATATTTCTGATTATTAATGTTCAATAAATTAAATATTTAATTCAAACTATTTTTACCAATTCTATTCATTTTATTTATATTTTAATATAATTATCTAAATAATATTTATAATGTTAGTTAATCACAAATACTTTTTCTAAATATTACTTTATTCTAAATATTGGGGTTAATTACACTGGTACACTTATGACCCATTTTTCACTTTGCACCTTAAGAGGCCATTTGGTTTGAGATTTTTAAGATTATCTATAGTTTTGTGATTAGTGAAAATTATATTGGTAAGCAAACATGATTACTATGTTAGATAATGTATTAGAATCTTGTAGTAGATTAATATGAATAACAGATTATTATATTTGATTTGTAAAACTTTTTAATGGTAAGATATATTTGTTTGTGTGTCTATATATATATATGAAATTATAGTTTTATATTTTTCCTTCTAATATTTTCAAGAGTTAATTATATTTAATTAAATAATATTTTGAATATTATAGAAATTTTAATATTCATAAAAAATTTAGATTACAAAAATTTAAATGTAAAAATTTAGAGGGAGTTATTGAAAAATTTAGTATTCACCAAAAATAAAAATTAAAAAATCTAATTAAAAAAATTTTAAAAATGACATTAAATTTTGGGTTTATAAAACTCATTACATTTTGAGTCAAAAGAGCCCAGTGATTTAAAAACAACCTCACCAAAGTTTCGGTTAAAAAAACATATTAGCTCTAGGTTAAAAAAAGACCAAATGCCCAAACAAAATTGAGTTAAAAAAAACTATCTAGAAAGTGAAATTCGCATAAAATCAAAAATTTATCCATGAAATTTCTAATATATATTGTTGAGATTATTTAATCAGGCATAAAAATCAATGAGAGATGAGAGAGATGACAAGTGGGAAATAGAAGGTGAAGGAAGAGAGAGCATGTTTGATACATTCTCTAGCTATCAAATTATTCATGAGAGGAGGAATTTGATCCCTCAAACATCAAATACTCTCAAATAAACACAGAAATAAAAAATATATCATTCTTCTTTCATTCCCTCTCCAACTTACCCAAAACTAAACTGTTCCTAAGATTTTAAAACTTACACTTTAATTAATTTTTTTCATTGCTCCTCACGTTAATTTTTGTTAGTGTTTTGAACGGAAAATATTTACACGTGCACTTCACATGTTTATTGTGACGATAATTGTGCATAGTGGGTAGAGAGTTTTGAAGTCCCGGGTGTCAGATGGTCACAACGTTCTAGTTCAAAGTGCATATGTTAATATAATTAACCCACATTTTATCCCCTCTAAATATAGTGTTTTTCCAAGGTTAGTGGGATATATAAAGTTTGACCACCCAGTTTGAAAGGAAGTCTAAAATGGTCGAAGGAATAAAGAAGAAGAAACATCACTTAGAAGTTTTATTTTACTTCATTCCGTATCTTTAAATAGGATAATAGTGAAAAGATAAGTCAGCTTAAAATAAGAAGCATTCATATATATATATATGTATGTGTGTGTGCGCGCGCACGTTAGAGATCTCGAATACCAGAGTAAGTTAAATGATGAGAACATATTAAACTACTCTTTGTTTTAGAAGTAAAACAAACATGCTCAAAGTACTTGAAACATATTTGTGTAAGAAAATAGCTTTAGCGTGCTCAACTGTATTGCTTTACCATCTTCCACATGCATTACAAATACACTGAATTCTTGGATGGACGATGATATATTAGTGTTTGCATTTCTTTTTGTCGTTTCCCAATGTTCATTTTTATTGCCCGAAGGCGAGGAATTTCATTGGTACTATTCTGCAAATCTGGGTGTCATAGGAGTCGTACTTTCCTAGGAGGGCTCGCTCCTGGGCCAAATCCTTGGACCTTATACGTGTTTGATACTCTTCATTGATCTGATTGACAACTAGTTGGGAGTTACTATAGATCGTCAAGATTCTCACATTTAAAGTACATGCCAAATTTAGTCCCACAAGCAACACTTCATATTCCACTTTATTGTTTGAGGCATTGAACCTAAAAGAGCGTACTTGACCTAAGACTGGCCAGGCACTAAAAGTAGTATGCCAAACCCACATCCCATCTCGTTGGAGGGGAGGTCCATGTATAAGGTCCAAGGATCTCCTTTGGTCTTTGTTTCCTCTCCGCAACCCACCGTCAAGTCTGCGACGAAATCCTCAATAACTTGCCCTTTGACGGCGATTTAGGGGATGAATTGAAGATCGAATTCACTGAGTTCGATGGCCCACTTAGCTATGCGTCTCGAAGTTTTGGGATTTTGGAGGACTTGCCTGATAGGAGAGCTCGTGAAGACTTGAATGGAGTGGGCTTGGAAGTATGGACAGAGCTTCTGTGCCGCTGTGACAAGGGCAAGGGCCATCTTCTCCAAGTCTGGGTAGCATTTCTCTGACCCCACCATGACCTTGCTGATGTAATAGATCAAATTCTAGATTGAGTCATCTCCTATGAAAACAAGGGTAGCGTTGACGACCGTCTCTGAGACTATAAGGTGCAAGGATAACACCTCCCCGGGCACATGTTTGGAAAGTAGGGGTGGGGAACTCACGTATCTTATCAGGCTGAGAAAGATTCCTAACACTCACAGGTTCGTTTGAATGACACATTCTTCCATAGAATTTTGAAGAAAGGGAGGCATTTATCCATAACTCAAAAGATAAAATTGTCAAGCGCGGCCACCCCCGGTGAGACATTGGACCTCCTTGATTCTTTTCGGGGGTTCCATCTCGAGCAACGCCCTTATCTTGTTAGGGTTGGCTTCGATCCCTCTATGGTTAACCATAAAACCTAGAAACTTTCCCGAACTGACTCTGGAAGCACATTTTGAGGGGTTCAGCTTCATCTTTTATTTTCTCATGATGTTGAACGTTTTGACGTGCTCAACGATGTAGTCTGCTGACCTTCTGCTTTTAACGAGAATAACATTCTTGTACACCTCCATGTTCCTTGATATTTGATCGACGAACACCTTGCTCACCAGCCTTTGGTAAGTGGCCTCTGCATTTTTTAGTCCAAAGGGCATCACGGTATAAATAGTTCCCTCGGCTGGTGATAAAAGAGGTTTTCTCCTGGTCGGGTGTCGATTAGATGGTCTATGCGGGGAAGGGGGAAGTTGTCCTTGGGACGCACTTTGTTTAAATCTGTGAAATCTATGCAGACCCTCCATTTTCGTTTGCATTCTTGACCAACACGGTGTTGGCCAACCCTTCTGGGTACTTGACCTCTTTGATAAATCCTGCAGAGAGTAGCTTTTCCACTTCCACGATAGTGACCTCGTCCCTTTTCTGAATTCACGCTCCTTCTATTCTACATGACTAATCTGAACTTAAGGTCAGCGTTAAGGTGATGAGTGATAGCATGCCGATCTAGGCCAGGCATATCCTCATGGGTCCATGCTAAGACATCCTTATTTTTTCGATCTACATCTCGAGCAACGCCCTTATCTTGTTAGGGTTGGCTTCGATCCCTCTATAGTTAACCATAAAACCTAGAAACTTTCCCGAACTGAATCTGGAAGCACATTTTGAGGGGTTCAGCTTCATCTTTTATTTTCTCATGATGTTGAACGTTTTGACGTGCTCAACGATGTAGTCTGCTGACCTTCTGCTTTTAACGAGAATAACATTCACGTACACCTCCATGTTCCTTGATATTTGATCGACGAACACCTTGCTCACCAGCCTTTGGTAAGTGGCCTCTGCATTTTTTAGTCCAAAGGGCATCACGGTATAAATAGTTCCCTCGGCTGGTGATAAAAGAGGTTTTCTCCTGGTCGGGTGTCGATTAGATGGTCTATGCGGGGAAGGGGGAAGTTGTCCTTGGGACGCACTTTGTTTAAATCTGTGAAATCTATGCAGACCCTCCATTTTCGTTTGCATTCTTGACCAACACGGTGTTGGCCAACCCTTCTGGGTACTTGACCTCTTTGATAAATCCTGCAGAGAGTAGCTTTTCCACTTCCGCGATAGTGGCCTCGTCCCTTTCTGAATTCACACTCCTTCTATTCTACATGACTAATCTGAACTTAAGGTCAGCGTTAAGGTGATGAGTGATAGCATGTCGATCTAGTCCAGGCATATCCTCATGGGTCCATGCTAAGACATCCTTATTTTTTCGATCTACATCTCGAGCAACGCCCTTATCTTGTTAGGGTTGGCTTCGATCCCTCTATAGTTAACCATAAAACCTAGAAACTTTCCCGAACTGAATCTGGAAGCACATTTTGAGGGGTTCAGCTTCATCTTTTATTTTCTCATGATGTTGAACGTTTTGACGTGCTCAACGATGTAGTCTGCTGACCTTCTGCTTTTAACGAGAATAACATTCACGTACACCTCCATGTTCCTTGATATTTGATCGACAAACACCTTGCTCACCAGCCTTTGGTAAGTGGCCTCTGCATTTTTTAGTCCAAAGGGCATCACGGTATAAATAGTTCCCTCGGCTGGTGATAAAAGAGGTTTTCTCCTGGTCGGGTGTTGATTAGATGGTCTATGCGAGGAAGGGGAAGTTGTCCTTGGGACACACTTTGTTTAAATCTGTGAAATCTATGCAGACCCTCCATTTTCGTTTGCATTCTTGACCAATCTTAACTCACGCTCTTTCTGAATTCACGCTCCTTCTATTCTACATGACTAATCTGAACTTAAGGTCAGCGTTAAGGTGATGAGTGATAGCATGCCGATCTAGGCCAGGCATATCCTCATGGGTCCATGCTAAGACATCCTTATTTTTTCGAAGGAACATCATGGGAGCGAGCAACGACCCAATTTGGACTGTCCTCTCCAACTGTTCTGGTGACTGAACAACTGATTCCAACAGTTCTACAGGTTCTCCTATGGGCTAATCTATGGGTGGTTCGTCGATCATGGCCTTTCCCATGTCTTCTATACCCTTGTAGGTCTTTTTTCCTTAAGTCCACCTTTTGAACCTGTTGTAGTTTGTAGGTTCACCATTGACGATAAGAAAGTGAAGACTTCGATGGTGCAATATTCTTGTGATAGATACAGTACTGGGCGTGAATAAGATTCTTTGCCCATCCACAAATGGGGTATGCCACTGGGTTGGGATCATCGTCGACAAGCTTATTAATTTTTTGTGGATGAGAGATGAGTCTTTAAGTGTTTTGGAGTGAGGAACGGTTTTGATGTCGTTCCCACAGACGGCGCCAACTGTTGATGCCGAAAATCTCTCAATCGTACTAGTACACGTGCTCCCTTTTTTGGCTAGAAATCTTATTGATCAAGAAATCCGTAAAACACAAACAAAGAACCCAAAGAACGAGGAGAACCTTTTTTGCTAGAAATCTTCTTGGTCAAGAAATCCGCAAAACACAAACAAAGAACTCAAAGAACGAGGAGAACCATGAGTGGTTTCCTCGCCTAAGAGCCTTCGACACTTAAGTCAGTATCCTAATAGGTAGAGTTTTCTTAAGGGGAGAATTGCTTACCTTCTTCTAGAGTAGGTAAGAGTCTTTTATACCTAGAGTCTCATGGGAGAGAGTATGTATGAGAAGTTTGGGTGATGTGATGGTTGATCTTGACATGACAAGTTAGAGAGGACATTTAATGTCATTGTCCTCCGAACTGACATAAAGAAAGGAGTGATGGTCGAGATAACTTGAAAAAGATGCGTCTGGACGAGAGGTGGCAGTTGGACGTCTAACTCAAGGGGCAACTGTCAAGGTACCACCTCGACACCCACTTTCGACGTGTAATGAATGTGTTAATGTCGAAAGGTTATCTAGATCTCTGTTAGCAAATACGCGTATAAAACACGTATTTTTTGGTTTGCGTTTTTTTCCATCCCCGTATTGGATTAGAAAATACGGGAAAATACGTGTTTTTTTTAATAAAGCGTACAATTCATGTATAATACGGGGGATGTATTATACGACCCAAATTGTACGCCAACCAACCCCCAAAACCCTCATTTTCGCGTTCTGCTCTGCGCCTCTGCCTCTCTCTCGCGTCTCTTCTTTTCTTTTCCGCGTTCTGCTCTGCCTCTCTCTTGGATCTCTCTTCTCCTCTTCTTCGTGTTCTGCTCTGCCTCTCTCTCGGGCCACTTTTCCTCTTCTGTGTGAGAGAGAGAGAGCCAAGAGCTTTGTTTTTTTTCTGAGTGTTACAGATAAGCTGCGAAGATGAACAACTTGGAGTGTACTGGAAGCTATTTTCTTTAAGTTGGAGATAGCATTTTAAAGCAGAGTTATGGTAAGGTATATTTACTTTACCGCACAATACCGTACAATAGATTAAGCCAACCATTAGATGATTTCTTGGGACCCCACATTAAATGATCTAAAGGTTATCTTACCCATTTTGTCGTCATTTCCAACGTAAAAGTTTTAAAATTAATAATAAAATTTTTAACTGGATTTTTTTAATGCACTCCCGAAGAAAACAAATTTAGAATGTACCCCTCTACTCTTTACTTAAATTTAAAATATAAAATATAAAAATCTCTCCATCAATTCTCAAATTATATTCATTCTACTTTTTTTTAATTCTTATAAATTAGTTGATTCAAAATATAATACTAATGAATTAAAAATACATGCACCATAATATAACCGTATTTTTTGTGTCAAATTTTTCAAACAAAAACGCATAATATTCGTTTAAAATATGTATCTGAATTTTTACGTATTACGTATTATTGATCAAATTTTATCCAGATGTTCGACCATTTAATTCTCAAATTAACATGCCGAATAATACTCCGTATTTTTACCGTCTCCGAATTATTGTGCATATGTTGGGGTTTTTTTCCTTTTCTTATGTGTTATTGATTGTTTTAATTATGTTTGCATCAATCACTTTTCCATGAAACTTTTTTTAGTATATTAATTATTGTTATAATTGAATGGATTATTTTAAATTTACTATTATATAGCATGAATTAGATCATTTATTTTATAGTTGAAAATATAAAATAACATGTTAATGAGTTTCAAATAGGTTTTTGCGGATCAAATCATGACAAACAGTTTTACAATCTAGTATTATGATGTGTCAAACATTGTATAAGTGTTACTATTTAATAACTAATACAACACTATCCTGACTGTCAAATGAGTTTTACAATCAAATACATTACAGTCCAATAGATTTAGTGCAGTACTATACTGACTGGCAAATGAGCATCAAGTGTACAATATAACATACTTAAGGCTTCCACTTCAAAAAACAAGGGAACTGTCTTCATGCTATACACTCCACCCTATGTCATAAGTCGTTGACATAATATATAGGTTCCAAACCTTAGAGGGTAACAAGCCATTTTCTTGGAATCCATCATTGTACAACTACACAACATATTATTGTCTACACAGTTTAAGATAAGTATATCATTCTATATTTAAGTCTCGAAAGAACTTAATTCTTAGAATGAAAACCAATTTTCTAAAGTTATTGATATCATAAATTCAGACAAACGTAGTTTTATCGGTGACATTTCATTCTATATCATTCCTGATGACAAAATGTCATCTACATAAAACACCAAGAAATCATTATGTTTCCTTCCTTTCTCTTATACTGACATGCCTCATTATGATCTTGATCAAAATTAAAACTTGATTACATGATCAACATAATGTTCTAAGTTTTTAATGCATTCTTAAGTCCATAACTCGACTAATGCATCATGTATATTATAATTCTTGGCCTTTAGCGAGAAATCTAAAAATTGAGAGATAAAGATATTCATTTCAATATCTCTATACAAGATAACGTTCTTGACATCCATTTGCCAAAAAACTCGTAAAAGAGATGAGTTGGCAAAGAATACAATATCTTTATAGACATGAGCATGGCTAGTGGTGAAAATGATTTGCTATACTTAATATCATCTCTCTAAGTATGTCATTTCTCACTAAGTCTAGCCTTGAAGATCTTGATCTTGCATCTATTTCCCGCTTCCGCTTGTAGATCTTCAACACCCAATTCTTTAGGATCTTCTACAAGCTTCCGTACTCCATTAAAATTAATGGAATCATTTTCATTTTTCATTGCTTGAATCCAACTATTTACTCTGCATCATTAAACCTCTATGCAGTTTCTGGGATCTGAGTCATGTTCCTCTGAGATGGGCTCGAAAGTCTTTCACTTGAACATGAATCTCTCAATTGGTTGTGATTGGGATTTATCTTATGTTCCATCAAGATTATCATATCATACTCTCCTAAGAGTATTTACTTCTCATATGAATGAGAAACGCACTCACTACAAAAAGGTTATGTACTATTAGGAAGTATTTCATTCTTATTTTCTTGACTAACTGAATTAACATTAACTTCTGGACTTATCTATTATCAAACTAGATTGCGTGACACACGTACTATTGGAAGCTTCTTCTAAGTTTGTGTTGCGTCTAGATATTCCTTTTGAAGTATAATATTCTTCCAAGAATACAATGTTTATACTTACAAACACTTCTTATTCTTGGTACTATAAGAACAAATAACCCTTATTCCTTTTTGCATAACCTATAGTTAGATTTCATTTTGATCTACCATCTAGCTTGGAAACATTCTCCTTTAGCACGTGTGCTAGACATCCACATATATGAAGGTTACGTAAACTAAGTTTATGAACATTTCATAATTCTTGTGATGTTTCAAGAATTTTCAAAGATGATGTTAGATTCAAAATACGTAATCTATAAAGCTAATCCTAAAAAAGAAAATAGATTAGTTAAATAACTACACATAGATCTCATCATGTTAAAAGAAAACATTTCTCCTTACTGTTACACAATTGTGTGAGCGACCCAGATGTAACCAACTGGAATACAATCTCGATATTCACCTTGTAGTCAGTGAATGCCACTAAGAGGTATTTACTTCGTCAATCAAATCGAAGAGACATAGTTTGTCTCTCCAATGCCTTCTCGACTTTCATTCTAAACTATTTGATTTCTCAAAAGTTTCAGAATCGAGAAGCATAAGATAAACATAGTCATATCTAGAGTACCCGTCAATAAAATTGACATTACACCCATAGCCACCCCTCACCTAGACTTTCACTTGTCCACTCAAGTAATATACTCCAACACTAACGTCACAGACCTCTACGCCATTCTGTCTCAAAAAAGACTATTGGTCATATACTTATCAGTAATGAATTCGCTTACTTGTAAGAGTTTATAAATTTAAAAGCCATGAAGCTTGTCTCTTACTAGTCTTCGAATCATACTTAGATAATATGACCATGACATATGTTATAGACATATAGTTGGCTTCAAACTTTTCTCTTCTATAATGTACTATGTATACAGTTATTTTACTCTATATCATGCATTAAAAATTTAGAAATAAATGTACTATTCAAAAAATAATGCATACGCCTTTATTCAAAGAACAACATGCAACCCCTCTCATTTAGTTTTCTAGTTTCCTAGAATCTTCACATAGAATTGTGAATGTGATTAGTGATTTCAGAGTCTAGACGCCAGGACGTAGTAGAATCAGTCACTGATCACTTTTTAATGAAATGCATATTTTAGCTCTTTATAGTTAAGAAAATTTTTTAGTTGGTTTTCTTCTATCCAGTCTTCTCATAATAGAAGCACTTCCCATTAGAGCTTGCTTTCTCTTTCTTAATCTAACTCAACTCTATTTAGAGATATTTATCTTCTTCATCTTATCTAGGCTAAGCTTAAGCTCAAACGAAGAACTTGAATGGGTCACGTTAAACAAAATCTGTGTCTTCAAGATTCCCTTAGTTTAACCCTCAACCCGATTAAACATTTCAGCATGTGTTGTAGTTTAATCATGAACCGATCTACAGAATCCGCTTAGGTATCCAAGACTAAATCGACTTGGGTTTCCCCATCAATTTCGGCTATAGGAATCTCTGTCTTATTTTTAAAAAACACCAACCATAACGATATGGTCATTAACCAGAATTTTCATTGTCATCTTAATGTTCAACATTACCCTTCATACATCTTATTGGAGATTAATAATTATATCAGCTTCCATGGAGAATGAATTTACTATAGTTCCAACATATCTGCATAGCCAATATTAATTTCATTCTTCTGAGTAGAACTCTAAGAAAGGTCTAGAGTGGATAGTCCAATCCAATTAATTACCAATCTGATATTAATACATGGTAATCCTAATAATCTAGTATTAATATCTAGAAACTAACGTTCATCTTTAGTCTCTCAAAATAAGTAATAAGAACCGCTTAGGCGAGATACTACAAAAATAAGTCAAGTGTATACCATTATTTCACCCTCAGACTTGTGACAAGTGGACAACTCTTGCTTAAACGTATCATTTCCAGTTATTCACTTATCAAGGTCGTCATTACGAAGACCATACTTGTAATATCTGATATTTTGGATACTCTCCTTTAGGGAGCTTCCAAGATTGAAGACGAGTTACCTTAACACCTTACTATGATCCAATAATGGAGACCGTGAGTTTCGATTAAGAATCTCGTTTCTACTTGATTTTTTTAATAATGTGAGTTTTTATTACCGCGGGTTACTAAGTGATGTTAGATAATTAGCAAACCTAATCTTTAGCAACCTACTCTGATTAAAGAAGTATGCTCAATTAGTATTATATTTAAGTTAATATAATTTTATATAAATTCTAATGATCTCACAATTTTATTAACGACAAATAAAATATCTAGCGAGATTATTAAGATTAAAAATTACATTTACATAAAATTAATAACATGCTTCTAGGGTTAACCATTTTATACCCTAATCGATTATGCTTAAACTCTTATCCTTTTAGAAACCTAAAGCCACATGGTTTCTAAATGTGATGTGTATAAAATAAAATTAACTAAGCATGCTGGATATAAAATATAATAAACAAAACATTCGGGTATAAAAGATAAATATCTAAAATATACTCTAGCCTTGCACTCATTGGCCACCGTCGACTGTCAAACACTACCTCACGAGGTTGATCCCGTTCCAACTAACCAAAATAGAAAAACAGTAAACTTTTTCGTCACTCCCCGATACGTCGAATTCAGCCTCAAATTTGACAGAGAACACACCCGAATCTGGTCTTCTTTGTGAAACACAAAATTCTGGGTCTTTGAGTTATCGTTTCAGAGGATTTTTAATCATCTCAATGAAATATCGTATCCGAAAGTTATGATACGATTACCTAACTATCACGGCGCATCCACTTCTACACAGACGTGAGTTTTCAACCGTCTTTCAATACTTCTTTGGCGTCGTTTCGATCTCCACCTGATACGAATAATTACATCATACCAATCCTAACTTTCACAAAGAAAGTTTACAAGAATCAATGGAGATTAAATATGAATCCGAAAGGAAAAAATAATCTCTTCATAGATTGTCCTTCTAATTATATAACCATCAGAAAAATACACATAAAATTTAAATGGTTATGCAAAGAATTATCAAAATCAATCAAAACCAATAACAAAATTTCGCAAAAAATTTCTCGAATAATTCAAAATCTGGCTCTGATATAAATTGTAGGAATCGAAGCAGCGGAAAATACAGGATCTTGAATTATTTGAGAAACAACCTATTATCAAAGGATTAGAAAAAATATCTCTTGAAGCGTGACGCTAAAAAATTAAAACCTTATAATTTTTCTTACTATTATTCAGACCGTCAATCAAACTATTGAGCGAGTGCGCGCTCAAAAATAAAATTAAAACTTAATTCTTCGATCTCTTTATTCTATAGAAGACTCAATTGTTCAATTTATCTCCGTTTTATAACATATTCCTGGAAAGAAGAGAAAGTTGAATAGTTGTTGATCTTCATATTCTCAATCAATTGACTTAAATAACTAACCCATAAAAAACACCATTGTACGTTTTTCATTGTTTCTATAAGTGCCCATTTGCACCAACAAGTACAAATGGCACTCTTTCAGCCAACGATTAGGATTAATTAAATCCTAACCGTAATTTATCCTTTTAAAATTAATTTAATTAATTTTGATAATAGGCTTAATAGAATAAAATCAGACTAATTCTTTAAGTCACAGTTGGCTGTAGGTTATCCACGTTACGCTACTTGTTTATTAAATAAGTTCCGTCATAATGTAACCTAAATCCGAGATTAGTAAGGAGACAATGAGAATAAAAATACATCTTTCATATTTATTTTCTTAAGTCATTTTTTTCTACATTACATGGGATTAAATAAATTTCTCTTGAATTGGACAAGCAAGAAAGCAATTCATTGTGATATTTATTATGAAATTATATTTCTGCATCAAAAGAATTGTTGCTATATATTAATTCGGTATACTCTAAAAACACTCTTGATACTATATTGATCATCCTACAAAGAGGGGAAACTCTCATTCTTATCACTTACACCGTATATCAATGTGATGAGTGATTTTTTTTATCATTTTCATATTTAGATGTCGATTCAAAACATCTCTTTATCTATTATATAGTATTAATTTATGCTTTCAAAGATCGCTTGAAAGAGAAAAAATGAAGAACGTTAGACCAAAATGAGTTTATTGGGTTGAATGAAATTATTATAGAGAATGTCGTTAAATTCATTTAAAAATATGATAGATTTTGTGGGAATCAGTTTGTATAATCTACTCTTCAGCCGTCTTTGAAAATTTCTGAAGAAAAACAGAACTTATCAAATATTTTTTTAGAAAAAAATCAGGTTTACAAAAGTTGTTTACATTATATAAAAAAAATCAATTTTGGGCAAAAAGGAACAAAACCAACTGAAGGGATTAGTCTCAATGAGCAAACGTGGAGACTCGACCTCAAGTAATGAGGGAGGAACAAAGGAGCCTTAAAATCGTCGAACCAACCAATCTTTGACAGGAGGTCACCAACTTTAGTTTTGAACTGACCTTTCTATCATTGCTTCTCTTTCCTGTCCTTTTTTCCTCTTTTCAAACCTTCTATTTTCCTTCTCACTTTCATTGCACAAAACGGTACAAATTCCACCCACAAAAGACATTTTTTTTCTTTGAGAAACACAAAGGACATGTTCAATGGTTCAGGCCTGTGGAATATATATACTTGTTTCAAATGCTGGTTTGAGGGGAGACATTCTTAAATTTGCCAAACTAAATGGCGTTCAAACAAAACATTGCTTGTAAACAAGTGGACTTCGACTGTAATAAATGTATTATGCTTTGCTTATTATACCCATATCAAAATTATTATCTAATTTTTGTTTGAAGTATGTGCTAAGCTCATTTGGAAAGCTGTCACACAATTTAACAACAACTGAACAATATATCTCTTATTTTGAGCAGGTTGCCAAAAAGAGAGGACTATTATTAAAAACATTAAGTATGGGTACAAAATGTTTGGGATTTTACCCCCAAATACTTATTCAACAAATTACTATGACGTAGTCGATTATCGGTGATAGAATATATTATTAAGCAGAAATAATAAATCAAATTAATCAGAAAAATGAAAATATGATAACAAATATAACTTGAAAAGTTATTTAGAATAAAGAGAAAAGTCATGAGAGAAACTTCAAATAATATATTCCACTATAAAATAATAGAGTTATAACATGTTCTTCTTTAAATAACACTTAAGAGGCTTATGATAATAATAATTTTCACCATTAAGGTGAATTTACAATAATATATAACAAATTAGGGACTCTCAAAGTAGGATTTCCCTCCGTCAGCGGCTTCCACTTTTGCTTTGCAATTGAACTATTACAGCTATCCATAAATTGCACGACCTCATTTTCTTCGCCTCACAAATGACTAAGTGGTTATATCACTACACAAAAGTTGCGCTATTGCAACTTCACATCTCGGCTTCTAACATTTTTCTTCACAACTGGATATCTTTCTTACTTTCACCGATCCCTAGATGAGCTTACTACATTTTATGTCGAGTGTAGTTTTTTTCCATCCTCTACCTACTACCATTGACTGGTCGGTAAGATATTTACATTAATTAAAATAATAGTAATAACCCTCATCATCGAGATAGCTTATAGAAATCAAGTTTAGTCAGATCTTCGGAATGTGTCACATTTTTTTCTGTACTAGCTTGAACCTGACATCCGTCTTGAGACACACATTCCCAATTCATTTGATTTTGGAGGTACCATCATTCTCCACCTTCACAACATTGAAGTCCCTTGATATTTAAGATGAAAAGACATCCTTCTGGAAGTGACGTGTATGTCGGTAGTGCTATCTACTACCAATCTGTTTCTAGGCATGTATTATGCATCATGTTCTTAGTGGGATAACAAAGACATATTAACTGATGGCTACAACTATCCTTGTCACATCATGTTGCATCAACGTTCTTCACTTAAATTTATTTTATCTCATCTTATTATAGTAGAAGCACTGAATCCCTTACATGTCGAATTCACTATGAATTCTCCCGTGGTTCTTGTAACAAAGGCATATGATTGACTAACTAAAGAACC
The DNA here is from genome assembly GCA_003255025.1 of Datisca glomerata. Classification (NCBI taxonomy): domain Eukaryota; kingdom Viridiplantae; phylum Streptophyta; class Magnoliopsida; order Cucurbitales; family Datiscaceae; genus Datisca; species Datisca glomerata. The sequence continues at coordinate 958,078 of QANY01012956.1, forward strand.
CAGAATTTTCTTCTTATTTCTTCATTCATCAAATTACTCTCAATTGAAATCTTAAAGACTTGACCATCAGGAGATGAATAATTCAGTGATACTCCTATATTTTTCAATTGTCTGATAGCGAACTGAGAAGCAACAAGACCTAAAGCTTGTCGCCATGAATCATTTCATCAAAGAAAGCCGGCTAACAATGCTCTGAATCTCATTCAAGTGCTCTACAATTAATGTGCACTCTTTGTATTTTTTGTTCTTAGGCTTTCGTATAAAAAAACTTATTCCCAATTATTTTTCTCTCATACAAATCTTATGATTTTATTCACAAAGAGTGTACAGATGTTTCACTTAATATATGGGGATAGAAATCACTATCTTCCCCTACTGATGAATGTAACTTATGACTTGTTGATTCAACAACTTTCAATCTTCTTTACTCATGTTAATGACTTTGCAGTATCACCTTTTAAGGAAAGCATAAAACTTTTTACAGTGAAGAATATCTTCCATTTTCCTTTTTCACCATGGCTAATTAGTCTCATTCAGACTAATTATTTAGCTTATATTAACTTTCATGGCTATCCTGAACTGTTAACAACGCCAACCAAACTCCTGTACCACTTGTTGGGATTTCCCTAGATCTCTATCCTTGGTTCACTATGTCATAGTCGATAGCCAATTAACAATAACAGAGTAAATTACTAAGAAGAAATCTAAACAAAATTAATAGATAAAGTGGAAAATATGACACTAGATTTAAAGTGAAAAATCCTTGAGAGCGAAGGAACAACTACGTGACGAACTCTAAATTATATCTTCCATTATAAAATGATAGGATTACAGCAAGTTCTTTTCTGGACAACACTAGAAACCTACAATAATAATATCCTTCACCGTTAAGGTGAATTCATAATATTATAAAACAAGTATCATCAAATTAGGTACTTTCATAATAGACTCTCTTCGTCGGCGACTTCCCTTTTTACTTTGCAACTGGACTGTTATAACTATCCAAACTTGCACAGCTGCGATTTCTAAGGATGTTCACGGTTCGGTTCGATCAATTTTTTGGCAAAAAATCGAACCGAACTAAAACTTTGGTTCGACAATAAAACCAAACCGAACAGAACTGTGAGTTTTGGTTCTGTATTATTAATTAAAAATAATTTATATCGGTTTAGTTCGGTTTTATATGAAATTATATATAATAAATAAAATAATAATATGATTTTAATGTTTCGGTTTGATTCGATTCAAACCATCAAAATTCTGAACCGTACCGAAAATACGGTCCTCTCAACTTTTCAAACCGAACCGAACACATATAAAGAACTGACTGAACTGATCATTTTCAATTCAATTCGGGACAATTTTGAACACCCTAGCGATTTCTTTACCTCACAAAATGGCTAGGCTGCTATCACACACAAAATTGCACTATTGTAATTTCTTCGCCTCAGACGCCTTTCTCATTTCTTTACCTTAGGGTGTGTTTGGTATGAGAGGAAGTAAGACAATATGCCTGGAAACTAAAAGAAAGCAATTGAATTACGTGGTTTGGTTTGAAAGTTTTTGAGGTTTTATGTAAATAGCCGAAATGTGAAGATGTCATCATTTTGAAAGTATCTTAAACCCCCTAAAATTGGGAGTTATTACCATGCCCGGCATCTCTGATTTTTATTTCTTTTTTTACCAAACTATCCTCTGTAAATAATAACAACTATCAATAAATATATTTGGTTCAAGGGTAAAATTAGAAATTGACAATTATATATATAACATTTCTTTAAACATTCAATCAAAATCAATATAATAATTATCATTATTATATTATAACATTCTCAATTGTTACCACACAAATTAATATTTATTTTTCAGACATCATATTCTTCCACAGTACTATAATCTTGATTATTGAAGTAAAAATTATGGATATTTTTCTTATAATAATTATTATCTTATATTGTAAATTCTATACCACTTTAATAAACTTGGAGCGGTATGGATTCAATTGTATAGACAATATTTGATGACAATCTACACGACGTATCATAATATAATAGTTTGGTTGAAAAATTAATAAGTATATATGAAAAAAATCTATAGGTAAAATCTATATTTTTTTGTTGTTACTTATGTTGGTCATCTTATTATAAATTAAGTAATTATAATTTATAAGCATTTTTTAGTCCAAGGGTAAAATTAAAATTTGACAATAATGTTTAAAACATCTCATCACCTATTCCATCAAAACAAACAAAGTAATCTTACATCATCACCATTAAATCAGAACATTCTCAAGTGTTAACAAATAAAGTAATCTTAACTTTTCAGGCATATACATTACCACAATCATATTCCAACAATCTTATTATAGAAATTATCTACTCACAATCTTATATCAAACGGTCCCTTAGGTTCTACATGCAGCTCTCCACTCATTTGCTTACGTTGCACACCATTTCTTATATATACTCTTGCTTTCCTAATTTCATTAGGAATTTGGAAGTGGTTAACTTGGTGGCCAATATCTCAATTAGTAAGGCCCCGTTTGTTTCACGCTATCCTCATTTCTAATCTATTTTGTAATTGAATTACGATGTTTGTTTGGAGTAATCCTTAAATAAGGTTGCAATACTAATTTGCAATCCTTTGAGGCAGTTGAATTGCAGAATAAAATGGAAGCAATCTTAATTTACATTATCATTGAAATTCTAATATAAAACAAAATTACTTTTTTACCCTAATTGAAATATTTTTTCTCACACTTTCTCTCTCAGTTAATTAAAACTAACTTTATTAATGTTTAGTTTAGTATTATTAATTTATTTAAAAATTAATAAAAAAAATTAAAATTAATGCTAAAATTTCACGCAAAAATATTTTTTTATTATATCTCTTGTTTTATTAATTTAATTATAATTATTTTTTAAATTTAGTCCAACATTAGCAACTTTTTTGAATATTAACTAAAATTAATTTTATACGTATTTTGTATATGAATGTACACAATTTTTATTGCATATCGTTTGAGTAAAATATCATTATTTGTTAAGTAAACTTTTTATTACTGCACGTCATTTATATAATTTTTTTTTACGTTTTTGTAAATATAAGTTTGTTACATGTTTGTAATATTCAAGAGTTTTGAATTTTCTTTAATGGGATAATGGTAAATCAAGTAAGATTTTTAAGAATTTGAAATTTGTTGTTAGATAAGATTAAACAGCTATAAATATGAACGATAATATTTATAATTAAATTAAAAATAAAATTATACATAACCTCTATAATTACTCCTACAAATATGAGATCACTCATGTCATTACTATTTAATTTATTAATTAAATAATATAAAATCTAAAGATAAATTGTAATAAAAGGTATTTTAGACAATCTCACAAACTATTTAAATTACACTAATTAAAAAACACTATTTATCTACTTCATATTTTTTAGGCTAATTAATAACTTAACTATTAGAAAGTGATCTATCCACTAGGAATTATGAATACCCAACAAGCTCTTCCGTGTTAGGTGGTATTGAGACTTCTTAACCTCATAAACTAGCTTTTGGAGTTGAGAATGCACAATATTACCTAACACTGGTATGAGATACATGTCCAAGTTTACCAACAAGTCCCAACTCAATCCGGGCAAAGTGAATCGTTGGCCTTAGACTCGCGGACCCGATGTTTGATGAATTTGGGTGTAATGAGTTCATGATAATTGACTCATGACCTTATATGTGATAAATTAAGGTCAAGCGAGTCATCATGTATCTGACTCAGGACAGATGTGCAACAGATGGAATTGTTTGATTTATCATACATTAGTTGTAAAAGTGACTGATAATTAGTTTATAAGTATGTGTGAAAGTCTCATATCTCAAGATAGATTCTGAGATTGAGAATATCAAATACTACCCAATACAAAATTCCCAAACGAGTGTGATAGCTATGTTTCCTTAATGGATACTTAAAACAGATTATCAAAATAAGCATTTTGTTGAAAAATGGCCAAAATGAGTAAATGCAAATATATGATTGGGCGACAATATTATATTTACATTACATGTGCTATATTGTATGTTCACAATTTTTTGTAATTGATTACTTACTTCATTGTAATGTACGATTTTGAGTTGATTATTAATAATCCACTAACAAATGGTGGTAATGTATTTAGTACTAAAGTAGACAACTTGTTAACTAAGTTTCAAATGTTACATGTAGAGTGTTAATATACTACTTATAGGCTATTAAGAAAAAAAGGCTAACATTTTAAGTAGGCCAGTTTAAACTAACCATTTATTACATCATATCTTCTTTGTTTGTACATCCTTAATTATTTTATATTTGAACAAATTCTCATTTTGTAGTTGTTCCACAACTCCCATTCGTGTGAGAGTTGAAAACGTTTTAATCATGTGTTATGACGTTCATGAAGTGATCATGATATTAACAAATTTTTAATCTTTGGATCATAGGGTGTCGAGTTGATTTGTTGGTTTGTACAGGTATTTTTGTTTAACTAATGTCTGCTATATTCTACGTATGAGATTATTTGGATCACAAGATTAAACCATATTCTAGAGCAATATTATCCTGTTTGGATTCTATGTTCGTTACGAGAGAATAACAAAAGATTTGAATTGTCCAGTATATATTGGGCGATTGAATTTTTTATTTCATTCTCCAAGACTCATACAACAAGAATATGTTTCATGTACAATCTAAATATATGATATGTCCAAACTATATGTTGGTGTGAGAAAACGATAAACATTTCGTGAAACAAGGGTTAATTGAATTTTTTTTAATAGAATTTGGGTACCTAGTGTTTTTTTTTCAGTTCCCAAACATATAAAACTTGTTTGGTAAACATGGTTTCCAAAACATCCTTGTGAAGAGAAGTTTTGAAAATATCCACGTTTTCAGAAACTCGGGCCTGTTTGGAAACTTGTTTGATAAAATTTTTCCATTTTAAAAAATAAAATTAGTTTGGCATCGAAGGAAAATATTAAAAACAAAAACTGTACTTCCAGAAAATCTAAGAAAAGTCTAAAAAATAAGCTTTAAAAAATTAAAAAAAAAACTAAAAAAATCATCTCTCTTCTTTCTTCTCTTTATTTTTGGACAAGGGTTAGCTTAAAAAAAATGTATTATAGATTCTAACACTAAAATCCAAGACCTAATTAATAGATTCTAACCAAAACCCACTACAGAAAACCTTCAAATAAAATGGAAATGAAAAAAAAATATTTTCTTATTATGTAAAACTTCAGAAACATATACGTCTGTTATGCTTTGCGTTTTCTACACTGGTTTAGTTGCATCGTTCCAGAGAGAGGCAATGAATGGAGTTGAGTGGATCGTGCGAGAGATATAGAGAGGTAGGCAGAGAAGAAAGAAAGAGATAGAGAGATATGGAGGTCGAGAATAAAGCGAGATTGAGGCAGATGAAGTGGGCTGAGGTGGGGGTGGGAGATGGAGGCAGAGTAGCTGGAATGTGGGTTTTGTTGACCTTTTCAATAATTTGTCTATTAAAGGAATAATGAAAAGGAGTGATGAGAGAGATATGATTTTGGGAAAAGTGATTATTTTAATATTAAAAATTAAAATGATTGATGTAATATCTAAATCACTTATTTTTTAAAAAATCACAAAATAATTGTTCACAACAATCATCCAAACAAATTTTTTTCTAAGTAAAAACACTCCAAGCAGTTTTCTTGTTTCGAGAAACTAGTTTAAAAATTGTTTCTCTACAACTATCTTATACTAAACGTATTTGATACGCAAACATAACTTTTGTTAAGAAAACAACATAAATTATTGTTTATTCATGTTTGCACTTTTAATTTCACCTAGAGCGTGCCACAAATATTTAAGTCAGAACTTCACTCAAAGAAAAATAAAATGTGGATGCTTTATTATTTCAATTAAGAAGACTTTTGAGTTAAAGAAATGACAAATAGAGTGAAACCAAATAAGCAATTGTATAAAAGAAACAAAGTACAAACATGCTTGAAAGCCTTAAACTTCTATAGTGAAGGGGACGAAGATGGAGAAAATACTCTAATGAACCTATTAAGCTAATGATAATAAAGGAAATGAAGTGATTGTAAGTTATCAATCTAAATTACACTACTTTTATCATAACCTTGTTCTACGTTCAGTAATTGTGAGTAAGTTAACCCTGCTCCTAACAAAGAATTGCATTGTTGCAATTTTTGGTTTTGAGTGCATTTGTCTTTTTTTTCTTTGTTTACTACTATTTATAAACGTTTGGTGAGTAATCTCTCTTAACTGTAATTATGTTTGTAACCACTTTGAACCACTTTACCTATTTTTTCATTTCAATCGTCTATGTTTATAACTTCGATCACCTATGTTCGCTACTGTAAACACTCACGTTGGTCATTATTATCATCCTTAGATATTTATTTGAGTACTTGACTTAATTTATCCAACACATGACTATTTTCTTAAGTTTTAACATATGACAAATAAAAGATGTTTTGACTTCACAAAAACTAATGGAGTTTTAAAAATGCGGTGCCGTAATTCTTTTGAACACTTAAAATCAAGCTTTGTTGAGCGATTTTCTTTAACGTCATCATATGGCTATGGATAGCATAATTTGGAAAACTATTGAAGAAACTTTATTGCTCATTTTTCAGATCATAAAACTATTCAATTTTGTTCCTTAGTGGAACACTGCCATTTGGATTTTGAAGATATCACATTGTACTAAAAATGACATCGTCAAGACTTTCAAACTTGTCGCACTTGATAAATGGGTCATAAGACGACATTGCTAGGTCTTCGATATCTCAATCTATAAACCTTGTGAAAAATATAAAATGTAGTTGTTCCCTTTCCGAAGTAGTAAAACTAACTCTAAGTTTATAAGTGAAACGTTGTGATTTGGCATATGAAATCATAATGCTAAACTAAAATTGGGCAGTTAAGCTTATGCATATCATAAAGTTTTAGTTATGAGTCTCAAAAGGACACGGTTAGGCATGGGACATCACGACTTATGAAGCAAAACTATGGTTTAACTTAATGGTTCATTTAAATGACGTCGTTCGAGTTTGAAATTTATGGTTCTCCAAATGACATCGTTAGCTATTGGACGAGTTGAAACTTGTGTAGAAATGAAAATAAGCTTGAACAAGATATGCAGTACATATATGCAGTACATATATAACCTTGGACAATTTTGCTTAGCACACAGGTAAGAGAGAGAGAGAGAATGGAATATTAGTTAGTTATAAAAAGGGTGTCGTGTTGTCACACTAACACTGGCTAAATAAGATATCAAATATTCATTTCTGTTGGCAATAACAACATGTGCTGATCTGGCATAGATGAGGAGTTGTAGGTTGATACTGAAGTGACTAGGCAACTCCAGCTCATTTAGGTCACTGCTTTAACATCCCCCCTCAAGCTAAAGGGGGTAACAACCACATTTAGCTTGCTTTTAAGGTGAGTAAACTGTTGTTCAGTGAGAGCCTTGGTTAAGAGGTCTGTAACTTGATCTTGGGAAGGGACATATCTGATTTCCAACTGCTTGGCAATAACTTTGTTTCTTATAAAGTGTACACCTATCTCATTATGTGTAGTTCGAGCGTGTGAAACAGGGTTTGATGCAATAGAAGCTGCCCTTTCATTATCACACCAGATTACAAGAGCAGAAGAGGAAGAACAATGCATCTTCTGTAGAAGAGACTGAATCCAGACAATCTGTGCAGCAGTGTGTGTCAATGCACTGTACTCACTTTCAGTACTGCTTCTAGCTACTACATGTTTTTTACGACCAAGATAGCAAGGAAGAGCCGAGAAAAATAGCATACCCACAAGTTGACTTCATATGATCAAAGTAGTTTAACCAGTCCGCATCTGAAAGAGCTTCAATGCTGAGAGATGAGGCAGGTTGGAGAAGTAACCCTTCTGTAATGGTGCCCTTCAGATATCTGAGAAGCCTCTTACAAGCTTGCCAATGAAAGGAAGTAGGGCAATATAGATATTAGCTGTCTATTTACAATGAAATCAATGTTAGTTCTTGTGATGGTTGTATATTGGAGAGCCCTAATGAGACTCCTATAATAAGTGATGTCAGGAAGAGGTGTGCCACTATCTTTGGTTAACTTTACTGAGGAAGTCGTTGATGTTGAACAAGGCTTAGCAGAGTCCGTGTGAAATTTATGCAACAATTCAGTGAGGTATCGTTGTTGTGAGAGATACAAACCAGAATGAGAAGAGGTTACTTCAATGCCTAAGAAGTGATGCAGTAAGCCTAGATATTTTCGGGAAAATTCTGAGTGAAGGGCACAAATTAGATCTGCAATCTAATGAGGATCACTCCCTGTGATTAGTATGTCATCTACATACATAAGCAAATAAATATTTTTGGTAGACTGATGCAAAATAAACAGGGAGCTATCTGACTTGGCAGCTTGAAAAATTTTATGAAGAAATGTTAGCTTGAGCTTGTCATACCGAGCTTGAGGGGCCTGCTTGATCCCATAAATGGCCTTATGAAGCTTGCAGACACAATGTGGCTTGGAGGAGTCAATGAAACCATCAGGTTGCTGCATAAAAATAGATTCAAAGAGATGTTCATGGAAGAATGCATTGTTGACATTAAGTTGCCTGATTTTCCATTTGTTGGTGAGAGCAATGATAAGAACAAGCCTAATGGTCACATGCTTCACAATAGGGCTAAAGGTCTCTGAAAAATTCAGTCCAGGTGTCTAATGAAAACCCTTGGCAACTAGTCTGGCCTTGTGCCTCTTAACAGTAACATTGAGGTTGGGTTTAACTTTGTAGACCCATTTATTTCTAATGATGTTCATGGTCGGTTGTGGTAGTACTAGGGTCTAAGTGTTGTTGAGCCTAAGAGCTATGAATTCATCTTGCATAACCTATTTCCAGTGAGGAAGAGCTATGGCTTGCTTGACAGATCTGGATTCTGAGTGTTCTGATATTGGTAGTGTAGCAGCATAAACCTTTGGTTTTCTAATCCCTACCTTGGCTCTTGTGATTATGAGGTGAGTATTTATAGTAGGGGTAAGAGTGGTAGGTTATAGATGATATGGAGGCACGGTCACAAATGATTATTTAGAGTGTTTGAGGCATGGTTAGGTGAGAAAAGAGGTAATAAAGGACATGTAGGAACTAATATACCTGAAGGAGAGACTGAAGAGTGAGACCTTGTATGCGTAGCTGAAATAAGGATTGAAGTAACTACAGAATAAGTTTGGGGAACACAAGGCACAGTCCAAAATGATAAACTAGAGATTATAAGTACATTAGCAATTGTGTGTTGCATAAAACCATACTGAAAAAGAAATAAATGTTCATCAAATATGACATTCATATAAGTAAATAGTTTACTAGAGGAATGGAGACAGATATAACCTTTATGAGCTTCTGAGTAACCCAGGAAAATACATAAAGAGGACCTGAAATCAAGCTTGTGATTTTTATAAGGTTTCAAATGGGGAAAGTAGGAACAACTAAACACTCAAAGGAAAGAATAAACAGGCTTGAGATGGAACATTGCTTGGTAAGGAAAGAAATGGTTAAGAGTGGCAGTGGGCAGCCTGTTGATAAGATAAGTGGTTGTACTAAAGGCAAACCACCAATATTTAAGAGGCATAAATGATTGAGCAAGTAGTGTGAGCCCTAATTCGACAATGTGTCTATGATTTCTTTTAGTCTTACCATGTTGGTGATGGGTATGATGACATGTATGCCTGAAGAGTATGCTTTGAGTTTGAACAAACTGAGCAAATGACCTATACTCATCTCCCCAATCTGTTTGAATAGATTTAATAGGAACGCTAAACTGCTTCTCAACATAAGTTTTAAAATGAAGAAAGGTTTGAAATGCTTCAGATTTGAGTTTGAGAGGGTAGATCCATGTGTATATGAAAAAATCATCTATAACGTGAATGTAATACCGAAAGCCATTGGAGGTTATGGGAGCAGGACCCTAGATGTCAGAATGTATTAATTTTAAGGGTTGTGTGGTAACAATTTTAGATGGATAGTAGGTTAATCTATGACTTTTCCCAAGATGGTAAGCTTGAAAAACAGATTCTGTTATACTTTAAGAAGGTAAGTGCATGTTAATTTGAGTTAGAACTTGATTTGTGATTTTTGTAGAAGGGTGACCTAGTTTTGAGATGCCACAATTTATAAAGATTGGGTGATACAATAGAAGTAAGAGCAGAAGCAGTATGAGGAATAAGAACACTTTCATTAATAGAGTGTAACATGTTTGATACATTTGCATATGCCAGGGATGGCTGAGAGAAACATAAAGATGTACAAACAACATTGCTTTTGGAATTTAAAGGACAAAAACCAGAAACACCAGTATTTGGATACATAGAATCGTTAAACAAGTAAATAGAGAAAGTTAGAGTAGTAGGTTGCTTCAATCCTAGTGCAAACAACTCATACAAACTATCCTTAAGTCTTCCTTGAAGTAGGGTAGTCCCTGATGCTAGATCCTTCACATAGCAAAAATTGGAGATAAATTGCGCATACATTAAATTATCAGTCCTGGAAGTGATGTTAACCACTATAGGGTCAAATTCAGCTAGTAAACCATTAAGAATATGCAGTATGAGATCTTTTTCACTTATAGCATCACCTGCTGTTAGGAGTTGATCTCCAATAATACTCATGATATTCCAGAACGCTTATGTCATCTTTCCTGGTGATGTACAAAGAGTTTTTGAGACTTAATAACTTTGCCTTTGACCTGAATGCATAGGTTCTTTCCAGTGCAAGCCATAGTCCTCTTGATGTTTCATATTGCAATACTCAACCGAGAACTCTATTGATCTTAGCCAACTAAGTAATAATTGATCAGTTCTCCCTACTGCACATATTCTGGGTTGAGAGATCCATCAGTCAGATTTTCAGCTGGCTTTGCCTGTTTATTGAGTATGAACTCACTCAGACCATGCCCGATTATTGCAGGTACGACTTGAGCTTTCCATAAGATGTGATTGTCTCTGTCAAGCTTGATACACATAGTAGAACATAGAGTATTAGAGAAAGGGTTTAGGCCTGTAGCATTCTTGACTGAGTTATCAAGATTTTCCCTATTTTAAGTAACTGAATTAGAGGAAGCCACTGATGGCTCTGATACTAAGTTGAAACTTGTGTAGAAATGAAAATAAGCTTGAAGAAGATGAAAAACAGAAAACCTTTTTATTCGATCATGCACGGTTCATAGCAATATGCATTACATATATAACCTTGGACAATTTTGCTCAACACACAAGTAAGAGAGAGAGAGAGAGAGAGAAAGAAGGGAATATTAGTTTGTTACAAAAGGGTGCTGTGTTGTCACACTAACACTCCTTTCTATTGGAAATAATAACCTGTGCTGATCTGGCAGAGATGAGGAGCTGTAGGCTGATACTGAAGTGAGTAGGCAACTCCAGCTCATTTAGGTCATTGCCTTAATAGGACGTCACAGTTTATGAACCAACTTCTAAAGTTGAATGACGTTGTTTGGCTTTTGACGATGTAAAAAGTAACTTAAATCAATGATTTTAAAAGGCCTTCATTTATCTAGCAAGTTCATAACTTTGTGAAACATCACCACTCACATTTTTTAACCACGTCCATGTCTTGCTTTGCTAATTTTTGTCATGGCTGAGTTGGGTTATATTGATCAAGTTTTAGCCTCATAAATGAGATGATAAAATGCACTAATTTTTTTCACAAAACTTTTTAAGACGGTTTATATAGAATAACGTCTTCATCATGGGTCACACTTCAATGCCGGGGTTTTTCCCCAGCATTGATACTGGTAATTTTTTTAGTTTACTAAATACGTATTAGGGTTCATCAAATATGTATTAGGGGCTCACCAAATATGTACTAAAATTCACCAAATACGTATAAATTAATAACGCTTGGAGGGGTTCACCAAATACGTATTGGATGATTTTTATGTTTAACCTCATTTGAAATTGGTAGAATAGGTACCCTATTACCCATTTTCTTCATCTTTTCCACTTTCCCCCTTTCTCCCCTTCTTTGACTACATCATCTCTTTCCCCCCTTCTTCGACTACAACATCTTTAGGGCGCGACGATGAATTTTTTCTCCTCTAAGTTGAAGCTCTCCTTGTACAAATCTCGGATCTCCATCTCTCCGGGTTGATTTCATCTTCTTCTTCTTCACCAAACTCAGACAATATTTCTTCTTCTTCTTCACCAAAATCACGCTCTCTCTCTGCTTTCTGTCTCCACCGTCGTCCAGTCCATCCTCCACTTCTCTCTCTATCGATCAGCTCTCTCTCTCTCTCTTTCTCTCTACTATGGTGAATTCGTCCCCTTTTCCCTCCTTCTTTCATGATTCTCTCCATCTTCTTCTACCATATAATCTTGGAATGCCTTTCATTCTTGCTTTAGAGAACTGAGCATGTGAATTTTTTGTTTGCTTTTGGCCGATTATTGCATTTAAGAATGAGAACCTAGGGTTTCATTTGTCACTATTTCTTATAGTGGTGGGTTTCTGCTGTTGAAGTTGTGAGTTATATTTGTTCTATCCGCCTAGAGCAAAAAGTAGCCCAAGCTTGCGAGAGAGAAGTTGGAGAAGATGGAGAAGATGGGGCCAATGACCAAGAATAAGATTATAATGGCTGGGACTCTGCTTCTTAAGTATACTGCTTTTATACTGCTAATTTTGTTATTAATTACCTGATTAGATCCCTCTCTCAGTTATGCTGATTAGCTAACAAAATAACGGTTGGCTCTGGGTTTCATTTCTCAATCTGTCATTATGGGTTTCTTATAGAGAAAAAAATCAGCTTTGGTGAAAATCAAAAGTTGTCCTTTCTAAAGGTAAAATTATGTGCCATTGGCTGTTAGCACCAGGACTGAACGAGGATGAGCTCATATGAAATAAGAAAGAAATTGCCTATGTAAAAAATGCACCAGAAATGTGGTAAATGTCCTATTTTAAAGATTGATAGTTACTTAGGCAGATGACACATGCTTGTTCGTGATTATCTGTTTTGAGTGTTTGACACTGTTGAAGTATCTTTGTTTGTTAAAGAGCAAGTTCCCTTCTGTTATCCATCGTCTTGGTTTATATTACAGAAGTTTTACAAAATAGAAGTTAACTACGATGCTAGTTTTTATGTGAGAGCTTTGTTGTAATTGGTATTTATAATTTTTGGATTCAAAAGTTTTCCTCAGAAGAGGTTCCTTTTATTTTTCATGTATATTTAATAAATATTTATAATAATGTTTGACATTGGAATATTAACTTATTAACACAAAGCTTGTTTTAAGAACTTAAATCCTTCTCTGACTTTGTTTTCCTTTAACGTGGTTTCTTAAACGTTCGAAATCTGTTAATTTCTTTTTCCCAACTTGTTTTCATAAATTGATTATTACGCTAATGCTTATGTGAATATGTGTTCCTTATAATGACACATGTTTTAATCTTTATATCAGGTCACCCTTTGGGTTTTGGAGGGATGATCAATATGGATGTTGTTACTGCTACAATTTTAGGTTTGTCTGTCCTTCTTGTAACTGGTGTCGTGTCGTGGTAAGAGTGCTAGGCTGAATCAGTTGCTTGGGATACCCTAACGTGGTTTGATGCACTCATTGTAATGGCTGGGTACCATCACCATTTTTTAAATGATAGTGAATTGAAGAATGGAAGAACCTCTACATAGAGGAGAGTACATATCCAACTTGCAATGAAACGATGCATCTGAAACATTTATTAAAAATTCTTCGTCATTATATTTGTGTTATAACCAAATAGTAAGTTATAACGAAAAAAAGAATATGTATATGTAGTGATACCAATGAATGATTTACTTTTTTAAAGGAAAGCCTGAATTAAATTTTTTTATTCAGTAACGAGTTATTATTTCATAAAGATTTACAATGAGATTAGTATGTGAAAATGATCGATTATATAAAAATGGCTAAGAGTGTGAACATGATTAAGTATGTGAAGTCTTTGAAGAAAGTTTGAAGAAATGGGATAAGAATGACCAAGGACATGTGAAAATAGGTGTATGAAAATTGACAAGTGTGTGAAAATGACTAAGCATGTGAAATGACTAACTGTGTGAAAATGGTTAAAGGTATGAAAATGACCAAGCATGTGAAAATAACTAAGTAATAAAAATAGTTAAGTATATCAAAACGCTTCTGTGAAAAGGGCTACCTTTTAAAAATGATTAAGTACATGAAAATAGTTGAGTTCCATCAAAACACGTACATGAAAATGACAAAGTAGAAAAAATTTCTAAGTGCATGAAAATATGACTAAGTGGCAAAACAAGTGCATAAAAATAACAAAGGGTGAGAAAATTACTAAGTGAATGAAAATTGTGAAGTGTATGTGAAAAATTGTAAAAATAACTAAGTGTATGTGAAAAATATCTTAGTGCATAAAAATATGGTTAAGCGTGTAAAAATGACTAAGTGTAGTAAAACAACTACATGAAAATTACAAGTATATGAAAATGTGTGAAAATGATCAAGTGTGTAAATATATAAGTTATCAACTATGATAAAGTATATGAAAATGTTTAAGTGTATGAAATGACCAAATGTGTGAAAATGACTAAGTGCGTGAGAATGACTAAGTGTATGAAATGTTTAAGTGTGTGAAATTGGCTAAGTTACAAAAATTGCTAAGTGTAAAAATGACTAAGCACTTGAAAATCACAATTTTCATAGACTTAGTCATTTTCACACACTTAGTGTGTGAAATGGTTAAGTTACAAAAATGGCCAAGTTGTGAAAATGACTAAGTGTTTGAAAATGATTAAATGTGTGAAAATAAGCAAATTTGTGAAAATGACTAAGTGTAATAAAATTGTTAAGTGTGTAAAATGCCCAATTGTGTGAATATAACTAAGTGTGTATGAAAATTGTTAAGAGCCAAACGTCACAATGAAGACCTAAACGCCATCACTACATGGTGACTTGTCATTCAAGATTGCCGTTTGGTCCCCAAACGCCACCAGCAGACCCCAAATGCCAGTCGTGGTTGACGATTCACCTACCGTGACTGGCATTTCGGGCCTGCTGGTGGCGTTTGGGCCCTAAACGCCAGACACACGGGTGTTTGGCCCGTGTCATTAGGAGACGAGCCAAACACCACCAGCAGGCCCCAAACGCCAGTCATGGTAGGCGAATCACCAGCCATGACTGACGTTTGGGACCTACTGGTGGCTTTTGAGCCCTAAACGCCAAACACACATACGTTTATGCCCAACCATTGGATCGTGGTATGCGCAAGTCAACTTTCAGAGGACATATTCAGATATCTACATGCGCGATCGGGTTTGCCCGTCACAACCCAGTTTCAGGTCCAAAAAATACTGTTTTAAGTACTTTCAAAGCCTCGGAAGCTGTTTCGGTCTTAATTTTAGGTTTTGTCATAATTCCCATCTCTTTTAAATTAAAATGTAAATATGTTATTTTCCAAATTTTATAGAGTTATAATTTATAAAATAAAAGGTTAAAATTTCAAATTTTAATATTCAATTTAACTTTTAGCGGATATGTTTAATTTATAGATAGAATCGACATTGAGGGTTATATGTGTTCGTCAAACTGATAAATAAGATTTATCGACCATCATAATTATATATAGTGAAAATCTGTGTCGCTCGATACTTGTCACAAAAAACACATCAATGACAACTTTTAACGAGTTTATATAATAAGTGAGTGTAATGAATGTTTGCATTGCAATAATGAGCTTTTTCGATTTTTATCGATGATTTTCTCGGTGTACGGTAAATAATTATAAAAATATCAATTTTAAGAAAAATCGTGAAGAGTGGATATTAGAGCCATATAAATAGCGATTAGGAGCAAAAAAGTGGCGAATGGGAGGGAGACTGACGATCGCCTATTTGTACATGGTGTTCAGGGACTGAAACAGGCAATTGGAGGCATAAAACCAGCGTTTGACTTTGTCATTGCGATTAGCACCTTCAAGATGACGTTTAGGGGCTAAAAATAGGTGATTCACCTATTAGGTATGGCGATTAGGTTGTACGTATTTGGTGAACCCCTCTAAAAATTATTAATTTGTACTTATTTAGTGAACCCTACTACGTAGTGGGGTACAAAGAGAATCTTGAGAGGTTCACAAAAATATTTTACGTACAAATTAATAATTTCTTGGAGGGGTTCACGAAAATATTTAACGTACAAAATCAATAATTCTTGGAGGGGTTTACTAAACTATTTCACGTACAAAAATAATAATCTTAGAGGGTTTCACCAAAATATTTCACGTACGAAATCAATCATTCTTAGAAGGGTTCACCAAAATATTTCATGTACAAAATTAATCATTCTTCAAGGGGTTCACCTAAATATTTCACGTACAAAATTAATCATTCTTGGAAGAGTTCACCAAAATATTTCACGTACAAAATCAATATTCTTCGAGGGGTTCACCAAAATAATTCATGTACAAAATCAATCATTCTTTAAGGAGTTCACCAAAATATTTCAAGTATCAAAATCAATAATTCTTGGAGGGGTTCACCAAAATATTTCATGTACAAAATTAATAATCATTAGAGGGATTCACCAAAATATTTCAAGTACAAAATCAATTATTCTTGGAGGGGTTCACCAAAATATTTCACGTACAAAATTAATAAATATTTTACGTGCAAAATCAAATGATTCATATAGGGGTTCACCAAAATATTTCATGTACAAAATCAATCATTTTTGTAGGGGTTCACCAAAATATTTCACGTACAAAATTAATAAATATTTCACGTACAAAATTAATAATCCTTAGAGGGGTTCACCAAAATATTTCACGTATAAAATTAATAATTCTTGAAGGGGTTCACCAAAATATTTCAAGTATAAAATTAATAAATATTTCACGTACAAAATTAATAATTCTTGAAGGGGTTCACCAAAGTATTTTACGTACAAAATAAATCATTCTTGGAGGGGTTCACTTAAATATTTCACATACAAAATTAATCATTCTTAGAGGGCTCACCAAAATATTTCATGTACAAAATCAATATTTTTTGAGGGGTTCATCAAAATATTTCACGTACAAAATCAATCATTCTTCGAGCAGCTCGCCAAAATATTTCACGTACAAAATTAATCATTCTTCGAGGTGTTATGAATTAAAAGGAGTCGGGAAAGATTATTTTACTTGATACTCGTTGTAAAATGATAACAACATAATCGAGAATAGATTCTTAACCGTCATAAAAATGTACAAAAACCCATTTTATTGATGCAAAATCGCCGAAAAAATAACAAAACCGCCAAAAAGGAAAAGACTGCTAGGAACCACCGGTATTGGGACCAAAACCGCCAGTATTAAGCCCAAAACCGCCGGTATTGGTTAGAGAAATTGACGGGATAGATTGGTGAACCCTAGTATGCAATTGGTGAACCCTAATACGTATTTGGTGAACCACACTACGTAATTGGTGAACCCCTCAAAGATTTATTCTTTTGTACGTATTTATTGAACCCCACTACGTAATTGGTGAATCCCACTACGTAATTGGTGAACCCCACTATGTAATTGGTGAACTCCACTACGTAATTAGTGAACCCCTCTAGGAATTATTATTTTGTATGTATTTGGTGAACTCCACTATATAATTGGTGAACCTCACTACGTAATTGATGAACATCATTACGTAATTAGTGAACCCCACTACGTAATTAGTGAACCCCACTACGTAATTGGTGAAACCCTTCAAAATTATTCTTTTTTACGTATTTGGTGAACTTAACTCGTAATTGGTGAACCCCACTACGTAATTGGTGAGCCCCTCCAAGAATTATTATTTTGTACAATTTGGTGAACTCCACTACGTAATTGGTGAACCCCTACAAAAAATATTCTTTTGTATAATTTGGTGAACTCCACTACGTAATTGGTGAACCCCAGTACCTAATTGGTGAACCCCAATAGATAATTGGTGAACCCGTCCAAGAATTATTTTTTTGTACGTATTTCATGAACCCACTACGTAATTGGTGAACCCCACTATATAATTTATGAACCCACTACATATTTAATTGACTAAAATTTTTTTACTACCAATTAAATTTTATGCCATCTAGATTACTCTAAATTCAATCTAAAAATCACAAAAATTCAGTATAGATGCCTAGAATTTCTTCTAGGCATCATAAAAGTTATTTAGATTTCTTTTTAAAACTTTTATCTTGAAAGCCTGAAAGGATTCCAAAACGCCCACAATTGCAAACAGTTACCTCTTTTCAAATTTAACAAAAATAAAATTATTAAAATGAAAAAAATGATCTATTGTAATAAAAAATACCCTTCTTTAACCTCACACTCTCTTCTCTCTCTTCCTCAAGTCCAATGTTGTCAACAAGAGGAGGAGGAAGCAACTCAACAACAGAGCAAATTTCCATGACAGAGTTTCACTCATCATCTTCTTCTTCTTCTTCATCACTTCCACCATTTTCTTCCTCTCCTCTCCAAACCTCAAGCCCAACAACAAAAACCATGGAAGAAGTCTGGAAGGATATCAGTCTCAACGACCTTCGCTCCAAAGACCCTGACTTTTCACTCCCCCATCACCACCACCACCACACCACCGCCGCCGCCTCTTTCCGTCACATGATCCTCCAAGACTTCCTTACTCAACCCTCCACCAAAGACCCGCCAACAACATCCAACGCCTCCTCCATCACAGACACTCCACTGCTTGGCTACTCTGGTGCTCCAGCCGCCGCACCTCCTCCGCCCACTATTCTTAGCTTGAATTCAATCCCTGAGCTCCATTTTGTGGACAATACTGACCCTTTTAGGCCCGACTTAAATTTAAAAACGAAACCCGTTTCAAATTCTTCATCTTTCAATAGCCCATTTGAAATTCTGGCTTCTACCTCTGTTTTACCATCTTTTGCAAAGAAAAGGTTCCAAGACTCTAATAATAGCTCCGGTGATCGGCGGCATAAGCGTATGATCAAGAATCGCGAGTCAGCTGCTCGATCAAGAGCTCGAAAGCAGGTGTGTTTCAGTCCAATTTTTGTGTGTGTGTGTTTAAATTACCGTTAATCCCAAAAACTTATTCTTTAATAATAAAGTTCAATTTTTTTAATGCTGAAGAAATTCTGTTCTAAAGATACATGTTTTAGGGTAAAAACCCTGAACTTGTTTTCGAGAAATCGAACTAAGTAATGATTAATGAACCAATTATGTCCTAAAGGCTAAAAGCGGTGAATCTTTGTAGTGAAGCTGATTTTTGTTCTCTGAAATATTTGGATGAAATTTACAGGCATACACGAACGAGTTGGAGCTTGAAGTTGCCCATTTGTTGGAAGAAAATGCAAGACTCAGAAAACAGCAGGAACAGGTAAAACAATTTATGTTCTTTACCCAATTTGGGTATATTTCTTGCTTCATCATTTAAATGCTAAATTATCTAATTTCTATAAATTTTGAGGACGTCTTCTTAATGTAAATGTAATGTTTTTTTTTGGGGGATCAGTTATGTATGGATGCAGCTGCTCAAGTTCCCAAAAAGCACACACTGCATAGAACATCAACAGCTCCATTTTGAGATATCTCTACGTGCCTGTTTCTTTGAGCTTTTTTATAAGCAAAACTATTTTATGGGTTTGATCAATGTTTTGTTGGAAGGGTTTGTCTTTGTGTGTTAAATCATAGTGTTTTTAGGAAAGAACACTGACTTCAAAGTGATGATTTGTAAAAAAGAATCAATTTTTAAAAAAAGGGGACTGTTTCTATTTCTACTTTCCTAAGAGGCAGGAACTTCATTATGTGGGTCTTGCTTGTTTTTTGTTTGTATCTTGTTATCTCAAGTTCTCCTCTACTTTTCTTACCTTCAAAAAGAAAACACTTCACTTTCTCATGGAAATGGGTATGTGGGAATGAGGTCTTCTCATGTTCCTACATGAACATGAGACACCCATGTCTAGTTAATCTGTATCCTTCAATTTGATCTTATCATTTCTCAACTCCTTTTCAAAACATATTGTTTTGTTTTAGTTTTTGGCATTGCTTGATCTAGACCATTAAAAAATTATCTACTGATCTAGATGTAGGAAACATGACCTCTTATATTAAACATGGGAGGATCTAGGTGGTGAGGTTGGTGGTTTTAACTTTAAGTTGGAGGAAAAAGAAAATGAAGAATTGTAGTTTGATAATGATTTGATTGATGTAGAAACATAAGTGACTGAGGTTTAGCAATTGGGCTTGTCTCTCTCTTAACCATTAGTCCTCCCTCCAACTTTGATGGGTGGTTTAGCATGAAAGATTGTTAGATCTATGGAATCTTCAAATTATTGGAAAATAATATAAGGAAAGTAAGATGCAATGAGAAGTAGATTATCATGTTTAGAAGTATGTTAATATATAGCAAATATTTATAAATATTATATTATTGTTAGTGATAAATCTTATTTATATTGTTAATAACTAAAAATAATGCAATTATTTAAATATTAACAAAAAGCATTATGGAATTACAAATAACAATGAAAAATAAAATAATTGAAAATAAATTACCCATTTGGGTTTACTCTTGTGTATGTAAAAGTATGAAAACAATGAAAGATGAAGAGCTCATGTTTTTGGAATGCGATGTCTTCGAATTCGGAAGGTTTCACATTACGTAAAAAAAATAAGGTCATTTCATTACAAGAATTTTGCAATCTCTATTGTAAAGGAAATTATCTAAATAATCAACAAAATAATATTTATAACGTGATTTGATCAATTTATTTATGTTCATATTATCTCATTAATCACGGTCATATTACATACTCAACATTGATACAAACTACATAACTCAAATCTCGATACACTTTGATTTAGACAACACAGAAACCCTGAACCATAGCTTGTGATGACATTGTCCCATGCATGGTCAATGTCTCCACCAGATTAGGCAATCATAAATAGCTCAAAGAAAAGTGACTGCTACTCACTCGGAGTAGAGTCAAGCTACAAGCTTGAAATCGTCTTAACTTCGACACAAGTACTTAACTCAAATCTCATTACACTCATATCTAAATTTGACACACAAAATCATAAACATAGCTCATGGAGACATTGATCTCCCACATATGATTAATATCTCCACCACATTCGGAAATCATAACTAACTTAGATAAAATATCACTGCTCAATCGGACCCATTAGTTTGAAAATTATCTTCAATATATGTGAAGTTCTCTAACAAAGTGTCTCAATATAATGTGATATTCTCTTATGGGATAAAGTTATATTCTCTCGTCTTAACATTGTCCATTACCTCTTTGAGCAGAGCCTCTTCACCATGAGATGCTTCATTGAGAATCTTAATCTCATATTTATAACAACTCAAAATTCTAATTGCTTTCCTATTTAAAATTAGAATCTCATTCAAAATAGAATATCGCATAATATCTTCCTAACAAATACTCATGAATAGGAAACTTAATCACTAAAATCATTTGAGGGAAAGAAGTTTTTAGAAAAACAAATAAAGGAAATAGTGTTATTTTTTTAGAAACAATATAATACTAGCCAAAAGTGTTTGGTAGTGAAGATGAAAAAACGTGTTTGGTAGTGCTGTTTTTTTTATAAGAAAATACCATTCATTAGGAATTTCATGATATACAAAAGGGATAATCCACAAAGGGGAGGATTACCCAAAGGACTACTATAATTCATATTGTCAGTACTATCATCTATTTCCTTAGCAACTAAACTCAATATAGGATTTACATAATGGAACTTAACATAAGAGAAATTAGATAATTTTATTAAAACCGACTGAAAGACAACAACATTCGATTGAGTGTTGGAGGAAAATTGGGCCCAAAGCTCCCGGGAAGGTGATTCAACCTCAATGTTTAACCAAAAGTTGGAGCTACAGTGAGTAAGACCTGCAATTGGCGCCATAAGAAGGGAAGAGGAAGTAGCTTCTTGTTCTGTTGAAACCCATCCTCTTCCAAGGTATTCCCCATTTGATCCATGACAAACCCATCCAGTAGCAAATCGAGAGTTCAATTGAGATCCAGAAACATCAATGTTCAGTTTAACATAACGAAGAAGAGGGGGCTGCCATTTGTGCCAGGAAAGACGATCCAGCACCTGATAAGATTCAGTAGTTTGGTAGTGGTGTTGAATAAATGTTTTAATAGTTATTCAAAATAATAATCAAATTGATCTAAAATTAGAGTGAAGTAATGCTATTGCCAAGAGAGTCAATTCTCGCCTTATCCTTGGCCCACTTAAGAGAATATTTTTACACTTACTATCCGTTTATAATTACAGTCAACTTCACAGGCACACCCTTTTGTTCTCAATGTGGTTTCTCTTTTTCCGGCCTTCATTTCCTTTCTATGTCACCATCTCCAATTCGTGCCTTCCATTTTATCACCATATTCCAAACACCACTATTTACCACTACCAATCATCTTTTCTTTTTCTATGTTGTTTTAACTTAGCTTAGAGGTCGCACGACATAAAGTTCTCATTGCATAATTGAATAATTTTCTTTTTGAGGAATCTGCTTTTCCAATTTTTTTAAATTCATCTAATATCTCTTGTAAGTTGTTTAAATGACATGACACTTTTCTAATTTTAAAATGATACAAAACTTCATTAATGTCATGTTTTCAGTAACAAAAAAATTCAGAATCATTAAATTTCAAACTAATATTGTTCAAGTAATATGTCATATTAAAATTACTCTTCATTTTATTATCATTTATGAAAACATTAAAATTCATTTCTTTTAATGTTCAAACTAAAATTCACCTATACACAAAAAAAATCGGGTCAATTTATGCTGTAGGTTAGAAAAATAACGGCATCAAATTAGTTATAGAGATAATATTATTTTTCATATATATTTAATGAAATAAAATTATTTATTATTTTTTAAACTAGATAGATATTTTTGATATTTATGTAAACTAGATAGACTGCCAGAGAAATTTTTCTGTTTTTTATAACTTGGGTGTCTCGGCTGTTTTTCTGAACATGATTAATCTTACAGAACTCTTGAATTGTGCCCTCATAAGTTTTCAAGATAAATTAATGACTTAAATGGGCATGACCTCAATAAATTATCGTACCTAAGAGTGTTAAATATTGGCCCATTTATATGCTTATTTCTAGCACATAATATTGGCGATTCTATTCTCTGTATAATTGACTAATTGCTGGTTTGTATTATAGTGATTGTAATCTATTCTCTGTATAATTGCACTTACCATGTACGGAATTTGACCTGACTATAAAAAGCCACGTCAAGGAAACGAGAAACCCCTTTTTCTTGGTAATCACCGGTTAAAAGAACGGATTTTAAAAAAAAATTCAAACGATGAATTGAATTGGTACAATTGACAACTCTCACATTCATATTTTAGAGATTGTGAATTCGAGTCCTATTCCCCAATTCTACTTAGAATTTATAATGTCATTTTAGTTGAAAAATTGAGTCTTTTGTGCATCATTTCTGTTGACCAATTTTGGACAAAGTTTTAGGTAAAATCCATTACGTAAAAGTGTAAGATTTTTGAATATTTGAGTTCTCCTCCGTGAGTACATCAAAATTAACTATTAATTTGTAAAAATTGATTTTGGGATGAATAATAAATTATCTATTAAAATGAGCTAAATAAGAATTGGAAAAATATGACGGAATTGTAGAAAACCCACATTGGAAAGAGAGAAAATAATAGAATGATATATATTGAGCTGCTAGTATCAAGAATGGGTAACTTGATAAGGCTAGAGGCTCTCTCTATTGTGACAATCTCTAAATGGGTTAATGGTTCGGTCCGGTTTAGATTTGGTTTGGTTTATTTTTGATTCCATCGACGGTTTTATTTTTCGGTTCAAGTCTTATTTTTGCGTCCTTACTCTGGTGGTAGAATTCTGATAAGTCAGTTCATTCAAGGTGGTGAACTTGGGTGCTCTCCGGCTGCCTTAAACTGATTTATCTTGAGAAATAGACATCTTATCAACCTTCGCACCACAAGTGAGGGGGGCGTAACTGTTTTAAGAAAACTGTGCAAACAATACTCAGTTTGATTTCTTATTATTTCGTTACTCTGCCTTATTGTTTTAATGTTCGTTAAAAATTTGTTAACATTTCATAATTACTGTATTCACATTACTTTACATAATTATATTGTTTACCTGCCATAAATATTTTTATAGAATTGTTGTATTATTATTATTTTCATTTAATCTTATAATCCAAAACACTATTTCCAGCAATCTTAAAACAGTTAATTTTATACAAATTATTGCATTATAGGAATAATTTTGAAAATTAATTTGGTTTTCAAAAATTACCCAAAAATTATTTTGGACATTGATTTGAGTTTTTTCAACCCAAAATTGTATTTTAAATATTCTCCCAAATTTTGAATGGTTAAACCACTCACAAGGTTATCATTAAATACCTCTTTCTTGTTAGCCTTGCGAGATGTAAGGTTTACAAATTTCAATGATAATATTTGGTAATTGACTCCTCACTTTGTAATGATCCAACCCATTTTGATTGTTTCCCAGATTTTTCAATTTTGACATCCAAGATAGTAATTATTTGACAATCAGTACAATAATTACAGAAAGAAACAAATTACAAATATTCTTCGATAATTGTTATCTTGGTCTTCGTGTCATCATAATTACTTTGTCATGATTGTTGTTGTTAAAAAATCATTGTCTCTATTGCTTGTACATTGGATTCCTTGATAATTATTTTTTGGATTCTTGTACTTTGATTGTTGATTGTGAAGAATACACTTCTTTACACAATAATTGAACATTTCATTAGAACGCCGAATAAGGCTACTTCGCATATCTATGATCAATTGACTAATCTTAGGTGTCCAACCTTAAGTGAATTTTGACTGGTACAAAAATATATTTTTGTCTAGAGTAATGACAAAGGATGACGGCAATCAACCATATTGGAATGAAAAAATCATTAATGGTTTACCCAATTTGTTTGCCCATAAAATTAGGACATTCCTTAATAATGACCTAGGAAATATTGACTATAATAGTTTTACTTATGGTACAATAATTACTAAAATACAAAAGGAAGGTCTAAAAATATGCATATACATGAAAATCAATAAACAAATTAAAAAAATAAAATAATACTGCTAATTATGAATTATGCAATTTTTACGAGCAGTATGGTTTACTCGTTATTCCTCATTCCCAAAAAATAGGAAAAATTCTCATTCAAAACCTTGAAGGACCTACAAGCCTTATAGAAAAAAAAATACCATAAAAACAAGAATAAAATTTTTGACAAATACTTTGAAAAAATAAAATTTTTCATTTAATTTGTTTATTGATTTTCATGTCTATGCACATTTTTAGACATTCCTTTTGTATTGTAGTAATTATTGTACAGTAGGTAAAACTATTATAGTCTATGTTTCCTAGATCATTATAAAGGACTATCCTAATTTTATGGGCAAACAAACTGGGTAAATCATTAACGAATTTTTCTTTCAAAAAGTGTTGATTGCTACATCCCTTGTTATTACTCTGGATAAAAATATATTTTTGTGCTAGTCAAAATCTCTTAGGGTTGGACACCTAAGATTGGTCAATTGATCATGGATACGCAAAGTAACATTACTTGATGTTCTAATAAAATGTTCAATTATTGTGTATATCAGTGTATTCTACACAATCAATTATCAAAGTACAAGAATCCAAGATAGCAATTATCAATGAATCCAATGTACAAACAATAGTGACAATGACTTTTTAACAACAACAATCATGACAAAGCAATTATGAAAACACGAAGACCAAGATAATAATTATCGAGGAATCTTTGTAATTTGTCTCTTCTATCTGACAATGCTGAATCTGGCAAAATGCTTGACTAAAGAAACTCATAAGCTCAATGATGATGAGCATGATTTCCAAACGATCAGTGCTATTGATGCTCTGAAACATTCTGAATATTTATGTAGAAATTACATAATGATTGGTCTTATTGATTCTTTATATAATGTTTATTCTTACAAAAAAATAGCGAAGGAACTATGAGAATCTTTGAACGGAAGTACAAGACTGATGATGCAGGCGCTAAGAAATTTCTCGTCGCCGCTTTCTAGAGTTTAAAATGGGAGATTCCAAGATGGTAATAAGTCAAGTGCAAGAACTTCAAATTATCCTGCACGAGATTCATGCTAATGGAATGATGTAGAATGGATCATTTCAAGTGACTTATATAATTGAGAAATTGCCTCATGGATGGAAGGATTTCAAGAATTATCTCAAGCACAAATGAAAGGAAATGAGCATCGAGGATCTTATTATTCGACTTTGAATTGAAGAAGATAATTGGCTATCCGAAAGAAGATAGCAAACCTTATTGTTTCAGCAAAAACTGATATTGTGGAGCATGGTCAAGGTTTTAAAGCCAAGAAGACCAATAACAAAGGAAATGGTCAAAATAAGCTAGGACCTAAAGGAAGGGGTTTCTAAGAAACCAATGTTCCAAGGCAAGTGCTACAATTGTGACAAGTTAGGTCATTAATCATCTGAGTGTAGACTGCCTAAGAAAAACGAGGAGGCTAATGTAATTGACAACATTGCTCGAGTTGTTTCTGATATCAGCCTCTCAGCAGTGGTTTCTGAGGTCAACATGGTTGGATAAAATCCAAAAGAAATGGTGCATTGACACTGGAGCTGCCCGCCATGTGTGTTCTGACTGTGGGATATTCTCTACCTTTGAAGCTATCGAGTATGGAGAGAAACTGTTCATGGGGAACTCGGCCACCTCTGAGATCAAAGGCCAATGAAAAATGGTGTTAAAGATGATTTCTAGGAAGGAATTGACTCTGAACAATGTATTGTATGTACGTGAAATCCAGAAGAACCTTATGTATGGTTCACTGCTGAATAACCATGGATTTCGTTTGGTATATGAGTCAAACAAAATTGTTTTGTCTAAGAGCAAAATGTATGTTAGTAAGGATTATATGAGTGATCGAATGTTCAAACTCAATGTAATGACTTTAGTCAAACCCAATATTAATAAAGTTAGTTCTTCTGCTTACTTGCTTGAGTCTTCCAATTTATGGCATGATAGACTAAGTCATGTTAATTATGATACTTTGCGTAAATTAATTAACTTAGATCATTTATACCAACATTTCACATTGATCCCAATCACAAGTGTGGAATTTGTGTAGAGCCAAAATTAACGAGGTCATCATTCTAAAATATTGAAAGAAACACCGAACCACTTAATTTACTTCATAGTGATATATGCGATTTAAAATTTGTACAAACAAGATGTGGTAATAATTATTTTATTATTTTTGTTGATGATAGCACATAATACGCTTATGTATGTTTACTAAAGAGCAAGGATAAAGCTATAGAGAAATTTATTCTCTATAAAAATGAATTTGAGAATCAACTCAATAAAAAAATTAAGGTGTTAAGAAGTGATAATGGTGGTGAGTATGAGTCACCATTTGTTGAGATTTGTGCGCAACTTGAGATTATACATGAAATCAAAACACCTTATTCACCGCAATCTAATGGTGTTGCTGAGCGTAAAAACCGTACACGGAAAGAAATGATGAATGCATTATTGATCAGTTCTGGATTACCTCAAAATATATGGGGAGAAATCGTTTTGACGGCTAACTATTTTTTGAATAAGATACCGAAAATGAAATAGGATAAGACCTCATATGAGTTATGGAAAGTTAGAAAAACTTCGTACAAATACTTATGAATGTGGGGATGTCTCACTAAGGTGATGGTACCTACACCTAAAAAGGTGGAAATAGGACAAAAAAGTATTGATTACATTTTAATTGTTATGCAAATAACATTAACGCGTATCGGTTCCTTGTGTATGAATATATCAATCCTGAGATTCACAAGATACGATGATGGAGTCTAGGAATGTATCATTCTTTGAACATGTATTTCTTTACAAATCTAAGGAAGAGCCAAGCTCTTCAAAAAGTCTTATTGAGACTATTGATGAAGAAGATAGTTTGGACCAAGATGAAGAAGTCGAGATAGAACCTAGAATGAGTAAAAGAGTTAGGACAGAAAGATCTTTTAGTCCTGATTTTCTAACTTATATGATTGAAAGTAAACCAAGAACTTTCAATGAAGCTGTGAACTCCAATGAAAGTCTTTTTTGGAAAGAGGCCATTAAGAGAGATATTGATTTAATTTTGCAAAATCATATTTGGGAATTAATGGATCTTCCACCTGGTTGTAAAACTTTGGGTTCCAAGTGAATTTTCAAACGAAAAATGAAAGCCGATGGATCAATTGATAAGTACAAGACTAGACTTGTAATTAAAGGCCACAGACAAAAGGGAGGTCTTGATTATTTTGATACATATTCTCCGGTGTCGAGAATAAACTCCATTAGGATGGTACTTGCAATCACAGCTTTGCGAAATCTTGAAGTACATCAAATGGATGCGAGAACTGTATTTCTAAATGGAGATTTAGAGGAAGAAATCTACATGAAACAATCAAAAGGGTTTTCCTCTCTTGGACAAGGAAAGAAAGTCTGTAAATTAATCAAATCATTGTATGGTTTGAAACAAATACCAAAACAATGACATGAGAAATTTAACAGTCACATGATGTCAATTGGATTCAAAATCAATAAATATGATAAATGTATCTATGTTAAAGATACAAAGAATGGATATGTCATTGTGTGTTTGTATGTTGATGATATGCTTATCGCTGGGAGTAATAATAAGATGATCAAATCTACTAAAAATATATTAAAATCTAGATTTGATATGACTTAGTGATGTTATATTGGAAATAAAAAAAACAGATGGACTTATTTTAAGTCAGTCTCATTACGTAAATTTTATTCTTGGAAAATTTAGCAAAGACGACACTGGTGAATCGAAAACACCGATGGATACAAGTGTACATTTATCCAAGAATAAAGATGAAAGTATCTATCAAGTAAGAATACTCCAGAGTGATCTGTATCACTTTGACAGGGGTTATCACTTTTGACTATGTGAAGTCAAATGATAACATTGCGGATCCATTAACCAAAGGGTTAAATCGAGAGTTAGTTGAAAAGTCATCGATGAGAATGAGACTAAAGTCCATGTAAAAATAAGTTGTATATGATCTGATATAGCTTATATAATTAGTAAACAAAGTAGATTCACGAGTAATCATATTGCTGAACATTGGAAAGCCATTGTGAGAGTACTGAGGTACTTACGATATACTAGGAGTTATGGACTATACTATTTAATATATCCAGCGGGCCTAGAAGGATATACTGATGCAATTGGATATCTGATAAGAAAGATACGAAGTCTATTATTGAGTATGTTTTCACACTAGGAGGAGCTGCCGTAGCATAAAAATTCTCAAAATAGACAGTTATAGTTAGATCCACTATGAAATATGAGCTTATAGCTTTAGAGAAATGTGGGGGAGGAGGCTGAGTGGCTACACCACTTCCTAGAAGATATTCCTAGATGAACAAAACACGTGCCACCAATATGCATACATTGTGATAGTCAAAGTGTTATTGGAAGAACACAAAGTAATATGTATAATGGTAAGTCTACTCTTGACAGAGATTATCACTCTTGACTATGTAAAATCAAAGGATAACATTACGGATCCAACCAAAGGGTTAAATTGAAAGTTTGTTGAAAAGTCATCGATGAGAATGAGACTAAAACTCATATAAAAATAAGTTGGTATAAAGGAAACTCAACCTAGTTGACTGGAGATCCCAAGATCCAGGTTCAAAAGGAACAACCTAATTGTATAAACTTAGCTAGATCACTGTGGGGGGTTTTTCCTGTCCATTCCTATTATGAAAATAGTGATACCTGTTGAAGAGTAAGTTAAGCTGAGCTTTTAATGACTCTTATGCATCGAAAACTGTGAGATCCGAACGGAGTAATGCGGGTTTACTCCTAAATTAAGAGATCACTTATGTTTTACAGAATTATTGTATTATTATTATTTTCATCTTTTCTTATAATGCAATACACTATTTCCAACAATTTTGACCAAAAAAGAGAACTTTCAAGCTACTTGTATAAAACTTAGTTTAAAAATTTAAATTATAATAATCATCAACTACAAAAATATTGATGTTAATATTATTGTCTAACAATATTATATCTTTGTGATATTCTATTTCTTCTTATGCAAACCTAGATTTTTTATACTCACTCAAATTTTCAATATTTTTTAATTCGAATCTTTATTACCCAGCCTTTCTTATGATACAAAAATAGTAATTAAAACTTTGAATACCATCAATAAACTAAAATTGTATATTAATATTTAAAAAGATAATAATAAAATGATAATTGGCATTTGATTGAAGATAAAAATTGATCATGCAATAGAATAAGAAAATATTAGAGTGAATGAATTCTTAAATTTAGTACAAACAATGGAGAAAAATAAAGCAGAGTTAGAACCATCTAAAAGTTATAGTCTGTCAATCTTTTATATATATATAAAATTGAATATGAATACTTGAAATTTTATCAAATGTCATACTCAACTCATGCTATGTGTAAATTAATATATTTTAGTAAATTAAAGTAAGCACCATTTTTGTTTACAAATGTATGATTAAAATGTATTAGACGTTTTTTACTTCTTATTTAATATTTTTCATACCTTCATGTTTTATATTTTTTTTTTGCTTAAACAGAAACATATTTAAAATCTATATTTTACTCTTTATTGTTATAAGAAAACGATGAGCGTATTAACATTATTTTCAGATTTTATTTACTCCTCAAAATGCAAATGCAAATGCAAATGTTAGAAACGTACAAATACTAAATATAATAAACTTATTAAATAATCTTAAATTGAAAAAATTGTTGGATTTTATGACTGTGATTTAGATAATAAATTTATAATTATGTGGGTAAAAGTAAGTTTATCTGCAAAAAGTTAAATAAAGAAAAGAAAATGTTAGTGTTATATACAAATTGAATTGCAATAAAAGATATATGAATAAAATAATATTTTATTAATATATTATACATTATTTTTGTCAACTATTAACATATTATGTTGTTAATTAATTATTATAGTGCTTTAAAATTATTTTTATTATTATAAAAATGAAACTATTTTCATAACTTTTAATAATAAATCATAAATATTACATTGCATTTTATTATTTTAGCTAGGATACTTGAGCCATTATATACAATAGCTTTATTTTGATAATATATATCTATTCCATAATTAAATTCATAAAAACAAAAAGGTCATAATTAATAAATGCATTCAATCACCACCAAAGAGTCTATGAGGATCAAGAGGATATTAAACAAATTAAATATTTTCCGTTTATCATTCAAAGTAAGATAAAACCAAACGACGTGGAATATAATCATTTGTTGTAGGAAATTCAAAGGTCTTTCGCGTATATTTTATATGATTTTATTAACTAACTGATATTTAATCACAACTGAAATTTAACAGCTCAAGCAAACGATAAGATGCATAATAGATTAGCCTAACCAAGTACTGATATATCTCTATTTTGTTATAAATAATAATAATGTAATTAAAAACTTCCAAAATGTATTTTGGTTACATTTTTTATTATTTTTTCACCGATTCAAGTCTTTTATATTCAAATTTAGATTCTTGATTCTTTTAGTTGTCCAGTCTTTCAATTATCGCTAATTGACAATTTCAAATTGGTTTACTATCTTCCATGCATAATGTTCTAACTTCTAATTAAGTCTGTTTCTTGCTTGATTGAGTGTTTACTATCTAATATTTTTTATTGTGTTTGAGTCAATATTCTTATTCTCTTTTATTTTATTTTCTATTTTACTAATAATTTTTAACATGATTATATTTTCATATGAGACTATGAAAAAACTCCATGTGATAAAACTCATTGGGACAAAGAGGTTTTTGAACTACAATAGAATATGAAGAAAATTGTAATTCGATTTGTTGTCAAGAAAGTAGGTTAATTGATGTTTTATTAAAGCTTTATTTACATATAGTGGTTGATTAGCTTGCTCTCTTGAATTACAATGCACCGTTAATTTTACATGACTTAGCGAATGTGAGAAGATTATATAATTAATTACATAGATCTGACATCAAGTGTGAAGATTTCACATATAAAAAAATGATTGATTGCTAGCTTTATGCAATTGTATAAAGTGATAGATAACTTGAATATTCATTCTGGAATTATTAGTTACTATACAATCTTCAACTCATCTCATACGTAAAAGAGGCATGTACTCTGAATTAGCATTAATCTGTTATAAAAATGTAGATTGTCAATCCATTTTGGGCTCTATTAGATTTGTTTAACATATATTTGACTATTCCTTTTAAAGATGTTTCCAAATGTTTTTAATCTTAGTTTTTGTCTATTATATTGGTGCTCTTTCGTTGATTACTTTTCTTATGATTATATATGTACATATAGCTTTTAACTTTCGTCTAATCACACATTTTAATGTTATAATTTGATGTATATTAACTCTAACTTTGTTCTGCACACAAACACGTGCATCGCACTTACATCATATTAGTATTAAAGTAAAATGAACTGTGAGAATTATCAAATAAAAATATTTATAATTCATGTCTAAGAAACTCAAGTATTTATGGTAGTAACCCTTCTTACTCCTTTGGTTGAACTTCTTTAATAGGTCTTCCAATTGTAATAAATATAATAAAAGAAGTCCAAAAGTTAACACAATTTCCACGAAGCCTCAATTGATTTGGAAATTGAAGGGACGTGTGTGAACTATTGGTGAATAGGAAAAGCTGCTAATAATGAGTTAATAAAATGGTAAGAAAATAATTTATCATTTTAAATGTGGAATTTATGAAGATGATTGTACTTTTTTCTAAGTATAATATGTTTTTAATTTAATCATATATTAACTATTTTTTTTGACAAATAAATTAATTGCCCGTAATTAAATACTTTTTAATTGTTAAACATTATTTAGTTTTTCACCATTCTTTTTAAATATTATTTATTTAGTTGTTTAAAAGTTAGATATAAATATGTGGCACAATATGCAAATTTTCAGATTTTTTGGAATCAAATTTATGTAATTCTTTCAATCAAATGAGATCAACACAGAACACACTAATATTTTTTATATGCATATTTATCTAATGTTATGTAAATTATAAAAGTTAATTACATATATAATTGGATAATGTGGACTATATCCTTGATTTATTTAATTGAATCACAATATGCAAAGTCTGTGATAAGGTAGAATATACACTAAATCTATATCAATTTTACATGTCTATAATTAATACCTAATTTAAGTAAGTATTATAAAAGCAAATAAGAAAAAACATTGAATAATAACATATTAAGATAACGAACGGTTTCAAATTAATTTATATAGAAGGGTGAATTATTAGGTTTAATTAATAGATAACACAACACAAAAGATTAAATTGTGACAGTCCATTAGAACATGCTTGACACAAAGTTATGTATGACGTAATTTCAAATGCATATATCAAACTTTATATATATATATATATATATATATAAAGATAAGATTTGTTTATTCTCTTCCTTGACACATTATTAGAGCTTGTGCATGTCTAAGAGAGTTTTTAGTATGTGGTAACATCATTACAAATACGAGTGTGCTGCCGTCTTGAGAATCTCATCTCGTCCCATGGAATCGTCCCAAAGTGAGTGGGACATATTTCTCACTTGTCTCAGGACGGGACATGACATAACAGAACTTGTCCCGTGCAGAACTGGATGGGAAGCGAGACAAGGTTAAGAAAATCAACTTCTTGCGTAGTCTTGATAACTTAATAAGTAGCCTAATTTTTTTGACAATTTTTCTTTAAGATTTAATCTTTAATCTTTTTAACTTTAAACCTTTTTTTTATTTTCAACCCTTAGAATTTTAGTCTAATTTTAACATAAAATGTCCAAAAAAATCTAGAAGGCCCAAATATTTTCTCTCCCGCCGTCTCATCTCGTCTCGAACTGTAAATCGTCACGACCTGTCTAGCTCGATTTTTATCCTTCCAGGGAGACGAGACGGGATGAAATTTTTTTTTATCCAGTCCCGAACGAGATGAGACAAAAATATCAAAATTGTCTTGTCTCATCCCTTACACACCCCTAACAACAAAAGTTATATTCTTGTGTTTTGTCGTGTTGGGTTCGTGAGGAAGCTAAATTGTTGTTCGTGAGAACCTTGAGTCGAGTTAGCAATATTGATCAACAAAATGTTGGGGTAAGTGGGGTAGTTTTCTTGAATGCAGTCTGTTTTTGTTTTAGAATTCAAGATAACAGAAACAGACTTTTTGCTTTTTAAATTGAATGGGAAGAATTATTTCTCTTGGAAATTTCAATTTTATATGTTTGTGAATGGGAAAGCTTTACGTTGGATTTGAAGACTTCCAACAAAGAGTTGATTTATGCTACCCGTTTCCCGAGCTAGTTTGATGTGTAGGCATCCTTCTCCGTCTTCGGGTACATGTTTTTCTGAACTTCTTCATGAAGAGCAACGATGTCAAACTCAAAGGATCATTGAACAAAAGATCAGTTAAGCCTCGAATTTGCTGGAAGTGGCTTTTGCACCAAAAGCTAAGGGAAGGGATATTGAGAAAGCAACAGTGTTATAGTTGCAAAGAATATGGCCACACGGCTAACCAATGCTTCTGGAGAAAATAAACATCACACTCAAATGTGTCTTTGGATGTCTTTGTTATGCTCATCTTCCATCCTCTGAGAAATAAATTGACAGCACAATCCTAACGTTCGTCGTGTTAGCATCTCTCACATAATTTTGTTTTTGTTGAAAACATATATTTTTTCAATCTAATTTGAAAATCTCATGTATGTCATCTACGGCTCTCATTATAGAGTACTTAAACAAGCTCCTTGTGCAAGATTTGAAAAATGTGGCCAACTATTACTTATGTTGGATTTTCACAGTAATTCCAATGACCCGTCAATGTTTCTTCGTTCTGTTGTTATTACTATTCTTCTTATTTATGTAGATGATATAATCATTACTGGGACTGACATTGACATTCAAAACCTACAGACTTTTCTGCATTTCTCGTTTCATATAAAAGACCCGTGGAACTCCATGAGAAATCAATGTGAAATATTATCACAAATAGATGGAGATTTGCTATCGGACCCTACAATATATCGTCAGCTTGTTGTTTAATTTATTTGACAATTCCCCACCAAATAATTCTTATGCAGTGAATCTAATGAGCCAATATCTGAATCAACCTCTACATTTTACATCTTGCTGCAATAAAAAGGATAATTCGTTATTTGATTGGGATATCACGTCGTGGATTATTTTACAAAGTTGGATCTTCTCTAACTCTCCAAGCTTATAGTAATGCTGATTAAACTGGGAATCCAGATTTTCACCGGTCTACTACTGGTTAGTACGTGCATGTACCTTGGTGCATGTATCTTGGTGATGCTCTTGCATCATGGAAATGTAAAAATCAATAGAGTATCTAAATCTTCTACAAAAACAGAATATAGAGCTATGCCAGCAGCTTGTTCTGACATTGTTTGGCTTCGTTGACTTCTGCTTGAATTAGGATTTCTTCAAATAAATCCTACACCTCACCATGCTGATAATATGAGTGCCATTCAGACTACTACAAATCATGTACTTCATTAAACAAACAAACATATTGAAGTAGATTGTCACTACATTCGTGATGCATTTATATACTGACCGTACCATCACCCTTCCATATGTAAATAACATATTTATCTGATATCTGAGCTATTTTAACATATTTTTCTGATATCTGAGCTATTTTAACATATTTTTCTGATATCTGACCTATTTGTATTAAAATATTGAGAAAACTATGTACTCTTTCATTTCACAAAGAAGCATGAGATCACGTACTTTTTTTTGGATCTTTGCTAATAATTAAAGGGAAAACTATACTTTCATACTTCAAACTATCACTATTAAACAATTTAAACTCTAAACTATAAAATATTACACTTTAAATTCTAAATTATCTAAAACTAACAGAAAAAACCCTTCGCCCACAAAAAAGTGACTCTTCGTTTAGTACGTGGATAGCCAATACCTATCTCCTTCTTCATTAACCCAATACCCAAACACCCCCATCCCCCCTCTTCGTCCCTTCTTGAGGTAAGTTTTCACTTTAAACCCTGAACTCGAGCCTTAATACCACAAAAGTAATATAGAACCTTCTCCCCATTTTGGAGGCCAATATTCATTGAAGATGAAGGAATTGAAGCTAAGAAAAATCAAACTTAGATCTTGGCTATTCAGAAATCTGAAATCTGACTAATACTAGAGTAAAAATTAGACTAAAATCAAACTAAACCCAGACCTAAATCAGAATAAAATCATACTAAAATCGCGGACTGAAATTGATGGGGATTTTCTACGGAAATCAGAGAGGAAATGAAAAGATCTACGGAAATCAGAGAGGAATAGAAGAGAAAACGTACCTCAAGTCACACGAAGAGAAATGGCAGGACTCGAAGAGAAAATTGCAGAAATCGAATAGATGAGGTATTTTGCTTCAAAGAAGGGACGAAGAGAAATGGGCATCGAAGACTTTCTTCGAAGCGGGGAGGAGCTTCGTTCGGTCAAGAGGGGACGAAGAGGGGATATGGGGTATTTTGCTTCAGAGCAAAAGTGACGAAGATGGGGTATTTTGCTTGCTTCG
This sequence comes from Datisca glomerata, assembly GCA_003255025.1. Taxonomy (NCBI): domain Eukaryota; kingdom Viridiplantae; phylum Streptophyta; class Magnoliopsida; order Cucurbitales; family Datiscaceae; genus Datisca; species Datisca glomerata. The sequence goes on from QANY01012956.1 coordinate 994,875, forward strand.
AATAAGGGACGAAGAGAGATGGGGTGTTTGGGTATTTGGTTATGAAAAGGGAGATGTGTATTGTTTCAAGTCGTCTAAAACAACGTCATTTTAAACCGTTTTTAATGGTAACTTGACAGAATTATGATTATAATTTTTTTGTTAATTTTAAATAATTTATAAATTTAAAGTATAAAGTTTTATAATTTATGATTTAAAATATTTAACGAAAATATAATTTTTATTAATTTAAACCATATGGCAAGGATAGTATTATACAATTTGTTTTAACATAATTCTAGCAGAGGATGAGGTGGTAATGTTCTAATTTTTCTTTTAAGAACGTTAGCTTACTGTCATAAATTTTGTCAGTTCATCAAAGTTGAGAATGACTTTTCTACTTGTTAAGGTATTGGGTTCAAATTCGATATATCTAATAACTTTTCACAAGAAAAAAATTTGCTAGAGACAATGTAACAATATGAATCGTTATGGGCCTTCGTCTAACGCATCCCTTGTAAATAGACTGGGGCTCTTTTACATAAATAGATCATTTTTAAAAAATAAATAAAAGAATGATTGCAAAAAACTTAATTTATAAGAATGACGTTTTTTTGTAATTATATTTTTTTATAAACCTCAACATTTTATATACATGTGTATTATGATATATAACAATGTATTATGTGTGTGTATTTATATAATATAGTATATTTAATATACTAACAAGATACCGTAATATATTTTTATATACCATAAATATATCGTATTATAAATGTAGTATATTTTTATATACCATTTGGTACCATACCTGTTCTCACACTCAAGCTCGTCACCTTCTTCTTCTTCATCTCTCTTATTGAAAACTAGAAAGTTAATGGGGGTAACTGCTACTACACTAACATCGGAGCCATTCGGCCCTTTACAAACTCATCCATGATGATATCCATATCTCAAAAACCTCAACCACATCACCTTCAGTACCCCACAATTTTCTCATTAGAACCTCCAATTCATAATTGCCGACCCGAGAGAGAGTGAGAGAGAGAAACAAAGAGAAGAGAGAGACATAGGGAGAAGTAGAGAGAACGAGAGAAAGACATAAGGAGAAACAGAAAGAACGAGCGAAGTAGAAAGAGATGGAAAAGGAGAGGGAGAAAGGGAATGAAAAAATGGGAAGTCATGCAATTTAAATTCTTTTGACCATTTCCTAAAACAGTAAAAAAATGACTCATTTCTCTAATTTCCCTTCCTTTATTCCATAGTACATTATCTTTCTGACAAATTGTCCCGCTGAGTCGACTCGAGCCTCAATCAAACTGAAGTGAAAGTGAGGTATGTAAGTGGTGGGTCTATCCATGCCAATTTGGGGTGCCCTAGGATTTGCAAAAAGCAGCACCTCATGATGCTCATGACCAATTGGATAATGACGTACCAATAAGTATTAGAGATAGTTATGATCGTTACTCTATCCCTATCATCAAAACGTTAAGATGAAAATGTCGAATGAAACTATCCATAGAATCATGTGCTGTGTGCAACGTATATAAAAAAATGTTCTTAACCAAGACTTGGGTTAAGTTCGGAAAGTCATGTTGACAAAAACAATTAACGGGGTTACATAATTAGTATTTTATTTCTTATTTTTCAATCATTTAATTTTCAATATTTCAACTCGTATTTAATTTCGATATCTTAACTTCTTATGAAAAGATTTTAAAGTCAATCCCTTTCTGAATTATAAGGAACAAACTAAAAGTACCTGCTGATGTTGAAATGATAACTTGTTATCATCGAGACTTCTTTAGATCTCTCTAGAAACTACTTATGAAAATCTCTCTCCAAGATAGTAGAAATTCTTCTCTTAATCTTAACTAAAGATTTGTCTAGATGCACCTATATATACTCTTATTAATTGATGTTTTCTAGGTATATTAATGCACTATCTCAGGTGACTAGAAAACTTCCTTCAATACCTTAGTGTGTGGCTATGAGAGAATGAAACCACCGACCACAACCATTATAAATAGTAGGGGTGTTAAAAAACTAACCAAATAGATTAAATTGAACCGGACCGAATCGAAAATGATCAATTTGATCGGTTAATTAGCTAATTGTAGTTGGTTCGGTCTTTGACAAATGGTCGGTTTGGTCTAAAATATAAAAAAATTGGACCGAACCGACCAGATCGAGCATTTGTCCTCCCCCATGTATATATATATATCATATTTATTTTATCGTTTCACATTTTTCTCATCTCTCTTTAATTTTCAGTTTACATGTTATGATTTAAATTATGAATTTTATTGTACTGCATGAAAAACTTAAAATTTCTTGAATATATATTAATATATTCATTGATGAATCTCTTGAAAAATAAAAAGAAATTTCGTGGTAGACTATAAAACTTGGCCAGACCGACTAATTTTTTCACAGTCTGGTCGGCACGGTTTATATACATACACATCACTTGTTGGTTCGATTCTCATTATTCTAAGATGGTGAATTTCAATTCGGTCCAGTTTTATGCGAAAAACTAGATTGAAACGACCATACACCCCCCTAATAAGTAACTATTTACTTTGTTTAGAACAAGTGGAGATATCAAGAATACATAATGAAAAATTGGTGTGGGTTTTATTTGAGTTGGTAATTTTTAACCCATTAAATATGGGTAGAGTATGAGTAATACTTAATACCCATTGGATATCCACAAAATTTATTAAGCTTCCTTTTTTGTTCCCTAAAAATAGCAATACATAATGAAAAATTGTATTAAAATCAATGTAGATGGATCTTTTCACGCCTGCCCTCTTGCTGCTTCAGTGGGCATTATTGCTAGGGATTTCATGGGTAGTGCTCTTGGGTTTGCTGGAAATAAAATTTATAGCAATAATGTTGTTCATGTTGAAGCCTTTTTGGGTGAAGAAGTACTTAGAACAAGTCAAAATGAAGAGTTATATATTAATGTAGATGGATCGTTTAGTAGTTTTCTTATTGTTATGAGTGATTTATGTATTTTAGTTTTTAAGTTTTTATTGATCTTGACATTTTTGGATTCTTCCGTGAGATGTTTTTCTCACCAGGAATGAAACATTCTTGTGAATCATGTGACTAAAAGTTTGATTACCTCATTATGAGGCAAATTGTGTGTGGTAATATAACTGTTGACTACCATAGTCATGTGATGTAATTTATTGAGGACTTCCTGTTCAGAAAGACCATCAATATTCCATTTGTATAATTTTTCTGTAGAAACACAAAATTGATTAACTAAGGATAATTCAGTAATTTGGATGTCTAGAGGAATAGGCTTTTTATGCCACTTCCTTTCCAATTTATTAATTTCTAAAATTTTAAATGATTCTTCAAAATTATGGATGTTATGAATTGTGATATTCATAGGTGGATTCTGACTTATGACTTTCTGATTATGAACTACTGTCTTGGTTAATAACTTTAACAGAAGAAGATGATTCAACAGATTTACTCTTCAGTTCTTGAAGTATCTTATCAATCTGTTTATTGAGGGGAACGATATTTAAAGTGGTTTTTGAAAAATTTATTAAATGTGCTTCTTTTCAGGGATTCATTAGATTTAGGTTCATGAAAATTATCAACCTTATTCTCAATTTTATCTAATTATTTTTCTATCGTTATTAAACTTTGATTTGTGTAATTGAGTTGTTCAACTACTTTTTATTGGATTCTTCTTTCTTTGACAGTTTAAAAGGAGAATCATTAATTAATTTTTTTTTGTGATTAATAATAAGTTTTTTTTCAGGTGGTGGATGGCTAGCCACATTGAAGTCTTCCTTGACCCATTTGGTCTTGAAAATTACTTTGATATTCTTCTCATAAATGTCCTCGATACAATCAAGGAAAAACATGTTAACTTTAAATTCTTGCATGAACGCATTCCATTTAGCATGTATAATTTTTTTTTTATCCATATTATATATATCTCTGAACGTATTATGTCTATTGAGATTGGCTAGGTCATTCATGTGTTGGGTTAGACCTTCCCAATCAGGCTTATATTATTGGCTTAGGGTGCATAAATTTAAAACTAAAAGTTGAGAATTGACAGGATGAAATGTTCCCTGGAAAACTGATTTAGTGGGGGCTTCAGCTTTGTCAAATTGTTTACACTTATTATCAAAGACTGGCAGACTGACTTAGGAATTTGTCGCCATGCCTTTAAGTCTTAAATTTTTAAGGAATTCCTAGGAGTACTAGACTGACTATACTTCCTAATTTAAGGATTAGAACTAGGAGATTAGAAATTAATTTTAACAGTACCATCCATGTACTGGTGAATATAGTCAATATCTTCAATTGGGGGTTGAATTGGAGTTGGCTGGCTTTCATTGGTTAAAAGCTAATTTGTAGGCAATGTAATATTAGACCACCTAATTGTTATAGAGACTTTAATATTGTCGTTACTTTGGCTAGATTGAATCAATAGAGTGTGATTTTTTGGACTCCTATTGATGACTTAGAAATTCATATTGGTTTTGCTTTCTTTGCAATGTATTCTAAAACTCAAAGCTAGGGGTCGGATATCTTCTAGGATTTGGTAACCACTAGTTTTGATATTTAAAGTTGAAGATTTAAGAATATAGAGGTCTGTTGAACTAACAGACAAATCTAAAAAACAATCGAAATTGATTGAACCATTACAAAGTGAGGATTCAATTAATCCTAAGATACTATCATTAAAATTTGTAAATCTTGCGTCTCGCAAGGCTAACAAAATATATGTATTTATGCCTCTTCTTGTGAGTGGTTTAACTCCAATATGGACTAAATCAAAGTGAAGGAAATTATATCCTTCTTCGATATGATGTTTAATTGTATTAGGAGAAAGTAATTGACATGTTTCATACTCTTTCCCAAGAGTATAAATTTTTTCAATTATTTTGATATGATACTGAGGTTTGAAGAAAGATACAGACCATGTTGATTTATAAATTTTTTTACTAGAGATTTTGGGTATATTCCATACTCTATGATCTACTTGATCATCTACTAAGTATTCAAAGCGTTCTTCGTTTATTATGTCTGGTATTGTGTTAATTATAGACATATTACTACTAGAAGAATTACTTCTAAATAATCTACTCATGAGTCAAAATAACTAAATTATTCTTATGATTAAAAATTTCTTACTGTATTTTGATTATCGAATCTGCTATGACTTCTTCAACCTTATACCAGGTTGGCTTTTCTCCCTTTGCCCCTACAACCACCATACCCTCAGGATTTACGTATTTAAGAAGTCTTATTGGGGGTGCCTAAAGTAAACCAAATAGAAACTAATATGTCATATTCATAGATTAAATAATCAAAGATTACAGAGAAATAATCAAGCATAAAAATAACCTGCCACTTGGGCGGAGTATGAGACTTAATAGTTTAAAAGTAGAAAATTTAATTACGAATTATGAATCTAGTGAGCTAGAAGAACCTAGTAAATTTTCAGTTTCCGATAATGAGGTTGAAGAACCTACTGTCAATAATCAAGATGATGATTACTTCATCCAAATCCTTAATCACATCAAAATAAAAAAGGCACATAATTGAATCCTCACTTTGTAATGGTCCAATCCATTTTGATTGTTTCCCAGATTTGTCTGTTAGTCTAACAGACTCTCACATTCTCAAATAATTCAAAATTTTGATTTCAGTTCAATGGCTCTGAGTGGTTCATGAGCTGATTTAAATTACATGCATAAATGGATAATTCCTCCAAGTACTTCAGAATGACAAGAGAATATTTGTTCTCTGCCAATAGTACTCGGATGCATATCAATTATGAGATTCCCAAAGTTCATATATGCCAAGATAATGTGTATTTTAAAACATCGTTTGTTTTAGTAAAAAATATGACAAATATAATTATTTTGGGTTTACCATTCATTTTTCTATTGTATCCTTTTATCACAGAGTATGATGAGATAATTACTTATCCCATGGATGAACCTGTTAAATTCAAATTTCTATCTATTTCTCACAATGAGAAATTGAAAACTTCAAAGGGAAAATCTGTTTACAAAATTGGAATTAAATTTCTTATAAAGAAAAATGTTTTCTACAAGACAAAATAAAATCCAAAAGAATTGATGAACAGATTCAAGATCCTGCTCTTCAAAATCAAATTAAAAACTTTGAATAAGGAGTTTCTCGTCTAGTAATTAATTACAAACCTTCTAACAATGTTTCGGAATGGATAAGATATCCAATATCAAACAAAATAGACTTAATCAACAGACTTGGAGAAGCTGTTGTATACTATAAGTTTGACATAAAATCTCAATTTTGGCAAAACCATATAAATAATAGCAATAATGACTCACGAGCAGCAATAGTCACAATGACTTTTACATGATACAATGAATCAACAGGACACAAATGTCCAAGATAACAATTATCAAGGAACGCCAACAATGCCCACTCCGTAATAAAGTAACAATCAAGACACGAAGATCGAGATAGCAATTATCGATGAATCTTTATAATTTTGTCTCTCTCTATAATTATTGTACTAGTTGTCAAATAATTAGGTAACTATTTATGCTTTTTACTATTCTTAGTCAAAAGTAGAAATATAAAATGTTTTTACTTTTATAGAATAGAATAGTGCAGGTAAGTGATGAGTTCTCGCTGAAATTCACTTTTCTTGCCTATAAATAGGCTGCCATCTCCCTTTGTTAGTCAGAACTGGTTTTACACTCTTAACGATTTTAAGAGAAAAACTGGTTTTGAAATAAAGCATTCTTCTTCCTCCTCTTTTATAATCTCTTCTTTTTTTTCTTCAACATTAATTAATAAGCGGGAGCACTAATTAATCATTTCTAATTAATTCTTCCTCAATCTTGAAAACTAGCCAACTCCAATTCAACGCCTAATTGAAGATATTGATTATATCCAGCAGTACATGGATGGTACTATTAAAATTATCATGATGACACCCTAGCACAATGCAACCATCATAATGATCTTTAAAACAAGCAATAATGTCTGCACCATAATCAACAATCAAAGTACAAAAATCCAATATAGCAATTATCAAAGAATCCAATGTACAAACAATAGTGACAATGCTTGAGCATGACCAATTCAAATGAATTAATGAAGTGCTTGAGTTCTGTAAGAAAGAAAATGCAGAACTTTTCAATAAAAATATTATTAGAAGGAGCAAGTGTCCTTGGTCTTGTTTGGCCTTTTATGTCCAAAAGGCCAGTGAAATTGAATGAGCAATTCCTCGATCAGTTATTAATTACAATCCCTTAATAATGTTTTAGAATGGATAAGATATCTAAAATCTAACAAGAGGGACTTAATCAATAGACTTAGAGATACTGTCATATTCTCTAAGTTTGACATGAAGTATGGATTCTGGAAAATCCAGATAAATGAGAATCACAAATATAAAATGACATTTATAACTCCATTTGGCCATTACGACAAACAAGAAGATAAACAAGAATTGTTTAGAATTATAGAGTCAATAGAATATTATGAAAGTAATAATGAAAATTTAGGATAATTTGAATCTCCTGAATCTAACAAATCAAGCTCTTCTAATTCTGACAATGATTCTCCTAACATCTGATCAGGGAATTATTATTTAAAATATTAATTTTTTGACAACAACTATCCCTGCACCGCATAGAGATGTTAAGAGAATCATTGTTAGAATTAAAAGAGCTTGATTCGTCAGATTCAGGGAATAACTGTTAGTCTACCTTATATTAAGATATTCGATGAAAAGAATATCCCTACCAAGGCATGACTGATTCAAATAAATTTTGAAATGCTTGAGTTTCATAGGAAAGAAATTACAGAACTTCTCAATAAAAATATTATTAGAAGGAGCAAGTCTCCTTGGTCTTGCTCGGCCTTTTATGTCCAAAAGGCCAGTGAAATTGAACGAGGAGTTCCTCGATTAGTTATTAATTACAATCCCCTTAATAATATTTTAGAATGGATAAGATATCCAATACCTAACAAGATGGACTTAATCAATAGACTTGTATATGTTGTCGTATTCTCTAAGTTTGACATGAAGTATGGATTCTGACAAATCCATATAAATGAGAATGACAAATATATAACATCATTCATTGAAAGCAGTTTCAAAACATGTAAGGTAACTTCTTTTTCCTTTCCTTTTATTTTGTTGAATTTTCTTTCAAGGTTTTGTGAAAGGCTTGCAGTATTGTTATTAGGATTATAATTTTCTTTCTTCTGAATTACTTTCCTAAGTCTTTCAAGATATTCTTGTTTTAATTCTAGATTTGTAATTTTGCTAATTAAATCTAACAAGAGATTTTCTTTTCTTCAATTTTATTTATGACATTAATTTTTTAACAACAACTATCCTTACATCCCATAGAGATGTTGGGAGAATCACTGTCACAACTCAAAGTGTTTAATTTTTCAGATTCAGAAGATTCAAATTCTTCTAAATTTTCATTACTAATTTCATAGTAATATATTGTTTCGAAGAGGATTCCACTTCAATTGAATATTGCCACTTTAAGATCCAAGGTATTTTGTATTTATTTGAAAAATTAAGTATTTGGGGAAACGAGGACTCAATTGGTGAGGGCTTGTTAATCTTTAAAAATAAGTTAAAACCTTGTTGTAAATCATTTGAAAAACGTTCTAGAGCAAGACCATGAGAATATTATGTGAAATGATGGGATGAATTTAATAACTTAAAAATAATTGCCTCCATCAACCACGAATTTGCAAATGTCCATCCTAGCCTAAAATTGACAAACCCTTTTTCTCAAGCTCCATTAAAAATTAATGAGTCCTTAGTAATGACCTAGGAAACATAGACTATAATAGTCTTACATTCAATACAATAATTAGTACGATACAAAAGGAAGGTCTAAAAATGTGCATAGACATGAAAATCAATAAACACATTAAAAAAGAAAATAAAACTGTCAAATATGAATTAGGCAATTTCTACGAGCAATATGGTTTAACCGCTATTGCTCCTTCCCAAAAGAATAGAAAAAATTTCCATTTAAACCCTAGAAGGACCTACAAGACATATAGAAAAAAAATACCACAGAAATAAGAATAAAAATTTTGACCAATCCTGTTTAAAAAATAAAAATTTTGACAAACACTTCCCTAGGAATATAAATTATTTTAGAAGAAAATTCAATAAAGGAAAAAGAAGTTACTCTTCAGGGACTTTGAAATGAAATAAAAAGTATTAAAATTGAAATAAAAGAATTAAAAAATTCAAACATAAAAATAACAAAAGAAAAAATTCTTTAAAAAATATAAAATTTAATTAAGAATCATTAATCTAGTGAACTAGGGAGAACCTAGTAAATTCCTAATATTTGATAGTGAAGTTGAAGAACCTATTGTCAATAATCAAGATGATGATAACTTCATCCAAATCCTTAATCACATCAAAATTAAAAAATGACACATAATGGTCAGAGTAGTAATTCAAGATTTTGATTTCACTTCAATGACCATGATTGATTTAGGAGCTGATTTAAATTGTATGTATAGAGGACTTGTTCCTACTAAGTTAAAAGAGTCCAAGATAACAATTATCAAAGAATCCAATGTACAAACAATATTAACAATGACTTTTCAACAACAACAATCATGACAGAGTAATTATGAAGACATGAAGATCAAGATAATAATTATCGAGGAATTTTTATAATTTGTCTCTTTATGCAATTATTGTACTGGTTGTCGAATAATTTGGCAACTATTTATGTTTTTTTACTATTTCTAGTCAAAAGTAGAAATGTGAAATGTTTTTACTTTTGTAGAATAGAATAGTACATGCAAGTGATGGGTTTCCGGTGAAAAGGATGTTAAAAAGATTACTTCCAAACAGATTTTTGCTAGATGGCAGTCCATTCTTAGTATTTTCAATTTTGATATTGAATTCATTCAAGGTATCAACACATGAATGACCCAACCAATCTCAATAGACGTAATAGGTTCATAGATACACATAGGTTCAGAGATACACATAATATGGATCAAAGAAAAATCATACTTGCTGAATCGAAGGCGTTCATGCAAGAATTTAAAGTGATATTGATTCTTTTTGTTAAGGATTCCACAGTATGTCTATAAATTTTTTGAAATCCGTCAGACATGACAAAGAAAGTTCCTTCTAGTGTCAAAAATTCTTTTATTGTTTTGTCTGAAAATTCGATTTTAAAAATTGCTTGTCCCCTAACTTTGATTTTTAGAATACATTACAAAGTCATCAAAACCAATATGAATTTCCTAGCCAAATTAATACCAATATTAGAGTCCCTAAAACAAATGTAACGCCTTTTGGTCTTCAAGACAAGAAATAATGTCTTCTCTACAATCAACAATCATAGTATAATAATCCCAATAGCATATATTTTTTCAATTATTTTGACTTGATGCTGATGTTTGAAGGAAGCAACTGACTCTGTTGATTTATAAATTTCTTTACTAGGAATTTTGGGTATATTTCATACCCTATGATCTACTTGATCATGTGCTAAGTATTCAAAGTGTTCTTCATTTATTATGTTTGGTATTGTGTTAATTGTAGACCTATTGCTACTAGAAGAATTACTTATAAATAATTTACTCATGACTCAAAATGCTTCATTCCTGGTGGGAAAAAATATCTCATAGAAGAATCCAAAAATGACATCCTTTCAACAGTAAAGATTGTTGTTGAAGGAACCCCAATAAAGTAACAACCAAGACACGAAGACCGAGATAGCAATTATCGAGGAATCTTTGTAATTTATCTCTCTGTAATTACTGTACTAGTTGTCAAATAATTAGGTAACTATTTATCCAAAAGCCCAGTGAAATTGAACGAGGAGTTCCTCGATTAGTTATTAATTATAAGCCCCTTAATAATGTTTTAGAATGGATAAGATATCTAATACCTAATAAGAGGGACTTAATCATAGACTTGGAGATGTTGTCATATTCTCTAAGTTTGACATGAAGTATGGATTATGAAAAATCCAGATAAATAAGAATGACAAATATAAAACAACATTTGTAACTCCATTTTGCAAATGGAATGTAATACCTTTTGGTCTTAAAATGCTCCTAGTGAATTCCAAAATATTAAAAATATTACTTTTATCCGAGAAGTTATGTAATTTCTTTCTTTTAGAACTCAAGCATTTCATAATTCGTTTGAATTGGTCGTGCCTTAGTAGGAATATTCTTTTCATCGAATCCTTTAATATATGGTAGACTAACAGAATGGTTAAACCACTCACAAGGAGATCACTAAATATCTCTTTCTTGTTAGCCTTGCGAGATGTAAGATTTACAGATTTCAATGATAGTATTTGGTAATTGACTCTTCACTTTGTAATGGTCCAATCCATTTTGATTGTTTCTCAGATTTTTCAATTTTGACATCCAAGATAACAATTATTCGACAACCAGTGCAATAATTGCAGAAAGAAACAAATTACAAAGATTCTTCGATAATTGTTATCTTGGTCTTCGTGTCAACATAATTGCTTTGTCATGATTGTTGTTGTTGAAAAATCATTATCTCTATTGCTTGTACATTGGATTCCTTGATAATTGCTTTCTTGGATTCTTGTACTTTGATTGTTGATTGTGGAGAATACACATCTTTACACAATAATTGAACATTTCATTAGATCGCCAAATAATGTTACTTCGCGTATCCATGATCAAATGACCAATCTTAGGTGTCCAATCCTAAGTGAATTTTGACTGGTACAAAAATATATTTTTGTCCAGAGTAATGACAAGAGATGATAGCAATCAACCATATTGGAAAGAAAAAATCATTAATGGTTTTCCCAATTTGTTTGCCAATAAAATTAGGACGTTCCTTAATAATGACCTAGAAAATATAGACTATAATAGTCTTACCTAAGGTACAATAATTACTAAAATACAAAAGGAAGGTCTAAAAATGTGCATATACATGAAATCCAATAAACAAATTAAAAAAAATAATACTGCTAAATATGAATTATGTAATTTTTACGAGCAGTATGGTTTACCCGTTATTGCTCATTCCCAAAAGAATAGAAAAAATTCCCATTCAAAACCTATAAGCCTTATAGTAAAAAATACCATAAAAACAAGAATAAAATTTTTGACAAATACTTTCAAAAAATAAAATTTTCCTTTTAATTTGTTTATTGATTTTCATGTCTATGCACATTTTTAGACCTTCCCTTTGATTTTCATGTCTATGTAAGACTATTATAGTCTATGTTTCCTAGGTCATTACTAAGGGCTGTCCTAATTTTATGGGCAAACAAATTGGGTGTATCATTAATGAATTTTTCTTTAAAAAGGGTTGATTGCTATCATCTCTTGTCATTACTCTGGACAAAAATATATTTTTGTACCAGTCAAAATCACTTAGGGTTGGACACCTAAGATTGGTCAATTGATCATGGATACACGAAGTAACATTACTTGGTTTTATATTTTGGAATTCACTGGGAGCATTTTTAAGATCAGAAGGCATTACATACTACTCATAATAGCCAAATGGAGTTACAAATACTGTTTTATATTTTTCATTCTCATTTATCTGAATTTGCCAAAATTCAGACTTCATGTCAAACTTAGAGAATACGACAGCATCTCCAAGTCTATTGATAAAGTCCCTCTTGTTAGGTATTGGATATCTTATTCATTCCAAAACATTATTAAGGGGGGCTTGTAATTAATAACTAATCAAGAAATTGCTCGTTCAATTTCACTGGCCTTTTGGACATTAAAAGTAACTATTCATGCCTAATTATTCGACAACCAATAAAATAATTGCAAAAAGAGACAAATTACAAAGATTACTCAATAAATGTTATCTTGGTCTTCGTGTTTTTATAATTACTTTGTCATGATTGTTGTTGTTGAAAAGTCATTGTCACTATTGTTTGTACATTGGATTCCTTGATAATTGTTATTTTGGATTCTTGTACTTTGATTGTTGATTATGGAGAAGACATTATTGCCTCTCTTGAAGATCATTATGATCATTGCATTGTGTTGGGGTGTCATCATGGTGCACCAATTAATTTATTTTGATTTTATTTAAACAATTGACAGTTTGCCAAAGGTGAATTTTTTTTAATTCATCATCACTGAGATTGATATTGTCAAATGGGTATTGTGAGTCTTAGGAATGATCATAAGCCCATTGAGGAAGAACGCGGACATGTGATTGAACACGATCTTGTAAGTTTCCCTTCAGTTGCTGATGGAGAGTCTTGGATTATTGGCCTTCTTGATTTTTATTTTGATTGGATGACTGGACTCTACTGATGATTTAGAGTTTTGATTAGTATTATCTTCAAGGAGGAGAATCATCTTTTGTATTAATTCCTACTTTGATTTTGATTTGGTAGCCTTGGTTATTCTATTTGGAGAAGGTTTTGATTTAAGCTTGGATTCTTAGGATGAATGGGATGATTTGGTTTATGGGTTTATTTGTGGGAATGGATTGACTAGCTCATTAATTTTTAATGAGGCCACGTGATAAGGTTTGGTTAATTTCATTTGTGGATAAATATTTGCAAATTCATTATTTATGGAGGTTTTTAGGGTAATAAACTTGTCCCACCATTTAACATAATATTGCCTGGTAAGAATTTCCTCTTCAATGGAATAGTGAAGATTTAGGAGAATTTGAATCTCCTGAATCTGATGAATCAAGCTCTTCTAATTCTGATAGTGATTCTCCTAACATCTCTATGGGGTGCATGAATAATTGTTGTAAAAAATTAATGTTTTAAATAAAAATGAAGAACAAAAAAATCTTTTGTTAGATTTAACTAGCAAAATTGAAGAGTATCCGTTGAATCATCTTCTTCTATTAAGGTTACTAACCAAGGTAGTAGTTCAGAATCAGAAAGCCATAGGTCTGAGTCCACCTATGAATCATCCATAATTCATAACATTCATAATATTGAAGAATTATTTAAAAATTTAGAAATTAATAAATTGGAAAAGAAATGGCATAAAAAACTTATTCCTCCAGACATCCCAATTACTGAATCATCCTTAGTTAATCAATTTTTTGTTTCTACTGAAAAATTATATGAATGAAATATTGATAGGCTTTTTGAACCGGAAGTCCTCAACAGATTACATCGCATGGCTATGATAAAATTATTTTAAGGCTTGAAGGAAGTAACAAACCATGTTGATTTATAAATTTTTTTACTCGAAATTTTGTATATATTCTATACCCTATGATCTACTTGATCAATTGCTAGGTATTGTTATTGTTTGGCTTAGTATTTTATTTCTTTTCAATTAACTTTCTAAGTCTTTCAAGGTATTCTTATTTTAATTGCTTTCTTAATATTTTTTGATTAGGTTGATATTTATGGATTTAGTTTCTAAGATAATGTCTTCGTAGAAACTGAGATTTTTATCTCTGTGACCAGAGACAATGGAATTCAGGAATGAAATGAGTTTTGGCAATCTGGGGATGATTCTTCAAATGAGCAAATAGAGACTCAATATGAAAGGTATTTTCGCTGGGAAGTTTTATGAAATATTGAGATGAAATTTTTGTATTTTGTAATTGAGAATGGGTCAAATTGGTTGACTAGGGTTGATAGGCAATCAGGTCTGATGGATCAAAGTATTGTTAATTGGGTTTTGTTAGGAGTAGAAGACTCCTATTTGATTTGGGCCTTAAGGGCTAATTGTTGAGTTAAAAACTCTTCTATTATTGAACCATTCATCATTCTCACATGATTTTTGACAGTGATACTCATTCTTTTTGTTAAGGATTCAACAGCATGTCTATGACTTTTTAAAATCCGTCAGGCATGATGAAAAAAGTTCCTTCTAGTATCAGAAATTCTTTTATTGTTTTGTCTGAAAATTTGATTTTAAAAAATGCTTGTTTCAATAGGTTCATAATTAAAATTTTCTATCATCATAACAGATTTCAATATCTTTGTGAAAACTCATTTTTCCTCTTTTTTCATACCATTGAATTAGTGTTGCATTGAAGTCATGCTTCAACCCAACATCTTCCAAAATTTCATCCAATTCATCAATCCATGTATTTCTTGGATATTCAAATCTATTATGATCATAATTAATGAATGGGAGTTTTGAGCAAAAAGCGGCTGTCGTACCATTGATTTTTTTATTTTAAAAGAATTTTGATTGAGTATTCTAGGTTTTACCTTTTCGTATTCTAGTAGGTTATAATTCTCAAATTCTTTCATTGAGGAATCTTGAAATGATTTCCTGCAAAAGATTATTAGTAAGGAAGTCATAAATTTAATTATTAATGCATTGGATAAATTAAATATAAAAAGTAGTAAAAATAGATTGTTAACTGGAAAAACTTTGTTTGAAAGCAATTTCAAAACATGTTTTGCAGATTTATAATTAATTAAAAAGAATTTTTTATTTAATAAAGTAAATTGTATGATTTGATTAATTGCCTTAATAATGAAATAATAAATTTCAAGTCCTGAAAATCTATTCTTAGATTGAAACAACTTGATTCTTCTAGTAAAGATAACTAAATTGGCCCTCTCATTGTGAGTGGTTTAACTCTAATTTGGACTAAACCAAAATGAAGGAAATTATATCCTTCTTCAATATGATATTTTATTACATCAGGGGAAATTAATTGACTAGTTTCATGCTCTTTCCTAAGATCATATATTTTTTCTATTATTTTTACATGATGTTAAGACTTGAAGGAACCAATAGACCATGTTGATTTATAAATTTCTCTATTGAAAATTTTGGGTATATTCCATACCTTATGATCTACTTGATCATCTTCTAGGTATTCAAAATGTTCTTCATTTATCATGTCGGGTATTGTATTCATTGTAGACCTATTGCTACAAGAAGAATTACTTCTAAATAATCTACTCATGATACAATATAACTAAATTATTCTTATGATTAAAAATTTCATACTGTATTTTGATTCTCAAAATTTCTATGACTTCTATAACTTCCTACTAAGTCCACTCTTCTTCCCTTTGCCCCTACAACCACCTTACCCTTAGGATTTACGTATCTAAGAGGTCCTATTAAGGTGCCTTAAGTAAACCAAATAAAAATTGATACGTCAGATTCAAAGATTAGATAATCAAATATTACAGAGAAATAATCAAGCATAAAATAACCAACCACTTTAGCGGAGAGTAAGATTAAATAATAGCAATTATTGAAGTAAGCAATTAAGTAACAATAGTCACAAGGAGAGGACTAAATACCTCTCTCTTGTTAGCCATGCGAGATGTAAAATTGATAAATTTCAATGAAAGTAATTTAGGATTTATCAAATCCTCACTTTGTAATGGTCTAATAAGAACCAGCCAAAAAGAAAAAGAATTCAAATATTATTGTTGCTACACTCTTAACGTCTTTAAATACTTAAATTAAAGATTGAGTATTAAGATGAAAGAATTCAAATAGCCAGAAGATGCAAGGATTCAAATATTATTGAAGGAAAATAAACTTACAAGTATTAAAATTTGATTTACAATGATTAATTAGTGCTCCTGCTCACTAATTAATGTTGAAAAAAAAGAAGACGAAAGATTATGAAAGAGGAGGAAGAAGAGAGCTTTGATTCAAAACAAGTTTTTCTCTTAAAGACATTAAGAGTGTAAAACCGATTTTGAGCCAAACTTGGTAGGGTGTATTACTTTTTAAATTTGGTATCAAACAAGAAATTAAGTAACAATAGCAATAAGAACCAGCCATAAAGGTGGTGAAGAACAATAATTATCCAGAGATTAATTTAAACAGTAAAACACCATATCAGGTTTGTCTTTGATATCAAAAGAGGTGGAATTGCATATAATTTAAGTATTTAAAGACTGGGTGTTAAGATGCAAGAATTCAAATAACTAGAAGATGCAAGAACTCAAATATTATTGAAGGAAAATAAACCTACAAGTATTAAAAATTGATTTGCAATGACTAATTAGTACTCTCGCTCACTAATTAATGTTGAGAAAAAAGAAGAAGAAATATTACAAAAGAGGAGGAAGAAGATAGCTTTGTTTCAAAAAAAAGTTTGTCTCTTAAAAATGTTAAGAGTGTAAAACCAGTTTTGACTAATAAATGAGAGAGAGCTGCCTATTTATAGGCAAGAAAAGTGGAGTTCACCAGGAACCCACCACTTACCTGTACTATTCGATTATATAAAAGTAAAAACATTTTATATTTATACTTTTGACTAGAAACAGCAAAAAAGCATATATAGTTGCCTAATTATTTGACAACTAGTACAATAATTACAGAGAGAGACAAATTATAAAGATTCTTCGATATTTGTTATCTCGGTTTTTATGTCTTGATTGTTGCTTTATTACGGAGAGGGAATTGTTGACGTTCCTTTATAATTGCTATCTTAGGCATTTGTGTCATGTTGATTTAGTGTATCTTGAAAAAATCATTGTGACTATTGCAACTGGTGAGTCATTATTGCAATTGATCCTTTCATAATTGCTATCTTAGATTTTTGTGCTTTGATTGGTTTTTGAGATATCATCATAGTCGTTGTATTATGCTGGAGAGCTTATCATGATAACTGAATTTCAATTTTCTTGGTTTATTGATTATTCCATAAATGTCATTTTGCCAAAGGAAAATTATCTTTTATTCATTCATCTCTACTGAGGCTGATACTGTTAAATGAGTCTCATGAGCCTGGGAAAGCTTTATAAGCCCATTGAGCAAGGATGCGACCATGTGATTTATCCTCCAATTGCTAAAGGAGAGTCTTAGATAGTTGTCCTTTTTGGTTATTTAGCTTAATTGGATGGTTTGACTCTACGGATGATTCAGAGTCAAAATCAGTATTGTTTTCTAAGAGAAGAAGTATTTTTTGAATTAATTTTTGCTTCACTTTAAATTTAGGTTTTGTGACCTTTGACTTTCCCTTAAAAGAGGGTTTGGATTCGGTTTTGGATTCTTTGAATTTTTTAATTTGTGGATTTAGGTTAATGAGCTCATTAATTTTTAATGGGACTTATTTAAAAGAGTTTGCCAATTTTAGGCTAGAATGGACATTTGCAAATTCGTGAGTGATGGAGACAATTATTTTTTGGGTATTAAATTTATCCCACCATTTCACATAATATTCTATGATGAGAATTTTATCTTCAATTGAATATTGCCACTTTAGGATCCAATGTATTTTGTATTTATTTGAAAAATTAAGTATTTGGAGAATCTTGACCTCAATTGGTGAGGGATTGTTAATCTTTAAAAATAAATTGAAACATTGCTGTAAATCATTTGAAAAAAGTTCTAGGGCAAGACTATGAATGGACCACCACTTTAAGAACCAATTTAAAAAACTAATTTTAAAAATTTTATCAAAATTTATAAACCATGAATGGGAAAAATCGCTATTTTAATGCAAGAAAATAATGTGCCAAGCACCAATATAGTCAAAAAATTATATTTTTTTTATTAAAAAGATTTTTGACTTTTGAAGGATGGACTTTCCAATCTTCCATAGTCATGATTCTGAGGATATAAAAATGATGGTAAATGATTACTTTCTCATATTTTTTGATTGGGTTGATATTTATGGATTTAGTCTTTAAGAGAATGTCTTTGTAGAAACTGAGATTTTTATCTCTGTGACCAAGGACATAATGGAATTCGGGAATAAAATGAGTTTTAACAATCTGGGCAGGATCCTTCAAATGAGTAAATAGAGGCTTAATATAAAAGAAATTTTTTATTTTTCTGAAATAATGAAATGATTTTTTTGTATTTTATAATTGAGAATGGGTCAAATTGGTTCTAATGGACCCAAGTGTTGTTGATTGGGTTTGGTTAGGAGTAGAAGACTCCTATTTGATTTGGGCCTTAAGGGCCAATTGTTGAGTCAAAAACTCTTCTATTATTGAACCATTCATCATTCTCACGTGTTTTTTGAAAGTGATACTGATTCTTTTTTGACTTTTTTGATTCCATAGCATGTCTATGACTTTTTTGAAATCCGTCAGGCATGACGAAAAATATTCCTTCCAGTATCAGAAATTCTTTTATTGTTTTGTCTACAAATTTAATTTTAAAAATTGCTTGTCCCGATAGGTTCACAGTTAAAATTTTTCCTGTCATCATAACGTATTTTATTATCTTTGTGAAAACTTATTTATCCTCCTTTTCCATACCATTGAATTAGTGCTGCACGAAAGTCATGCTTCAACCCAACATTTTCAAAAATTTCATCCAATTCATCAATCCATACATTTCATGGATATTCAAATCCATTATGACCATAATTAATGAATGTGAGTTTTTAGCAAAAGCGGCTGCCCTACCATTGGAATTTTTGAAATAAAATGAATTTTGATTGAGTATTCTGGTTTTACCTTTTCGTATTCTAAGATCTGAATTCTCAAATTCTTCCATTACGGAATCTTGAAATGATTATAGGTAAGGAAATAAGAAATTTAATTATTAATGCACTGGATAAATTAAATATAAAATTGTTAAAAATAGATTATTATCTGGCAAAACTTTGTTTGGAAGCAATTTCAAAACATGTTTTGTCAAATAATTAGGTAAATATTTATTCTTTTTACTGTTCAAAAGTAAAAGCATTTTACATTTCTACTTTTAAACAGTAAAAGCATAAATAGTTACCTAATTATTTGACAACTAGTACAATAATTATAGAGAGGCAAATTACAAAGATTCCTCGATAATTGTTATCTCGATTTTTGTGTCTTGATTGTTACTTTATTACGAAGAGGGCATTGTTGACGTTCCTTGATAATTGTTATATTCGACATTTGTGTCCTGTTGATTTATTGTATCTTGAAACCTGGTAGGGTGTATATATACATATATATTCACATTTCTTTGTTGGCCCATCTACTTCCGCTTAAAAGTCTTACACGTGTTTCTGGAACAAAACTTCGCTGAAATGTCTCAGGTTCATCTCAGGAATGACCTAACTATACAAACTAGGATCATTTAAAAAAAATAAAATTACAACATTAAACATAGTACATCTTAATGCACTTGAAGTTGATGGTTGTTGGGATGACTTGGTACGCTTGGGGCCGGCTAATCGACAATACTCGCTGTCAGCTACGAAGGCGATCTCATAGGATCCTTCGCACTTGGGCTCTAACTTCTTGGCGTGTATTCCTTTCATCACATGTTCAACCATCTTCAGCACTAGGTCCCCCACGACGATGGTATGGGGCTTTACAATGGCTTCTCATTTGCCTTGTCTCATCTTTCCTCTAGGGCTTCTAGGTCTTCGAAGCACGTAGCATGTTCTACCCCATTGAATAATAAGAGCTTGGCAGAGGGAGGGTATCATTACTTCAACGGGTACGACAGCTTCGCATCCGTAAACCAATGAGAAAATTGCTTGAGTGGGTGCTTGTTTTGACGTTCTGTATGCCCAAAATGCTAAGTGTAGGAGCTCATGCCAATTTTCTTGGGCATCATGAACCATTCTACTAAGGATCCTTAACAGTGTTTTTTTTGCCGCCTTCGCTTGGCCATTTCCCTTGGGGTAGTAAGGCGAGGATCTATAGTGGCGGATGTTGTAGTCAGATATTACCTTATTTACAAATTGGCTTCTAACAAATGAAAGTCAGCCCACTCCAATTCAAAGACCAATTGAAAATGTTGATTTAATCCAACTTTACATGGATGCTACTGTTAAAATTAATTTTCAATTTTCTAGTTATAATCCTCAAATTAGGGAGTTTAGCTAGCCTAGTACTCCTAGAGATTCCTTTTCTAGATCATTTGTTAATAATGATCAAGATCTTAGGATTCAACAATTAAAACAAGAATTAAAAACATTAAGATTTAAAGGCATAGCCACAAGTTCTCAAGTCCATCAGTCAATCTTTGATAATAAGACAGAACAATCTGACGAAATAAAATCATCAACTGAATCTGATTTCCAAGGAGCCTTACCTCCTGTAAATCCCCAACTCTTAATTTTGAATTTAGGCACCCTAAGCCAAGAATACAAGTCTGATTGTGAGGGTTTAACCGAACACATGAATGATCTAACCAATCTCAATAGATGCAATAGGTTCTGAAAGACATATAATATGGATAAAAGAAAAATCATCCTTGCTAAATAGAAGGCGTTCATGCAAGAATTTAGAGTTGATATGTTTTTCCTTGATTATATCGAGGATATTTATGAAAAAAATATTAAAGTAATTTCCAAGACCAAATGGGTTAAGGAAGACTCCCAGTGTAGTGTCTGCTAGCCATCCCCCACCTGAGAAAATGATAATAAATTATAAAAAAAATTTTAATCACTGCTTCTCCTTCTAAGATTTCAAAGGATGAAGAACCCAATAAAAAGTTGTTGAACAACTTAATTACACTAATAATAGTTTAATAATAATAGAAAAATAATTAGATAAAATTGAGAATGATGTTGGTGATCTTCATGCACCTAAACCTAATGAATCTCTGAAAGAAACTCTTTTAATAAATATTTCAGACAATAAAAAGATTGATAAAATGCTTCAAGAATTGAAGAATAAATCTGTTGAATCATCTTCCTTTGTTAAGGTTATTAACGAAGACAATAATTCTCAATCATAAAACCATAGGTCAGATTCCACATATGAATCATCCACAATTCTTGAATCTTCAAACATCCATAATATTGAAAAACATTTAAAAATTGAGAAACTATTAAATTGGAAAGGAAGTGGCGTAAAAAACCTATTCCTCCGGACATTCAAATTACTGAATCTTCTTTAGTTAATCAATTTTTTGTTTCTGTAGAAAAATTATACGAATGGAATATTATGGTCTTTCTGAACAGGAAGTACTCAACAAATTACAGCACATGGCTATAGTAGCCACATTTACATTAGCACACACAATTTGCCTCACAATGAGGTAATCAAACTTTTAGTCACAAGATTCACAAGAATGCTTCATTTCTTGTGGGGAAAGTATCTCACCAAAGAATCTTAAAATGCCATCCTTTCAGTAATAAAGATTGATGTTGAAGGAATTCTAATTATTAGAGAGGATCAAGAAACAATATATGATGTCATTAATACACTCTTCTACACAATAATTGAACATTTTATTGGAACGCCAAGTAATGTTACTTCATATATCCATGACCAATTAACCAATCTTAGGTGTCATACCCTAAGTGATTTTGACTGGTACAAAAATATATTTTTGTCAAGAGTAATGTCAAGGGATGATAGTAATCAACTTTTTTGAAAAGAAAAAATCATCAATGGCTTACCAAATTTGTTTGCCCAAAAAATTAGAACAGTCCTTATTATTGACCTAGGAAATGTGCACTATAATAGTCTCACCTACGGTACAATTATCACCACAATACAAAAAGAAGGTCTAAATGTGCATAGACATGAAAATTAACAAATAGATTAAAAAAGAAAAGAAAACAACCAAATATGAATTAAGCAATTTCTATGAGAAATATGGATTGGCCACTATTGCTCATTCCCAAAAGAATAGGAAAAATTCCCATTTAAATCCTAGAAGAATTTACAAATTTTATAGGAAAAAATACCACAAACAGAAAATAAAATTTTGACAAATACCTATCTAGGAATAAAAATTATTCAAAAAAAAAAATTCAATAAAAAATTTGTTGATAAAAGTTAAATTAAGTGTTTTAAATGTGGCCATAATAACCATTTTTTTGACACTTGTCAGGTAAAAAAATAAAACTAATCAATTAAAAGTCTTTAAAGAAGATAAACAAGAATTGCTTAGAATTATATAATCAATAGATTACTGTGAAAGTAGTAATGAAGATTTAGAAGAATTTGAATCTTGTGAATCTGACGAATCAAACTCTTCAAGGTCAGACAGTGATTCTCCTAACATCTCTATGGGGTGTTGGGATAGCTGTTGTCAGAAAAATATTAATGTTTTAAATTAAAATGAAGAACAAGAAAATGTCTTGTTAGATTTAATTAGTAAAATTGAAAATTCTGAATTAAAATAAGAATATATGAGAGACTTAGGAAAGTAATTCAAAAGAAAGAAAATACTAAGTCTAATAATAATACTGCAAGCCTTTCACGAACTCTTAAAAAATTCAACAAAGTTAAAGGAAAGGAAAAAGAAGTTACTTTACATGAACTTCAAAAAGAAATAAAAAATATTAAAATTGAAATAAAAGAATTTAAAAATTCAAACACATAAATAACAAAAGAATTAAAAATAGAAAATCTAATTAAAAATCATGAATCCGGTGAACTTGGAGAACCTAGTAAATCTCTAATTTCTGATAATGAGATTGAAGAACATATTGTCAACAATCAAGATGATGATAATTTCATTCAAATCCTTAATCAAATTAAAATTAAGAAATGACATATAATGGTCAGAATGATATCCAAGATTTTGATTTCACTTCAATGGCTCTTATTGATTCAAGAGGTGATTTGAATTGTATGCATGAATGACTCGTTCCTACCAAGTACTTCAAGAAGACAAAAATCATTGTCCTTTGTCAATGGTACTAGAATGCATATTAATTATGAAATCTTCAAAATTCACATTTTATAAGACAATGTATGTTTTAAAACATCGTTTGTCTTAGTGAAAAATATGACGGACAATTATTTTGGATTTACCATTTATTTCTCTGATATATCCTTTTACAACTGAGTATGATGGGATAATTACTTATTTCATTAATAAACCTGTCAAATTCAAATTTCTTTCTTTTTCTCACAATGAGAAATTAAAAAATTTAAAGGAAAAATCTGCTTATAAAGTTTTAAATTCAATTTATTGTAAAGAAAAACAATTATGTTTTTTACAAGATGAAATAAAAATTAAAAGAATTGAAGAACAATTTCAAAATCCTACTCTTCAAAAATAAATTAAAATCTTTAAATTTTTTTTTTGTAAATAATTATGTGCTGACATTCTTCCAATGCTTTCTAGCACAAGAAGCACCATACTGTTAGTCTGCCTTAATCCCCAATCCTTTGTTGGGATAAAAAGAATATCCCAACAAAGGCATGACCAATTCAGATAAATTCTTAAATGCTTGAGTTCTGTAAAAAGGAAATTACATAACTGCTCAATAAAAATATTATTAGGAGGAGCAAATCTCCTTGGTCTTGCTCGACCTTTTATGTCCAAAAGGTCAGTGAAATTAAACGAGGAGTTCTTCGATTAGTAATTAATTACAAGCTCCTTAACAATGTTTTGGAATGGATAAATATTCAGAACCAAATAAATAGGACTTAATCAACAGAGAGAGCCTGAAGGCAGTTTTCTCGGCGTCTCCTAGCACCATCCTGATCTGATTCTACCCACGAACCTATCCATGAATGAGCACATCTCATGTTCTGTCGTGGCATCTACCAAGATGTCTACGTTCGGCAGCAGGAAATCATCTTTCGGGCATGCCTTGTTCAGATCCCTGAAGTCTACACATCATCGTATTTGACCATTCTTCTTTTTCAGCGGCATAATGTTGGCCAACCAAGTGAGCTGATCTATTGGTTTTATGAACTTGGCCTCCATGAGCTTAGCGATCTTGGACTTTATATGCAATTCTACTTCAGGGAAAAAAGTGTCATGACGGTTGCTTGACGGGGTTACATGCCGTGGAAACCCTTAGCTTATGGGTCACCAACGCAGGCTCTAGCCCTGGCATCTCCATGTAGGGTCAATAGTCTCTCTCTAGTCTTGAGACAGACCTTTTCCAGGAAGATAGGTCTCCCTCTGCTTCCCCATCAAGGAAAACGTCCGCTAACTCCTTTGGTGACGGCGACGTTACTAGTTTCAGAGGTTCTTCTGGCACTTCACAGCTCATTACATATGTCCCACTCATCAGCCCTAGTTGCATCATAGATGCCTCCTCCAATATTATGTCCTCTGTCACGTAAATGGTACGTGTAACACCCGACTTTTATGGTTAGTATACTAGCTAGTTTTTTTAAGGATACTTAAGTATTAAGTATTGCTTAGTATCTCTCTCATTATTATTGTTGTTATTTTGTTTTCTTAGATGATTATAATATACACATTTTTGTTAGTGTAGGTTTCACATCAATGCTTTACTATTTAATAAAAAATCATGGTTGTTTTAGTGATATTTTGCTCAAGTTATAAATTTTGTGTGTAGAGTTATCCAAATTATTAACAAAGTTTGCTAATTCATTTCTTTTAATTTAAAGTTTTAACTGATTTCATGATTTAATAACAAAGAAAATCTAGTGTAATTATCCTTTAGAAAAACAACAATTGAAACGTGTAGAAAAAAGAAAAAGAAACTACTCTTTGCATTTTAAATTAGGTGGTTGTTCCCTTTTCCACCAATTACGTTTTTTTTGTTGCACTCTCTCTCTCCCCCTCTCCCACTATCTCCCACTCCCTCAATGAAACCATCACCACCCTCTACTACTCTTAAAGAGTATTTTTTTTTCTCTAAACAGTTCATACTCTACTCTAACTCCTTCTTCCTCTCATTTTTGTCAATCCACCAAAGTTGATCTCCGGTAAGCATTTCGTTCTTCTTCATTCTCTTTTCTTAAATCTTGTCTCTTTGCTCTCTTATGGTAATTAATCACTATCTGAAAGGAAATGTGTTCTTCAATTTCATTTTTTTAAACCCCATTCTCTGGTCTCTGTTTCTACTCCACGGTTGCTTCATCATCGTTTATTGATTCCGTAGCTAATCACCATCAATTCTTCCAACCATTCTCTGGTAAACTTATTTTTTCTTCATCTTAATTATACACCACAGAATTGTATCAGTTTAATGTCATGCGATATAGAGTTTAAAAGATATGGTTGTTGTTTTATGTATATAGAATTTATCGTTGTTGTATATTTCTGATGGAAATTCTGACAGTACAGAAAAAAATGATTTTCGTTTACTAAGATTTTATTGATAAACAATTCTTAAAATATTATTAATACTATATAAGACATTAATATTACTCCTGTAAAAATTTCGGAATTTGAAAAATTTATTTGCATTGTGTAAACATTTTTCAAATCTTCTTCAAAACCTGAATATTAGGGGTAAGCCACTTCATCTTCATGGCTGCGTTTCTGGCATACATTGCATCAGTTTGGCCCAAATATTTTACAGTAGTTTTTTTTATCATATCTAAATATAGTTCTGTAAATTTTTGTAATTTTTAGATAAGATATGGTATTTTAAATGAGAAGTTAAACTTGTAAATCTGAATTTCATTTTACTGCCAGACAGACCCTAGTTAATGATGATATTTCAATATGAAAATGCGTTAAAAAATTACAAAATTTTAAATCAAGATCTATGAGGCATGTATTACACTTTTAGAACTTAGTTTTGTAATTTTTCATGTATGGTACAATTTATAATGAATTTTCAGAATCAGACATCCAAACTGTTTTTCTTTCGTTAGTGTTTGAAAACATCTAAGAATGAAATTTTTCTCATTTATCCTTCTAGGACTTGAACTTTAGGAACTTACAGAGGTATATAAGGTAATTGAGATATCCGTATGTAATTGTTTGCATTGTATGGCTGAAAATTTATAATAGAACTATGTTTGTAGGGCTGAAAATTTAAAATAGAACTATGTTTTATGTTTTGTGATGTATAGTGTACTATGATGCTTCTTTATTCATAACATTGTTCAATTATAGTGCTGATGTGTTTTCTTATATTGTGTGTCTGATGAGTTAATATATATTGAAAGCTAAGAATAAATGTTAAATGAATGCATGAAGAATTAATTATGTGCCATTAGAGTCACGTGCCCACCATTCTACTCTGTTTGTCTTGTCCTTCGGGAAAGGTCTCTGTTTGCCTAATCCTTAGAGAAATGGTCTCTATTATATGCTTTGGTTAGTTTTGTGGGAAGGCGTTAGCGCAACTGGTTCCACCTCTTCGAAGGTACATAGTAGTACTCGTGAGACACATGTACTTACCTCACAGCTAACAATTACCGACGAGTAATGTACAACGCGTGTGGAAAGCCCGTGAGGGAGAAGTCCCAGTCGAGGGAGCCCAAGATCGGTATAGCCCATGATCGTTACATGGAATCCATGTTCTAGGTGTGATGGCGAACTCTAATGGAAGTTGGCCAACGAACTCTATAAGAATGATCTGAAAAGTATGCATGTGTTGCGATTTTCATGTGACTGTGAATGTTACTATGTTTTACATGTGATATTTTACTTAACGAGTATATTTTTATATACTCACTTCATTTTATTATAAATTTTCATATGATGATAACAGTGATGAAGAGTTTACTGTTGAAGATGTCTAGAGTCTCTGGCATCGAACGAGTGTCATCGAGTCCTATTTAAAAGTTCAAAAAATTAGTTCTTTGCTGTTGGGTTTTATTTAAATTAAATCGTGAGACTTCAAACACGTACTCTTGGGTTCTTGACCATTCTATTAAGTAAGATTTCTATTTATGTATCTAGGAGTTTGATGGAGGATTTGATTTTATTTATAATATATTAACCTATTTAATGTGAGTTTCTTGAATATTTTTATTAAAAAATAATTGACCAAGCTTCCGCGACGTTTGTGGTAAAACAATTTAATTAAAACTTAGTTAAATTTTCGGGTTGTTACAATACGCCCTTTTTCTATTTGACAATGTCAACCTAGTGACTACTTCTCTACCCTTTGTCAGCTTAGCCTTACCCCGTATGTATTCCCACTTTGACAAGGTGATGGTCGTGATCTTCCTCGAGGCCGCCATCCCAGCGACATCAATCTCATCAAATAGGGTGGCCTCAATCAAATGGGCCTCAGTCTCGTCGAACGATGCTCTCGTGACCGGTATGGTGATGTCTTTTCCCTTCCATCTATACTTGATGCACTGGTGCAACGTGGGGGGGACACACTCATGGTCATGTATCCAAGGCTTCCCCAGCAAGATATGGTAGATGGTCTCAGACTGAATAACATGAAGGAAGTTCGTGGTGTGGATTGGCCCTACTTGCACATCAATGTTGACGTACCTCAATATTCTTATGGGCGACGATGAGAAGCCCCTGATAACGATCTACTGCAAAACCATCCTCTTCTCGGTATACCCGCCGCCCAGAAGGTAGCGAGTGACATCACATTGATTCTAGACCCATTGTCAACGAGGGCCCTCCTGACCTGCATTTCATTGACCAAGGCTTTCATGTATAAATGGGGGTTGTGCCCAACTCTTTTCACCATTCGGTCATCGTTCGTGAAGGTGATTGCACCCTCTTCATTTCTCCCTATTAGCCCCAAATGTGGTTGGAAGAAGTAGCACTACGCCTAGCCTTGCTCTGTTCGGTGACATCCACTAAAGTCTGCGTCACCTGACGCCAAGTCTTTTGGTCTAGTTCTAGCGTTGCACAATTTTTTTTGCAAACTCTACGATGGCAGCATCGGTCCCCATATATCTACTTTTGTCTTCTTCTTCTCCATATGCCGCGACCCTCCATGATGAAAAGGGACCTCCAACCACACTTAGCATGCGGTGGGAATGGCTGAACTGTTCGGCATAGCGCCCTCGAAACATGTGTAAAAATATTTTTAATTTAAAATTAATAAAATTACATCTTTCTTTTAATTGTCCTTTTAAATTATTATTGAATATTTTTTATAAATATATGAAAGTTTCATATTCATTAATGAGACTATGATATTGTATTAGTACGAGAAGATTAAGATAATAGATAATGAATAAAATAATTAATGTATGTAATCTTTAATGAATGATAGCTACTACGGTCAGTAAGAATCTTGAATGCGTGTGATCTAGATCTGAATCGTTAATGTGGATAGACATCTTAGTGAATGTACTTTATTTAATTAGATTATATAGGATAAGACCGATGTGAATTAATATCTTTATTAACTTACCGTTTATCATAAAGATTTAATACACATCAATCTAATGATCATATGTAGATCAGTCTAAATCCTGAGTAATCATGAACTCCTATCCATGTCAACTGGATCTTTTGATTCACTCCTTAAGGTTTGTTTATAAAACAGACTAGTGACTTTTGTTTTAGAGATTCAGTGATATGGATGGATAGAAACATGATATTACAAGGTTTGGAATCCAAATTTTTCTAACGGATCATATATTTGTTCCTTTAAGTATTAATTCTGGAACTGAATGGTTATTTAGCTCAAATTTATAACACAATTATATTTGATTTATGAAATTAAATAATATTAAATTATTATAAGATAATAATTTAAATTCGAATTGACTAATCTGTTAATTCTATAAGAATGATAAGTTAGTTGAAAGGTGTGATTAGATAAGTTAATTTTAAGTTAACTAATATTAAAATATTTATCTAATTAAATTAAAGTAACAAAGTTTGAAAAATTACAACGTGGCACATAGGATTGCCACACACGTCAATCACTGATTTTGAATCAGTGATATGCGTGCAGTGCTGTAGTGTCACATGACACAACAGTACATGGATGAGATAGTGTAGTACCACACGACACTACAATACTTCATAGCACTGGCGCAGACTGCATTGGGTCCTACTACAGTATGGCACAAAATGAAATAGTGTAGTGCCACATGGCACTACAATACAAGAATGAGATACTGTAGTGCCACATGGCACTACAATACAAGAATGAGATACTGTAGTGCCACATGACACTACAGTACTTCACGACACAATGACACTGCAGTATGGAGCAAAAGACAGTGGTCCCACTATAGTGGCACATTTGTAAATAATTTATTATTTTAATAAATATCTAAATTAATGAGCCTTGACCTAATATATATATATATATATATATAAGCAGTTTGTGTGATTAATTTGTTAATCAAAAGTTCTGCGAATTCTCTAATTCTCTCTTGAAACTCTATCTAAAAAAGTTCTTTTCCAAATGTCTCAACCTCATGTGTTGAGTATGTCTAGAGACAAAAAAGTTTTGTTGAATTATTATATGTGCTCACACGTTCTAGTGTGTTCGAGGATTAGTTCGGAAGATCTTGGTGTGGATCTCACAGTCTGTTGCTCGTGGAATCTCAAGTTCGTTGTTAGCGAGGACGCTTGATAGACTACAAAAGGCATTATTCCTTTCTTTGTATGTCTATGATTTAACGTATAGATATATAATGGATCCCTTGCATCTTAATACCCAGTTTTTAATTTCTTTAAACTATACTTGATCATGCGCATCGTTGGTATCAAAACCAAACTTGATGGGGATATTTATCATTTACTTAAATTATCTGCATATCTAATCTATTCATCGCCTATTATGAATGGTTATTGTTATCATTCTTGCTTAATTTCTACCATGACTAATTGTTTTTGCATAATATTACTCTCCACCCAAGTGGCTGGTTATTTTTATGCTTGATTATTTCTTTATAATCTTTGATTATATAATCTGTGAATCTGACGTATCAGTTTCTATTTGATTAGCTTTAGACACCACAATAAGATCTCTTAGATACGTAAATCCTGAGGGTAAGGTGATTGTAGGGGTAAAGTGGTGAAGAGTTGACCTGGTAGGAGGTTGTAGAAGTCATAGGAGATTGCTTATCAAAATACAGTATGAAATTTTCAATCATAAGAATATTTTAGTTATTTTTTAGCAATGAGTAGATTATCTAGAAGTAGTTCTTCTAGTAGCATTGAGTCTATAATATCTTCAACATTTAGCATAATGGATGAAGAATATTTTGAATTAGCAGATGATCAAGTAGATCATAAATATTTTGAATATCTTCCAGATGATCAAGAAGATCATTCTGAGTACTTTATAGATGATCAAGTAGATCATGAGGTATGAAATATACCTAAAAACCCCAATAAAAAAATATTAACTTTAAATCCCTTTTAGATCATCCATTAATAATGATCAATATATTAGGATTCGAATAGAGCAAGAATTAAAAATTTTAAATATTAAAAGTCTAAAACCTAAAGGAATAAGTTCCCAAGTGAGTCACCCAAACCTTAATAATAAGTAATCTAATCAAATTAATTATCAATCTTTCAATTCTAAAAAATAGGGAGTATAGCCAGTCTATTACCCCTAGGAGTTCCTTTTCCAAATCTCTATTCACAATCAAGATTTTAGGACTCAAAAATTAGGACAAGAATTAAGAAATTCTAAAAATTTGAATCCAGATACCCTGGACCAAGAATATAAACCAAATTGGGAAAGGATAACCCAACACAATGATGACCCAGTCAATCTTGATAGACGTAATAGGTTAAAAAAAATATGGATCAAAGAAGAATCATACTTGCTGAATGGAAAGCATTCATGCAAAAATTTAGAATTGATATGTTTTTCCTTGATTATATAAATGATATTTACGAGAAAAATAAAAAAGTAATATCAAAATATAAATGGGTTAAAGAAGACTCCCCTGTGGTAACTGCTAGTCATCCACCACCTGAAAGATCCTAATTAATCATAAAAATTCTCAACCTAGAAAAGAATTCATTGAACTCTTCAAAATTCATTATGAGAAAACTCTTGATGAAAAAATACTTAAAAGTTATAGTTTCAAGAGACAATATCTCAGAATCAGATAGTCATATGATAGAATCCACATATGAGTCATCCACAATTCATGAAACTTCCAACAATAATATTGAAGAAAATTGTAGGTCAGAATCCCATGGATTGTCAAATAATATTGAGGAACCATACAAAGAATTAGAAATTAAATTATATGTTCATGTTATTGACCAAGACAGTATCTTTAAATCAGATAATCATAGTTTGGAATCTACCTATGAATATTCCACAATTAATGAATCTTCAAATATTGAAGAAACAATAAAGAATTGAAAAACTAATGACTTATCTTATTCTTGAAGGATTGATAACCAAAATAATTGTTCAGAATTTGAAAAACTTACTAATGATAAACTTCAAGAATTGAAGGAGACTAGTTCAAATTCGGAAAGCCATAGGTTCGAATCAACCTATGAATCATTCACAATTGATGAATCTTCAAATGTTAACAAAGTTGAAGAAAAATTAAAAAATTTAGAAACTAATAAGTCATCCTCTGTTGAGGACATTAACCATAAAAAAATTTTAATCACTGTTTCTCCTTTCAAGATTTTAAAGAAAGAAGAACTTAATAAAAAACTAATTGAACAACTCAGTTACACAAATAAAAGTCTAATTAAAATAGGTAAACAATTAGACAAAATTGAGAATAAGATTGATGATCTTCATAAACCTGAATCTGGAATAAAAACCTTAAATAAATCTTTAAGAAAAAACCACTCTAAGTATTGTTCCCCTTAATAAACAGATTGATGAAATACTTCAGGAATTAAAAGTAATTAATCAAGATAATAGTTCAAATTCAGAAAGTTATAGGTTAGAGTCTACCTATGAGTCGTCTATAATAAGTGAATTTTCAAACATTAATAATATTGAAGAATCGTTTAAAAATTTAGAATCATCTAAAATTAAATTTGAAAAGATTATTGATAATATACCTCAAGAATTGAAGGT
Organism: Datisca glomerata; assembly: GCA_003255025.1. NCBI lineage: Eukaryota > Viridiplantae > Streptophyta > Magnoliopsida > Cucurbitales > Datiscaceae > Datisca > Datisca glomerata. The sequence continues at coordinate 1,027,363 of QANY01012956.1, forward strand.
AATTAGTCAACACAATAATTCAGGTTCAGAAAGTCACAGGTTCAAAATCCACCTATGAATATCCACGATAAGTGAATCTTCAAACATTAATAATATTGAAGAATCACTTAGAAATTTAGAAATTAATAAATTAAAAAAGAAATGGCCTAAAAAGCCCATTCCTCCTGATATTCAAATTTTTCAAAATTCTTTAGTTAATCAATTTTCTGTGTCTGCAGAGAAATTGTACGAATGAAATATTAATAGATTTTCTGAGCAGGAAGTTCTCAACAAATTACAGCATATGGCGATGATAGCTAACAGCTACATCCCCACACATAGTTTGCCTCAAAAATGAGATAATCAATCTTTTAGTCACAGGATTCACAGAAATACTTCATTCTTGGTGGAAAAAATATCTCACAAAAGAATCTAAAAATACCATCCTTTCAGCAGTTAATGCTGAAAGAACCCCAATAAATTAGAGAAGATCAAGAAATAATAACTGATACTATCAATACACTTCTCTACACAATAATTGAACACTTCATTAGAACGTTAAGTACTATTACTTCGCGTATCTATGATAAATTGATCAATCTTAAGTGTCCAACCCTAAGTTATTTTCACTAGTATAAAATTATATTTTTGTACAGAGTAATGACAAGGGATGATAGTGATCAACCCTAGTGGAGAGACAAATTCATTAATAGATTACACAATTTTTTTACACACAAAATTAGAACAGTGTTAGTAATAACCTAGGTAATATATATTATAATATTCTCATCTATGGTACAACAATATATAAGGAAGATCTAAAAATGTGTATCAACAAACAAATTAATAAAGAAAATAAAACTGTAAAAAGTAAATTAGGAAATTTTTGTAAGCAATATAGTTTATCCACTATTGCTCCTTCCCAGAAAAATAGGAAAAATTTTCATTTAAAACCTAGAAGGAATCATAAGCCTTATAGGAGACAATACCACAAAAATAAGCATAAAAAGTTTAACCAATACTTCTCCAACAATATAACTTTTGACAAACGTTTCTCTAAGAATAAAAATTATTTTAGAAGAAAATTCAATAAACAATTTATTAAAAAATTTAAGTGTTTTAAATATGGCCAGAATGGTCATTTTACAAATACTTACAAAAATAAAATTAATCAATTAAAAATCTCTGATGAAGATAAACAAGAATTGTTTAAAATTATAGAGTCAATAGAATATTATGAGAGTGAAAGTGATGATTTAGGAGAATTTAAATACCCTGAATCCTCAGAATCTAACTCTTCGAGTTCTTACAGTGATTCTCCTAATATCTCTATAGAATGTAGGGGTCGTTGTTGTAAAAAATGTTTTAAACAAATATGAAGAGTAACAAAATCACTTGTTGGATCTAATACCCAAAATTGAAAATCCAGAATTAAAACAAGAATATTTAGAAATGCTTAGGAAAGTAATTTTGAAGAAAGAAAATTCTAAATCTAACAATAATAATACTGCAAGCCTTTCACAAACTCTTGAAAAATTCAACAAGGTTAAAGGAAAGGAAAATGAAGTTATCTTACAAGAACTTTAGAAAGAAATTAAAAATATTAAAATAAAAATAAAAGAATTAGGAAATTCCTACTCATAAATAACAAAAGAATTAAACATTTTAAAAATAGAGTGTTTAATTAGAAATCATGAACTAGGAGAGCCTAGTAATTTCTCAATTCCTGATAATGATGTTGAAGAACATATTATCAATAATCAAGATGATGATAAATTCATCCAAATACTTAATCACATCAAAATCAAGAAATGACACATAACGGTCAAAATAATTATTCAAGATTTTGATTTCACAACAATGGCTCTTGTTGATTCAGAAACAGACTTGAATTGTATACAAGAAGAAGTACTTCCTCCAAAGGACTTCAAGAAGATGAAAGAGTCTATGTCTTCTGCCAATGATACTCAAAGTTCATATTTACTAAGACAGTGTATGTGTTAAAACATCGTTTGTCTTAATAAAAAATATGATGGATAAAATAATTTTAGGCTTACCATTCATAACAGAGTATGTTGGGATAATTACTTATCTCTTGGATGAACCTATTAAATTCAAATTTTCTTTTTCTCACAATGAGAAATTAAAAACCTTAAGACAAAATTCTGTCTTAAAATCCGTAAATTCAATTTCTTGTAAAGAAAAATAATTATGTTATTTACAAGAAAAAATAAAATTTAGAAGAATTGAAGAATAACCTCAGAATCCTGCTCTTCGAAGAGTTCCTCATTTAGAAATTAATTACAAGTTCTTTAACAATATTTTGGAATGGATAAAATATCCAAAACCAAACAAAAGGAACTTAATCAAAAGGCTTGGAGATACTGTTGTATTCTCTAAGTTTCATACAAAATATGAATTTTGGCAGAACCAAATAGATAGAATTATGAGATACAAAATTACATTTGGTAGTCATAAATGAAAAATAATGCCATTTGATGCTTCATAAATTTTCAAACAATTTGTTGATATCTTAATTGTCTACATTAATAATATTCTCATTAGACAATATTGGTTGAATTTCTTGACTGTTTACATTATTTTTTTCTAAATATGTTAAATAATACTGGAAACATTTTGAATTATTTGTCAAAATAATAAAACAAAATAGTTTAATTATCTCTGCAAAAAGAATCAAATTGTTTCAATCAGAAATCATATTTATAGGATTTAAATTTTATTATTCCATTCATCATATCATACAATTTGTTTCATTCCTTTTCATTAATTACAAATCTGCAAAACATGTTTTCAAATTAATTTCAAGAAGAGTTTTGCCAGGTAATAATCTATTTTAGCAATATTGATTTCAATGATTAATTTATTCAATATATTGAGAATTAGATTCTGGACTTCCTTACTTGTAATCTTTTACAGAAAATCATTCTAAAATTTCACAATGAAAGAATTTGAAAAAAATTGAGGAGTTTGACTTACTAGAATTCGGAAAGGTAGGACCCAGAATATTCAATCAAAATTATTTTAACATCAAAAAGCTCAATGGAAGGACAACTGCTTTTTGTTCAAAACTCCCATTCATTAATTATGGGCATAATAGATTTAAATATCTAAAATATGACTGGATTAATGAATTATATGAAGTTTTAGAAGAAGTTAGATTGAGGCATGATTTCAGTGCAGCCTCAATTCAATGGTATGAGAAAAATGAAAAAAATAGGTTTTGACAAAAATAATAAAATATGTTATAACAAAATTTTAACTGAAAACATATTGGGACAAGTAAATTCTAAAGAATTTTTGGAAGCTTTTTTTGTCATGCCTGATGAATTTCAGAAATATCATAGGCATGTTGATGAATCCTTAATAAAAGGAACTGTTATCACATTTAGAAATCATGTGATGAATGGTTCAAAAATAAAAGAGTTTTTGACTCAACAATTGGCCCTTAAGGCCTAGATCAAAGAGGAGCCTTCCACTCACAACCAAGCCCAAGCAGCAATGCTTGGGTCATTCAGAAGCAATGCTTGGGTCCATCAGACCCAATCACCAATCAACCCTGGTCAAACAATTTGGTCCCTTCTCAAATACTCAATCTTTTAATGCTCAATCACTTGACCAAACAATTTCACATTTTCAAATAATATACAGCGAAAATCTCTTTCATATTGAGCTTGTTCATCTGAAAGATCCAACACAAATTGATGAAACCCATTTCATTCCTAAATTCCGTTATGCCCCAGACACAATAACAAAAATCTTATTTTCTACAGAAACATTCTCTTAGAAAAAGAATCTATAAAAATTAGCCCAATCAAAAATTATGAAGAAGGAATCATTTACCATTCTTTCTCTATCCTCATGATCATAACTATGGAGGATTAGAAAATTCATCCTTCAAGTTTCAAAATACTCTTGAATAAAAAATGATATAATTATTTTGACTATATTGATGCATGACACATGATCTTCCTGCATCAAAATAGTAATTTTTCTCACTTTGGATTTTTGAATTTCAATAATAATTTGAAAATTGATTTTCCAAATTGGTTCTTGATGGTCCAAGCCCTCACCAATTGATTTAAAAAAATATTTTAATTTATTTTCAAAGGCTTACAAGCCCTCACCAATTGAGGTTTCATTTTCCCAAATACTTTATTTTTCAAACAAATACAAAATACCTTGAATTTTAAAATGGCAATACTAGGTTGAAAATGGGATCCTCACCAGGCAATATAACGTTAAATGGTGGGATAAATTGAATACCTAAAAAATTATTTCATCCATCAATTATGAATTTACAAGTATCCATCCCAATATAAAGCTAGAAAATCCTTTTATCTAGGCTTCATTAAAAATTAATGAGCCCATTGAACTAGCTCTAAAAATAAAACTATCCAGTTCTAATTCTTCCAAACCCAAATCAAAACCTGAGTCCAAACCAAAGGGTAAATCAAAGGCCACCAAGCCCAAACTCAAATTGGAGAAAGAATTAATTCAAAAAATGCTTCTCCTTTTGAAAGACAATAATGAATTAGACTCTGGATCATCTGCAAAGTAAAGTCACCAAATTAAACCAAAAATCCAAAAAGATTAATCATCTAGAAATGTTACTCCTCAGCAATTGAATGGCCCATTCAATAATATTGATCCTGGTGATAATGAACGAATTCAGATCAATCAATGAATGAATCGAAGAATTCACCCTTGACAAAATGCCAATGTTTGAACAAAATCAAAGAATTAAAGTACTTTTGAAGATGTATTATGGTGACACATCAGCACAATGCAACGGTCACAAAGATCTTCAAGGCAAGAAATTATCAATACCCTTAGTCACAATGACTTTTGTAGATAGTAATTATGATTTCTCCAAAATCAACAATCAAAGCACAAGAATCTAAGATAGCAATTATCAAGGAATCCAATGTGCAACAGTCTCAATAAAATTTCAACAATAGTAATCATGACAAAGCTATTATGAAGACTAGACACGAAGTCCAAGATAACAATTATCAAAGAATCTTTACATTTTGTCTTCTCTTGTAATAATTGTACCAGTTGTCAAATAATTAGGCAACTATTCTTATTTTTTACTATTCTTAGTCAAAAGTAGACAAAAGTAAAAATGTAAAATATTTTTACTTTTATAGAATAAAATAGTTTAGGTAAGTAATGGGTTCCCGGTGAACTCCATTTTTCTTAACCATAAATAGGTAGCCTTTTCTCATTTATTTATCAGAACTCATTTTCAACTCTTAACTATTTGAGAGAAAAACTAATTTTTGAGAACAAAGCTTTCTTCCTCCCTCTTATGTAAATCTTTCTTCTCCTTTTCTTCAACGTTAAATAGTGAGCGGGAGCACTATTTAATTGTTGCCAATAATTATTGTTTGTGTAAGTTTATTATCTTACACTTTAATACAGATTTACTATTTTTGTGCTTAATTCTTACATCTAAATACCCAGTATTTAATTTCTTTAAATTATACTTGATTCCATGCATCGTGGGTTAACCGGTGGGGATATTTATTGTTTACTTAAATTATCTGCATATTTAATCTGTTCACTGCCTTTTATGGCTGGTTATTGTTATTATTGTTGCTCAATTTTTTCTTAATTATGCAGATAATTTATATAGACAGTAAATATCCCCACCAGATTTGGCTCTGATACTAAAAGATGCAGAATTCAGTGTAGTTTCTTAAGAAAAATTAAGCAGGGGTATTAGGATTCAAGAAATAAGTATAAAAATAGAAAACTGTATTGAGGTGTAAAATTAAAAACTTACACAAACAGTGAAATTATTGGCAACAATTAAATAGTGCTCCCGTCCACTATTTAACGTTGAAGAAAAAGAAGAAGAAAGATTTACAGAAGAGAGAGGAAGAAATCTTTATTCTCAAAAATCACTTTTGCTCTCAAATAATTAAGATTTGAAAACGTGTTCTGAGGAATAAATGGGAGAGGGCTACATATTTATAGCTAAGGACAGTGGAGTTCACCAAGAATCCATCACTTACCTGAACTATTCTATTCTACAACAGTAGAAACATTTTACATTTCTACTTTTGTCTACTTTTGACTAACACTAGTAAAAACTATAAATAGTTTCTTAATTTTTTGACAACTAGTACAATTATTACAAAACGATAGATTACAAAGATATTTGATAATTGCTATCTTGGTCTTCGTGTCTTGGTCGTTGCTTCATTCAGGTGGATATACTGTTATTGATCATTGCATTCTCTTGTCTTCTTGAGGTACTTGGTAAGAAGTAGTCCTTCCTGCATACAATTCAAGTCTGCTACTGAATCAACAAGAGCCATTGTGGTGAAATCAAGATTTTGATTTTGATTCTGACCATTATGTGTTATTTTTTTATTTTGACATGATTAAAAATTTTGGATAAGATTATCATTGTCTTGATCACCAATAGGTTCTTCAACCTCATTATCAAAAATTAGTAATTTACTAGATTCACTATATCTTGTTAATTAATTAAATTCTCTATTTTTAAGAGATTTAACTATTTGGTTATTTCTGTATTAGAATCTCTTAATTCTCTTATTTCAATTTTAATGCTTTTAATTTCCTTTCGAAGTTATATAAGGTAACTTCCTTTTCTTTTCCCTTAACCTTATTGGATTTTTTTCAGGTTTGTGAAAGGCTTACAGTATTATTATTATTAGATTTAGAATTTTCTTTCTTCTAGATTAATTTCTTAAGTCTTTCTAGATATTCCTGTTTTAATTCTGAATTTTAAATTTTGCTAATTAAGTCTAACAAGAGGTTTTCTTGTTCCTCATTTTTGTTTAATACATTAATGTTTTGACAACAACTATCCCTAAACCCTATAATGATGTTGGAAGAATCACTATCAGAACTTGAAGAGTTATATTCAGGGAATTCAAGCGATAACAATTCTCCTAAATCTTCACTATCACTCTCATAATAAATATATTGTTTCAAAGATTCTAAACAATTATTGTTTATCTTCTTCTAAGATTTTTAACTGATTAATTTTATTTTTAACTTGACAAGTGTTGAAAAAATGACCATTCTGGCCACATTTAAAACGCTTAATTTTACTTTTGTCAAATCTTTTATTGGGTTTCCTTCTAGAGTAATTTTTATTTTTAGAGAAACGTTTATCAAAATTTTTATTCTTTGAAAAGTATTGGTCAAAGTTTTTATTTTTATGGTAATCTCTCCTATAAATCTTGCGGCACCTTCTAGGGCTTAAATGAGAATTTTCCTATTTTTTTAGGAAGTAGCAATAGCGGGTAAACCGTATTCCTCACAAAAATTGTCTAATTCATATTTTGCAGTTTTATTTTCTTTTTTGATTTGTTTATTGATTATCATATCAATACACATTTATAAACCTTATTTTTGCATTGTAGTAATTATTGTACCATATGTAAGAATATTATAGTCTATATTCCATTGGTCATTACTAAGAAATGTTCTAATTTTGTGTGAAAAAAGATTGGGTAATCAATTAATGAAATTTTTTTTCTAAAAAGGTTGATTGCTATCATCCCTTGTGATTACCCTCGATAAAAATATATTTTTGTACCAACTAAAATCACTTAAGGTTGGACACCTAAGATTTCTTAATTGATCATGGATACGCATAGTGATATTACTTGGCGTTCCAATGAAGTGTTCAATTATTATGCAAAGAAAAATTTTGATGGCATCGGGCATTGTTTCCTGATTTTCACCAATAACTGGGGTTCCTTCAGCATCAAACTTAACTGCTGAAAGGATGAAAATTTTGGATTCATCTGTGAGATATTTTTTCCACCAAGAATGAAGCATTCATGTGAATCCGGTGACCAAAAGTTTGATTACCTCAATATGAGGTAGATTGTGAGTGGTGATGTAGCTGTTAGTTCCCATTGTCATGTGTTGAAACTTATTGAGAACTTCCTGCTCAGAACGTCCATCGATATTCCATTAGTATAATTTCTCTACAGATAGAGAAAATTGATTAACGAAAGAGGATTCCATAATTTGTATATCTTGAAGCATATGTTTCTTATGCCCTTTTCTTTCTAATTTATTAGTTTCTAAATTTTAAAATGTTTCTTCAATATTGTTAATTTTTGAAGATTCATGGACTATGGATGATTCATAGGAAGATTTTGTCCTATGGCTATCTGACTCAGAATTACTGTCTTGGTTAATAACCTTAACAAAAGAAGATGATTCTACAGATTTATTCTTCAATTCTTGAAGCATTTTATTAATTTGTTTATTAATGAGCACGATATTCAAAGTGGTTTTATCTGGAAGATTTATTAAATGTTTTTCTTTCAGAGCTTCATTAGTTTTAGGTTCATGAAGATTATTAACCTTATTCTCAATTTTGTCTAATTGTTTACCTATTATAATTAGACTCTGAATTCTGACCATTACGTGTCATTAATATGCAGATAATTAAAAAAATCACACATAGTTCCAAATCTTTTGGTATCAGAGCCAAACATGGTAGGGATATTTACTTCTATTGAAATTATCTGCATAATTAATCTGTTCACCATCTATTATGGCTGGTTATTGCTATTATTGTTTATCAATTGCTTACTTGAATAATTGCCTTTGTGTAATCTTACAAAGGATGAAGAACCAAATAAAAAATTAGTCGAACAACTTAATTACACCAATCAGAGTCTAAATGTAATAGGTAAGCAATTAGACAAAATTGAGAATAAGGTTGATGATCTTCATGAATCTAAAACTAATGAAGCTCTGAAAGAAAAACCTTTAATAAATCTTCCAGATAAAACCACTGTGAATATCGGTCCCATTAATAAGCATATTTATAACATGTTTCAAGAATTGAAGAATAAATCTGTAGAATCATCTTCTTCTGTTAAAGTTATTAACCAAGACAGTAGTTTTGAGTCAGATAGCCATGGGACAGAATCCTCCTATGAATCATCCAAAGTCCATGAATCATCAATAATAACAAATTAATAAACTAGAAAGAAAATGGCATAAGAGACCATGGCTCCAAATATACAAATTATTGAATCCTCTTTCGTTAAGCAATTTTCTGTATCTGTAGAGAAATTATACGAATCAAATATCGATGGACTTTCTGAGGAGGAAGTTCTCAATAAGTTGCAACACTTGGAAATGGTAGCTAACAGCTACATCACCACTCACAATCTACCTCATATTGAGGTCATCAAATTCTTGGCCACAGGATTAACATGAATGCTTCATTCCCAGTGGGGAAAATATCTCACAGAAGAATTCAAAAATTACATCCTTTCAGCAGTTAAGATTGATGCTAAAAGAACCCCAATTATTGGTGAAGATTAGGAAACATTGCCTGATGCCATCAATACATTTCTTTATACAATAATTGAACACTTCTTTGGAACGCCAAGTAATATCACTATGCGTATCCATGATCAATTAGCCAATCTTAGGTGTCCAACCTTAAGTGATTTCAAATGGTACAAAAATATATTTTATCTAGGGTAATGATAAGGGGTGAATGCAATCAACCCTTTTGGAAAGAAAATTTCATTAATTGATTACCCAATTTTTCCGCACACAAAATTAGAACAATTTTTAGTAATGACCAAGGAAATATAGACTATAATAGTCTTATATATGGTACAATAATCACTACAATAGAAAAAGAAGGTTTAAAAATGTGTATTGATATGAAAATCAATTAACAAATAAAAAAATAAAACTGCCAAACATGAATTAGGCAATTTTTGTGAGCAATATGGTTTACCCGCAATTGCTCATTCCCAAAAAAAATAGAAAAAAATTTCTCATTTAAGCCCTAGAAAGTGCCACAAGCCTTATAGGAGAGATTATCATAAAAATAAAACTTTGACCTCATTCGTGGAGAATTTGTATCGCTTGAATCCTCTGAATATAACTCTTCAAGTTTTGACAGTGATTATCCCAACATCACTATGGGGTGTAGGGATAGTTGTTGTCAAAAAATTAATCTCTTAAACAAAAATAAGGAACAAGAAAACCTCTTGTTAGACTTAATTAGCAAAACTGAAAGCCTAGAATTAAAACAGAAATATCTGGAAAGACTTAAGACAATAATCGAGAAGAAAGAAAATTTTAAGTTTGATAATAATAATACTGCAAACCTTTCACAAACCTTAGAAAAAGTCAATAAGGTTAAGGGAATAGAAAAAGAAGTTACCTTACAGGAACTTCAGAAGGAAATTAAAAACATTAAAATTGAAATAAGAGAATTAAGAGATTTTAATACAGAAATAACCAAAGCGTTAAATCTCTTGAAAATAGAGAATTTAACTAATAAACAAGAATCTAGTGAATCTAATAAATTACTAATTTCTGATAATGAGGTTGAAGAACCTATTACTAGAGATTAAGACAATGATAACCTTATCCAAATTCTCAATCATGTCAAAATAAAAAATGGCCCATAATGGTCAAAATAATTATTCAAGATTTTGATTTCACCATGACTCTTGTTGATTCGTGAGCAGACTTGAATTGTATGCAGGAAGGACTAGTTCCTACTGAGTATTTCAAGAAAACAAGAGAATATATGTCCTCTACCAATGGTACTCGTATGCATATTAATTATGAAATACCCACAGTCCATAATGGCCAAGACAATGTATGTTTCAAAATATCATTTGTCTTAGTAAAAAATATGACTAACAAAATTATTTTAGGTTTACCATTTATCTCTTTATTATACTCATTCACAACAGAGTATGATGGGATAAATACCTATGTCATGAATGAACCTATAAAATTTAAATTTCTTTCTTTTCCTCCCAATGAAAAGTTAAAAACTTTAAAAGAAAAATCAATTTCCAATTCCATAAATCTAATTTCTTGAAACGAAAAATAATTGTGTTTTTTACAGGATAAATTAAAATTCAAGAGAATTGAAGAACAGCTTCAAAGTCCTGCCCTTCAAAATAAAATTTAAATATTTGAACAAAAAATCTTTAAAGAATTATGTTCTGATATTCCTAATACTTTCTGGCACAGGAAGCAACATACTGTCAGTCTGCCTTACATTAAGAGATTTGATGAGAAGAATATCCCAACAAAGGCAAAGCCAATTCAGATGAATTCTGAGATGCTTGAGTTTTGTAAAAAAGAAATTGCAGAACTTCTCAATAAAAATATCATTAAAAGGAGCAAGTCTCATTAGTCCTGCTCGCCCTTTTACACCTAAAAGTCAGTGAAATTGAATGAAGAGTTCCTCATTTAGTAATCAATTATAAGCTCCTTCATAATGTTTTAGAATGGATAAGATGTCCAATACCAAACAAAAGATATTTGATAAATAAACTTGGAGATGCAGTGGTATTCTCTAAATTTGACATAAAATCTGGATTTTGGTAAATCCAGATAAAAAAAATGATAAATATAAAAATACATTTGTATTTCCATTTGAACATTACGAATGGAATGTAATGCCTTTTGGTCTTAAGAATGATCCCATTGAATTTCAGAATATAATGAACGAAATTTTTAATCAATTTACTGATTTCTCAATTGTTTACATTGATGATGTGCTCATTTTCTCTAAGACTATAGAGAAACGTTGGAGACATCTTGATTCATTTGCTAGGATAATAAACCAAAATTTTTTAGTTATCTCTACAAGTAAAATTAGATTGTTTCAATTTAAGGTCAGATTCCTAGGATTTGAAATATACTATTCTATAATTAAACCAATTGATAGGGTAATACAATTTGCTGACAAATTTTTCAATGAAATCTTAAATAAAACACAATTGCAAAGATTTCTAGGATCTTTTAATTACATATATGACTTTTATAATAAATTACGAATTTGTAAGCCTCTCTTTGATGGGCTTAAGAAGAATTCTCCCCCATTGACAAAGGTCCATACTGATTTAATCAAAATAATTAAGGCTCATGTTAAGACACTACCTTCTCGTGGCATCCCTAATAATAACTCTTTAAAATTGTCTAGACTGATGCCTCTAAAATAGGTTTTAGAGGTATTTTGTTACAAAAAAATCACTCTAGAGTCACTTGAATAAATTGCTAGGTTGACATCTGAGACTTCGAGACAATCTCAAGTTAATTATGGTACGATTAAAAATGAAATCTTGTCTGTCATTCTGTGTATACAAAAATTTCAAGATGACTTGTTAAATAATAAATTTCTTTTACAATTTGACTGTAAATTGTGAAACATGTTTTGAGATCATGAGGTAAGGAATATTCCCATAATCCTCAATAAAAATATAAACTTTAAATCCTCTTCTAGATCATCCATTAATAATTATCAAAATATTATTATTCGAATAGAGAAAGAATTAAAAAATTCAAAAATTAAAAGTCTAGAACCTAAAGGAATAAGTTCTCAAGGAAGTCAGACAAACCTTAATAATAAACAATCTAATAAAATTAAATATCAATCTTTTAATTCTCAATTTAGGGAGTATAGCCAGTCTATTACCCCTAGGAGTTCCTTTTCTGAATCATCTATTAATAATCAAGATTTTAGGACTCAAAAATTAGAATAATAATTAAGAAATTCTAAAAATTTGAATCCAGATACCCTGAACCAAGAATGTAAACCAGATTGGGAAAGGATAACCCAACACAATTATGACCCTATCAATCTTGATAAACATAATAGGTTCAGAGAAAAATATAATATGGACCAAAGAAGAATCATACTTGCTGAATGGAATGCATTCATGCAAGAATTTAGAGTTGATATGTTTTTCCTTGATTATATCAAGGATATATATGAGAAAAATATTCAAGTAATATCAAAATATAAAAAGGGTAAAGGAAGACTCCAGTGTGGTAACTACTAGTCATCCACCACATGAAAAAATCTTATATAATCATAAAAATTTTCAACCTAAAAAAGAATTTATTCAACCCTTCCAAATTCATTATGAGAAAACTCTTGATGAAAGAATATTTAAAAATTAGAAATTTTGAAAAATCATATCTCAGAATTAGATAGACATAGGTTAGAATCTACCTATGAGCTATCTACAAGTTATGAATCTTCAAAAAATACTGAAGAACCTTCCAAAGATTTAAAAATTAAATCATGTCTTAAGGTTGTTGACCAAGACAGTACCTCTGAATTAAATAACTGTACGTTAGAATCTACCTGTGAATCTTCCACAGTAAATGAACCTTCAAATATTAATTAAATTGAAGAAACATTAAAGAATTTAAAAACTAACGACTCATCTTATTTTGATAGGATAGATAACCAAAACAATTGTTCAGAATTCAAAAAACATACTCATGATAAACTTCAAGAATTGAAGGATAATAGTTCAAATTCAGATAGTCATAGGATAGAATCAACCTATGAATCTTTCACAATTGATGAATCGTCAAACGTTAACAAAATTTAAGAAAAATTAAATTTTTTAGAAATTAATAAATCAGTCTCTGTTAAGGACATTAACCATAAAAATTCTTTATTCACTGCTTCTCCTTTCAAGATTGCAAAAGAATAATAATCTAATAAAAAATTAGTTGAACAACTCAGTTACACCAATCAAAGTCAAATTACAATAGGTAAACAATTAGATAAAATTGAGAATAAGGTTGATGATCTTCATAAACCTGAATCTAGTGAAACTCTGGAAGAAAAACATTTAATAAAACTTTCAGACAAAACCACTTCAAATATTGTTCCCCTTAATAAATTGATTGATGAAATGCTTCAAGAATTAAAAGTAATCAATCAAGATTCAGAAAACCATAGGTCAGAGTCCACCTATGAGTTGTCCACAATAAGTGAATCTTCAAACATTGATGATATTGGAGAATCATTTAAAAATTTAAAATCATCTGAAATTAAATCTCAAAAAATTATTGATAATATACCTCAAGAATTGAAGGTAATTAATCAACATAATAATTCAGATTCAAGAAACCATAGGTCTAAATCCACATATGAATCATCCACGATAAGTGAATCTTCAAATAATAATAATATTGAAGAATCACTTAAAAATTTAGAAATTAATAAATTATAAAGGAAATGGCCTAAAAAGCCTATTCCTCGTGATATTTAAATTTCTGAAAAGTATTTAGTTAATCAATTTCATGTGTCTGCACAGAAATTGTACGAATCAAATATTAATGATATTTCTGAGCAGGAAGTTCTCAACAAACTACAACACATGGCAATGAGAGCTAACAACTACATTATCATGCCTAGTTCGTCTCATAATGAGGTAATCAATCTTTTAGTTACATGATTCACAAGAATACTTCATTTTTAGTGGAGGAGTTGAACATTTTAAAAATAGAGAGTTTAATTAGAAATCATGAACTAGGAGAATTCATTAATTTCTCAATTCCTGATAATGAGGTTGAAGAATCTATTATCAATCAAGATAATGATAACTTCATTCAAATACTTAATCACATCAAAATCAAGAAATGACACATAATGGTCAAAATAATTATTCAAGATTTTGATTTCATAACAATGACTCTTGTTGATTCAGGAGTAGATTTAAATTGTATGCATGAAGGACTATTTTTATTCCAAGTACTTCAAGAACACAAGAGAATCTATGTCATCTGCCAATGGTACTCGTATGCATATTAATTATGTAATTCTCAAAGTTCATATTTACGAAGACAATGTATGTTTCAAAATATCGTTTGTCTTAGTAAAAGATATGACTGATAAAATTATTTTAGGTTTATCATTTATTTTTTTGTTGTATCATTTTACAACAGACCATCATGGGATAAACATTTATCCCATGGATGAATATGTTAAATTCAATTTTTTTTCTTTCTCTCACAATGAGAAATTGAAATCTTTAAAATAAAATTCTATTTTCAAATCCATAAATTTAATTTCTTGTAAAGAAAAACAATTGTGTTTTCTACAAGAAAAAATAAAATTTAAAAGAATTGAAGAACAACTTCAAAATCCTGCTCTTCAAATTAAAATCTTTGAACGAGGAGTTCCTCATTTAGTAATTAATTACAAGCCCTTTAGCAATGTTTTGGAATGGATAAGATATCCAATACCAAACAAAAGGGACTTAACCAACCGACTTAGAAATACTATTGTATTCTCTAAGTTTGGCATAAAATTTGGATTTTGGCAAAGCCAGACAAATAAAATTGTTAAGTACAATATTGCATTTGGTAGTTATAAATGCAAAATAAGGCCATTTGATCTTAGAAATGCTCCAATTTGCTTTATTTCAAAAATTTCTTCTAATTAAATACAAATCTACAAAACATGTTTCGAGATTCCTTCCAAATAAAGTTTTGATAGGTAAACAATCTATCTTTAGCAATTTTGATTTCAATAATTAATTCATCCAATGTATTAATAATTAAATTCTTGACCCCCTTACTTGTAATCTATTGCAGGAAATTATATAAAGATTCTGCAATGGGGCGACTTGACCTACTAGAATACGGAAAGGAAGAGCCTAGAATATTCAACCAAATTACTTTTAAAATCAAAAGGCTCAATGGCAAGACAACTTCTTTTTGTTCAAAACTATCATTCATTAATTATGGTCATGATAAATTTGAATATCTAAAAAATGAGTGGATTAATGAATTAGATAAAAGTTTAGAAGAAGTTGCATTAAGGTACGATTTCAGTACAACCTTAATTCAATGGTATGAGAAAAATGAAAAAATAGGTTTTCACAAGAATAATGAAATCTGTTATGGTAACAGAAAAATTTCAACCTTGTTAGGACAAGAAATTTTTAAATTTGAATCCTCACCGATCAAAGAATTTTTGGTACTAAAAGGAACTTTCTTTGGATTTCAAAAATGTTATAGGCATGTTGTGGGATCGTTAATAAAAGAAATTAATAACACTTTAAGAAATGGTGTGAAAAATTGTTCAATAAAAGAAGAGTCTTTGACTCAACAATTGAAGGCTGAATATGAAAGGAGTCTTCTACTCCTAACCAAACTCAATCAACAATACTTAGACCCGATTACCAATTAACCTGGTCAAACAATTTGACCCCTTCTCAAATACTCAATCATTTAACGTTCGATCACTTGACCAACCAATTTATCATAATCTCTTTCATATTCAGCCTTCATTTGTTCATTTGAAGGATCCAACACGAATTGCTAAAGCCCATTTCATTCTCACATTCGATTATGTCCCTAGACACAATAACAAAAATCTCAATTTTTACAGAGATATCCTCTTAGAAACAAAATCCATAAAAATTAGTTCAATCAAAAAATCTGAGGAAAGAATCATTTACCATTCTTTCTCTATCATCAGGATCATAACTGTGAAGGTTTGAAAAATCCATCCTTCAAGTTTTAAAATACTTTTAAATAAAAACAATAATTATTTTGACTATGTTGATGCATGGCACAAGATTTTCTTGCATCAAAGTAGTGACTTTTCTCACTTCTGGTTTTATATTTTAATAACAATTTCATAATTGATTTACAATAATATTCTAATTTATTTTCAAAGGTTTACAAGCTCTCACTAATTGAGGCCTCATTTTCCTAAATACTTTAGTTTTCAAACAAATACAAAATACTTTGAATTTTGAAATGGTAATACTTGGTTAAAAATAGAGTCATCGCCAAAGAATACTATGTCAAGTGGTGGGATAAATTGAATACCAAAAACTTTCATGCACCCATTAATTATTTTTGCGAGTGTTCAATCCAATATGAGACTGGCAAATAATTTTACCCAAGCTCCATTAAAAATTAATGAGCCAATTGACCTAGCTCCTTAAATAAACTTACCAAGTTTGAATTCCTACAAACCCAAATTAAAACCTGAGCCCAAAACCTCTTTAAAAGGTAAATAAAAGTCCATCAAGCTTAAATCCAAATTGGAGAAAGAATTAATCCAAGAAATGGTTCCATTTGGAAGACAAATCTGACTCTAAACCATCCATATAGTCAAGATACCAATCATCTAGAAAAGTTACTCCTCAACAATTGAAGGACCCATTAAATAATATTAATCTCAGTGATAATAAACAAGTCCAGATCAATCAGTAAATGAATAGAAGAATTTGTCCTTGGCTAAATTCCAAGGTTTGAATAATCAAAATCAGACAACCAAGTAATTTTGAAGATGTATCCTAGTGACACATCATCACAATGCAACGAACATACTGATCTTCAATGGCTTCTCCACATTCAAAGGATCCAATGCATAGTAATAAGTCACAATGACGTTTTCAAGCAACAATCAACATTTAAGACATAACATCCAAGATAGCAATTATCAAAGGATGGCAGTAATGGAACTCTTCATAATACAACAAACAAGTCACAATGACTTTTCAACAACAGCAATTATGAAAGACACTAAGATCGAGATAAAAATTATTGAGGGAATCTTTGTAATTTGTTATTTTTTGTAATCATTATACTAGTTATCAAAGAATTAAGCAACTATTCATGTTTTTTTACTGTTCTTAGTCAAAAGTAGGCAAAAGTAGAAATGTAAAATATTTTTATTTTTATAGAATAGAATAGTTCAGGTAAGTGAAGAGTTCCCAGTGAACTCCATTTTCCTTGGCAATAAATAGGTAGCCCTCTCGCATTTGTTCCTCAGAACTCATTTTCAACTCTTAACTATTTGAGAGCAAAACTGATTATTGAGAACAAAGCTTTCTTCCTCCCTCTTCTGTAAATCTTTCTTCTTCTTCTTCTTCATCAACATTAAATAGTGAGCGGGAGCACTATTTAATTATTGCCAAAAATTACTGTTTGTGTAAATTTTTAATCTTACACTTTAATACAGATTTACTATTTTTGTGCTTAATTCTTGCATCTTATTACCCCCTCTCTAATTGCTTTAAATTATACTCAATTCCATGCATCTTTGATATCAGAGCCAAACCTGATGAGGATATTTACTGTTTACTTCAATTATCTATATATCTAATCTGTTCACCGCCTATTATGGCTGATTGCTGTTATTATTGTTGCTAAATTACTTTTTTTGGTAAGTAATGGATTCCTCTTGAACTCCACTTTCATTGGCTATAAATATCCAGTCTTCTCTCATTTATTCCTCAGAACTCGTTTTCAACTCTTAACTATTTGAGAACAAAACTAGTTTTTGAGAACAAAGCTTTCTTCATCCCTCTTCTGTAAATCTTTCTTCTTCTTTTTCTTCAACATTAAATAGTAAGCGAGAGCAGTATTTATTTGTTGCCAATAATTTCACTGTTTGTGTAAATTTTTAATCTTACACCTCAATACAGTTTTTATTATTTTTGTACTTAATTCTTGCATCTTAATACCCTCTATTTAGATTATACTTGATTTCGCGCATCTTTGGTATTAAAGTCAAACCTGGTGGGGATATTTACTGTCTACTTAATTTATCTGCACAATTAATATGTTCATCGCCTGTAATGGCTGGTTATTGCTTTTATTGTTACTTAATTGCTTACCTGATAATTGATTATATTTAATCACACCCTCTGCCTAAGTGGCTGGTTATTTTTATGCTTGATAACTTCTTTATAATCTTTGATTATATAATCTGTGAATCTGACGTGGTTAGCTTTAGGCACCACAATAAGACCTCTTAGACGTCAATCTTGAAGGCATGGTGGTTGTAGATGCAAAGTGGTCAAGAGTCGACCTGGCTGGAGGTTGTAGAAGTCATAGCATATTGTTGATCAAAATACAGTATGAAATTTTTAATCATACGAATAATTTAGTTATTTAAGTCATGAATAGATTATCTAGAAGTAGTTCTTCTAGTAGCATTGGGTCTACAATGTCTTCAACATTTAAATTACAGATGATCAAGTAGATCATAAATATTTTGAATACCTTCTAGATGATCAAGAAGATCATTATGAATACTTTACATATGATCAAGTAGATTTTAGGTATGGAATATACCTAAAATCCTCAAAAAAAAAATTAATTTTAAATCCTCTTCTAGAATATTCATTAATAATGATCAAGATATTATGAGTCGAATAGAGCAAGAATTAAAAAAATTTAAAAATTAAAAGTCTAGAACCAAAAGGAATAAGTTCCCAAGGAAGTCAGGCAAACCTTAATAATAAACAATCTAATAAAATTAATTACCAATTTTTTAATTCTCAAACTAGCAAGTATAGCCAGTCTAGTATCCATAGGAGTTCATGTCCTGAATCATCTACTAATAATCAAAATTTTAGGACTAAAAAATAAGAACAATAAAATAAAGAAATTCTAAAAATTTGAATCGAGATACTCTAAACCAAGAATATAAACCAGATTGGGAAGATCTAACCTAACACAATGATGACCCAGCCAATCTTCATAGACGTAATAGGTTCAAAAAAATATAATATGGACCAAACAAGAATCATACTTACTGAATGAAAAATATTCATGCTAGAATTTAGAGTTGATATGTTTTTCTTGGATTATATCGAGGAAATGTATGAGAAAAATATTCAAGTAATTTCTAAATCTAAATGGGTCAATGAAGACTCCAGTGTGGTGACTGTTAATCATCCACCACCTGAAAAAATCTTAATTAATCATAAAAAAATTCAACCTAAAAAAGAATTTATTAAACTCTTCCTAATTCATTATGAGAAAACTCTTGATGAAAAAACACTAAAAAAATTTGAAATTTAAGAGACTATCTCAAAATCAGATAGACATATGTTAGAATTTACCAATAAGCCATCTACAATTTATGAATCTTCAAAAAATATTGAGGAACCATCCAAAGATTTTGAAATTAAATCAACTGTTAAGGTCATTGACCAATACAATATCTCTGAACTAGATTTTCATAGCTTAGAATCCACTTATGAATCTTCCACAATTAATAAATCTTTAAGTATTGAAGAAACATTAAAGAATTTAAAAACTAATGACTTATCTTATTCTGGTAGGATTGATAACTAAAACAATTGTTCAGAATTTGAAAAACTTACTAATGATAAACATCAAGAATTGAAGCACATTAGTTCAAATTCAGAAAGTCATATGTTAGAATCAACCTATGAATCTTTCACAATTGATGAATCTTCAAATATTAACAAAGTTAAAGAAAAATAAAAAAAATTAGAAATTAATAAAGCATCCTCTGTTAAGGAAATTAACCATAAAAATTATGTAATCACTCATTCTCCTTCCAAGATTACAAAGGAAGAACCTAATAAAAAATTAGTTGAACAACTCAATTACACAAATCAAAGTCTAATTACAATAGATAAACAATTAGACAAAATTAAGTGTAAGGTTGATAATCTTCATAAACCTGATTCTAGTAAAACTTTGGAAGCAAAATCTTTAATAAATTTTTCCGATAAAATCACTTTAAATATTGTTACTCTTAATAAACAGATTGATAAAACGCTTCAAAAATTGAAGAACAAATCTACTGAATCATCTTCTACTGTTAAGATCATTAACCAAGACAGTAGATCAGAATTTAAAATTAGGCATGGAAATTTTCTTGATAAACTGCTTAAAGAATTAAAGATTGATTATCAAGAATCCGTCAATAAATATTTCACAATTCACGAATCTTCAAACATTGATAATATTGAAGAATCATTTAAAAAAATATAACCATCTGAAATTAAATGTGAAAAAATTATTGATAATATACTTAAAGAATTGAAGGTAATTAATCAACACAATAATTCAGATTCCGAAAGTCATAGGTCAAAATCCACCTATAAATCATCCACAATAAGTAAATCTTCAAGCATTATAATATTGAAGAATCACTCAGAAATTTAGAAATTAATAAATTAGAAAGGAAATGGCCTAAAAAGCCTATTCCTCCTGATATTCAAATTACTGAAAATTCTTTAGTTAATCGATTTTCTATGTCTGCAAAGAAATTATACGAATGGAATATTAATAGACTTTCTCAGCAGGAAGTTCTCAACAAATTACAGCACATGACAGTGAGAGCTAACATCTACATTACCACACATAATTTGCCTCACAATGAGATAAACAATCTTTTAGACAAGATTCACAGGAATACTTCATTCTTGGTAGAAAAAATATCTCACTAAAAAATCCAAAAATACCATCCTGTCAGCAGTGAAGATTGACGCTTAAGGAATCCCAATTACTGGAGAAGATTATGAAACAATGTCTGATACTATTAATACACTTCTCTACATAATAATTGAACACTTCATTGAAACGCCACGTAATATTACTTCATGCATCCATAATCAATTCATTAATCTTAGATGTCCAACCCTTCATCGATACCCAATTTGTTCACACACAAAATCAGAACAGTCTTTAGCAATAACCTAGGTAATATATTCTATAATAGTCTCACCCACGATACAATGTTACATAAGGAAAGCCTGAAAATGTGCATTGACATAAAAATTAGTAAATAAATTAAAAAAGAAAACAAAACTACAAAATACAAATTAGGTCATCTTTGTGAGCAGTATGGTTTATCCATTATTGCTCCTTCCCAAAAAATAGAAAGAATTCACATTTAAAATCTAGAAGGAATCATAAGCTTTACACCACAAGAATAAGCATAAAATTTTTAACCGATACTTCTCCAAGAATAGAAATTTTGACAAACGTTTAAGTGTTTTAAATTTAAGTGTTTTAAATATGGCCAGAATGGTCATTTTCAAATACCTGTCAAGACAAAATTAATCCATTAAAAATCTCTAATGAAGATAAATAAGAATTGTTTAGAATCATAAAATACTATATGAGTGATAGTGATGATTTAAGAGAATTAGAATACCCCACCATAGCGGCCACGAGAGCGCCGTTCGACGATATTGAGGCTCATTTAATCAAGGCCACCCTGTTTGATGAGATTGTCGTCGCGACCCTGAGGAAGATCGTGACCATCACCTTGTCAAAGTGGGAAGACATACAGGGCAAGGCTAATGTGACAAAGGGTAGCGAAGTAGTCACTAGGTTGGCGCTGCCAAACGGAAAAGGGGCGTACCGTTTACGTGAGAGAGGACATAATGTCGGAGGAGGCATTCGTGAAACAACAAGGGCTAACGAGTGGGACATACATAATGAACGGCAAAGTGCTGAAAGAACCTCTAAAACCAGTAGTGTCGCCGTCATTGAAGGAGTTAGAGGAAGTTTTCCTTAATGGGGAAGCAGGGCAGATGCCTATCTTCCTAGCAAAAAGTTTGTTTCAAGACCAGAAGGAGAGCCTATTGACCCTACTTCAAGAGTTCCAAGATGTGTTCGCATGGTCATACACGGAGATGTGTTCCAAGATGTGTTTGCATGGTCATACATCGAGTCCACATTGGTGACACAAAAGCTGGGGGTTTTCACGACATGTAACCCCATCAAGCAGCCGCCGTGACACTTTCGCCCTGAAGTAGAATTGCAAATAAAGTCTGAGATCACTAAGCTCATGGAGGCCAAGTTCATAAAACTAATAGAGCACCTCACTTGGTTGGCCAACATTGTGTCGTTGAAAAAGAAGAACGGTCAGATACGATGCTGTGTCGACTTCATGGATCTGAACAAGGCGTGCCCAAAAGATGATTTCCTACAGCCCAACGCAGACGCCATGGTAGATACCATGGCAGAACATGAGATGTTCTCATTCATGGATGGGTTCAGTGGGTACAACCAGATCAGGATGGCGAAAGGAGACGCCGAGCAAACAACCTTCAGGACTCCTTTCGGGGAATTTTTATTATGTCGTGATGTCGTTCGGACTGAAAATGCTGGGGCTACCAATCAGAGGGAAATGACAGCCATCTTTCATGAAATGATACATGACTTTGTGGAGGATTATGTGTATGACTTGGTTGTAAAGTCCAAGATGGCGGACCTGCACCACAGACACCTTAGGAGCATTTTTAGTGGTGCAGAACGTACAAGCTCAAGATGAATCCTCTAAAGTACGCCTTCGGAGTACCTCGCAGCTAGTGGTTCTGTGTGCACCAGCGTAGGATAGACATTGACCAGTCAAAGGCGACGGCCATCAGGGACATGTCGCCCTCACAAACCCTCATAGACATTGACTCTACCTTGCTGAGTCATATAGTGCGCTACAGAAGCAAGGTTGTAAGTTCGAGTAGGCATCCGAGTAGCAGAGGCGTTTCCAGCGAATCAAAGATGTCTTACTCCCATCTGCCACCATGGAGCTGCTCTGGGGGAGACCTGCCGTTGATTTTGTGCATTACGTCCACAACCAAGTCCATTGGAGCATTATTGGCTCAAGAGTGGGAAGGAGCAAAACTGTCGACCTATTACTTGAGTCTGGTTTTACGAGACGCAGAGCTGATGTACACGCCCCAAGAGAGGCATTGCCTAACACCACTTATCTTTGCCACTCCGAAGCTTCGGCACTACCTACTCGATAATAAAATCCATCGGATGACTAAGTCCAATCCGATCCATTTCCTCCTATCCAGGCCCACCCTGAATGGGAGGCTCACTAGGTGGACGATGCTGCTATGCGAGTTTGACATCATGCCTATGACATCGAAGGCGTAGGAGAGCCAAGCACTTTGGATGAAACCATCCATGGGATGACTTTCGACGGATCTTCAACGCATAATGGAGGAGTAGTAGGGCTTGTGCTAGAGGCCCCTATGGGTAACATGTTTATGATGACTCACAAGCTATTGTTCCCTTGCACTAATAACAAAGTTGAAATAAGGCATTGGTACTTGGCATAAAGTATGCCGGGGAAAAAGGGGCCACGTCGCTCAAAGTGAAAGGAGATTCCAACCTGATAATAAACCAGGTCAATAGGGAGTTCACTGTCAAGGAACCCGCCCTCGCTCAGTACAGACACGAAGTCCAGAAGTTGACTGGCACATTTGAGAAATTAGTCTTTGAACACAAGCCCAGGTCCCAAAACCAGCATGTGGACACCTTAGCCACGCTCGCCTCCAAGCTCCCGGTCTCAGATCCTAACCATATCATCGAAATGGCTGTCCAGACTAGCCCTACTATTTCTGAGAACCTTGAAGAGATGGCGCATCAATACTAGAGAGAGAACGTATGAAGTCGGCTCAGTGAGGGGAATATAATAGCAGACCGAGACTTAAAAAATTACGTCCAGCTGAAGGAAGTATTATTCTATCGAGGGACGAATGGAGTTATCGCAAGGTGTATAGTTGTCGAGGAAGGCTGAGGGTGCCTTCAGCGCCTTCACGGGGACGTTTGAGCCAAAGTGTCAACTCCTACTAGACAAGACAAAGCAAAGGAGAACATTCAAGCATACCAAAAGCGCGTGGGCCATTGTAAAAACCTAGACCATCGTCGTGGGGGACCTGGTGCTGAAGGCGGTTGAACATGTGATGAAAGGAATAAACGCCAAGAAGTTTGAGCCTAAGTGGGAAGGACCCTATGGGATCGCCTACGTAGCTGACAGCGGGTATTGTCGATTGGGCGACCCCAAATGCACCAGTCATCCCAACAATCATCAACTTCAGGTACATTAAGAAGTACTATGTTTAAAGTTGTAATTTATTTTTTCGAAATGATCTGAGCTTGTAATTAGGTCATTCCTGAGATGAACCTGTGACATTTCAGCGAAGTTTTGTTCCTAAAGCGTGTATAAGACGTTTCAGCAGAAGTAGATGGGCCAACAAAGAAATGTGTAAATATATATATATATATATATACCCTACCTGGTTTGGTTTTGAGAAAAACAATAATTATGCAGATTAATTAAGAAACTATAAAATATCCTACTAGAATTGGCTTTGATACAAGTAAAATTGTTTATTGAAGTAAGATTAAAACTTACAGATATTGAAGAAAATTTATTTACAACGATTAGCTAGTGTTGTAAAAAAGAAGAAAATATTATAAAAAAAAAAGGAGGAAGAAGAATGTTTTGTTTTCAAAACAAGTTTTCTCTCAATTTTTTAAAAGTGGAAAACAAAATCTAAGGAACAAATCGAAGAAGGCAACCTATTAGGAAAACAAATTGGAGTTCGCCTAGAACTCATCACTTACATGCACTATTCTTTTTTATAAAAATAAACATTTTACATTTACATTTTTTACTAATTAAAGTAAAAAGAACAAATAGTTGTCTAATTATTTGACAACTAGTACAATAATTACAGAAAAGACAAAATTACATAGATTTCTTGATAGTTGTTATATTGGATTCTGTGACTTGATTGCTGCTTTATTTAGGATAGGGCACTTTTGTCAATCCTTGGAGTCATTATTGCCATTGATATCTTGGATTCTTGTGCTTCGATTATTGATTATTGAGGAAACCAAAATTATTCATCTTGATAGTCATAATTATTCATCTTGATAGTTATCATGACTGTTGCATTATGCTAGAGTGTCATCATAATATATCTTCAAAATTAATTGATTATTTGATTTTTTTATTATTCAAACATTAGCATTTTGCCAAAGGTGAATAATTTTTATTTATTCACCTTCACTGATATTAATACTGTCAAATGAGTCTTGTGAGTCTTGAAAGGCGTAATAAGTCCATTGTGGTAGGGCGCAACCTTGTAATTTATTTTCATCTTTCAATTGCTAAGGGAAAACTTTAGATGATTGGCCTTTCTGGATATTTTTATTGAGTGATTTGACTCTATGGATGATTCAGACTCATAAATGTTAGTCTTCTAAAAGGAGAAGTATTTTCTAGATTAATTCTTGCTTCAATTCAGATTTTGACTTGTGACTTTGGATTTTATAAATGAACTGGATGATTTGGTTTGACGGGCTCATTTATTTTTAATGGAGCCTGAGGAGAAGGATTGATCAATTTTAACTAAGGGTGGATATTGGCAAATTCATGGTTGATAGAAGCCATTTATTTTTTGGGTATTGAATTTATCACACCATTTAATATAGTATTGTCTAGTAAAGATTTCTTCTTCAATTGAATACTGCCACTTCAAGATCCAGGATTTTTTATATTTATTTATAAAATAAAGTAATTGTGGTAAAGAAACTCAATTGGTGAGGGTTTATATAATTTGAAAAATAAATTAAAAATTTGTTGAAATTTAATTGGAAATAATTCTATGACAGGGCCTTGAATTGACCACCTTCTTAAGAACCACTTTGAATATTTAATTTTGAAATTTTTATCAAAATTCAAAAATCAAGAGTGAGAAAAATCATTATTTTGATGCAAGAAAATCATGTGTCAAGCATCAATATAATCAAAATATTTATATTATTTTTTATTTAAATGAATTTTGAGCCCACAAGGATGGGTTTTCCATTATTTCATGGTTATAATTTTAAGAATGTAGAAGGAATGATAGAGGATTCTTCCTTCAGAACTTTTTATTGGGTTGATATTAACGAATTTTGTTTCTAAGAGAATGTCTCTATGGAAACTAAGACTTTTGTTCTTGTGACCAGAGACAGTGAGAATCTGGAAGGAAATGAGATTTTACTATTTCAGCAGGATCTTTCAAATCAGCAAGTAAGGGCTCAATATGAAAAATATTTTTGCTGGGGCTTCTTCTAAAATATGAGGATGATTTTCTATCTTTTGTAATTGGTTGATTGTCAAACTGCATGTCAAAAGGTTTAGTAATCGATAATGGGTCAAATTGGTTGACCAGAACTGATTGGTTGTGGACTCAAGTATTGTTAATTGGTTTTGTCTGGGAGTAGAAGACTCATATTTAATTTGGGCCTTAAAGGCTAATCGTGGAGTCGAAGACTCCCATTTAATTCTAGATCTTGAGGTATGGGGCCTAGACCCCATCTTGACGACCCTCCAACAATCACGAGTAAGGAATTAGGAATTGAATTATTAATGTCTTGAATAAATTCAATGTCAAAATTAAAATACTAAGAATAGACTGTCATCGAGCAAAAATATGTTTGGAAGCAATTATTTTAACATTTTTTTCTAAAACATGCTTTGCAGATTTACAGTTAATTTTGAAGAGAAATTTTTTATTCAATAGGCCATCTTGAAATTTTATATACACAAGACAACAGATAAAATTTTTTTCTTGATTGTACTGTAATTTATTTGTGATTGAGTCCAAGTTCCATATGTGAACCTAACAATTTACTCTGGAGATTTAGGAGAAATTATTAGTAGGAATGCCAAGATAAGAAAGTGTCTTAACATGTGTTTTAATTCTCTTAATTAAATTGGTAGGGACAGTTGTCCATGGAGGGGTATTTTTCTTAAGTCTTACAAAAAGAGGCTTGCAATCAATTCTCAAATTGTTGTAAAAATCATATATGTAATTCAATGATCCTAGAAATCTTAACAATTGAGTTTTGTCAAGGATTTCATCAAAAAATTTATCAGCAAATTGTATTACTCGATCAATTGGTTTAATAATAGAAAGATATATTTCAAATCTTAGAAATCTAATCTTAGATTAAAATAATCTAATTTTACTTGCAGAGATGACTAAACCATTTTATTTTATCATCCTAGCATACAATTCAAGGTGATTCCAATGTTGTTCTATTGATCTAAAGAAAATGAGAACATCATCAATATAAACAATTGAGAATTTAGTAAATTGATTAAAGATTTCATTCATTATATTTTGGAATTCACTTAGAGCATTTTTTAGACCAAAAGGAATTACATTCCACTCGTGATAACCAAATGGAGTTACAAATGCAGTTTTGTATTTATTATTTTCATTTATCTGGATTTGTCAGAATCCAGACATCATGTCAAACTTAGAGAATACAACAGCATCTCCAAATCTGTTGATTAAGTCCATATTATTTGGTATTGAATATCTTATCCATTTCAAAACATTGTTAAAGAGCTTGTAATTAATTACTACTTGAGAAACTTCTCGTTCAATTTCACTGACATTTTTGACACAAAGGTTGAGCAAGAAAATTAAGATTTGCTCCTCTGAATAATATTTTTATTGAGCAAATATGCAATTTACTTTTTACAGAACTCAAACATTTCAGAATTCATCTGAATTGGCCGTGCCTTTGTTGGGATATACTTTTCATCAAATCCCTTAATGTAAGTCAGACTAACAGTATGGTGCTTCATGTGCTGGAAAGCATTGGGAATGTCAGCACATAAATTTTTATAAATTTTTGTCTTCTTGAAGTACTTGGTAGGAACGAATCATTCTTGCATACAATTTAAATCAACACCTGAATCAATAAGAGTCATTGAAGTTAAATCAAAATCTTAAATTATTATTTTGACCATCATATGTCATTTCTTAATTTTAATGTGATTAAAGATTTGAATGGAATTACCATCATCTTGATTGTTGACAATAGATTCTTCAACCTAATTATCAGCAATTGAGGATTTACTAGATTTTGCTAGTTCACATGATTCATGATTTTTAAATATATTTTTTATTTTTAAAAGAATTAATTCTTTTGTTCTTTATGTGTTTTAATATTTTTTTATTTCTTTTTTAAGTTCCTGTAAAGTAACTTCTTTTTCTTTTCCTTTATCTTTGTTGAATTTTTCAAGAGTTTGTGAAAAACTTGCAATATTATTATTAAACTTAGTATTTTCTTTCTTTTGAATTATTTTCCAAAGTCTCTCAAGATATTCTTATTTTAATTCAAGATTTTCAATTTACTAATTAAATCTAACAAGAGATTTTCTTATTCTTCATTTTTATTTAAAATATTAATATTTTTCTGACAATAGCTGTCTCTGCGCCCCATAGAGATGTTAGGAGAATCACTGTCAGAACTTGTAGAGTTTGATTCGTCAGATTCAGAGAACTCAACTTCTCCTAAATCTTCATTACTTTTGTAGTAATTTATTGATTTTATAATGCTACACAATTCTTTTTTATCTTGTTCAAAGATTTTTCTTCGATTAATTTTATTTTTTACTTGACAATTGTTAGACAAAATGATCATTCAGACCCCATTTAAAACATTTAATTTTACTTTTATCATCAAATTTTTTATTGCATTTTCTTTTTGAATAATTATTATTCCTAGAAAAGTATGTCAAAACTTTTATTTTTTGTTTATGATATTTTTTCTTATAAGTTTTGTAAAGTCTTCTAGGATTTAGATGAGAATTTTTCCTATTCTTTTGAAAATGAGCAATAGCGGGTAATTCATATTACTCACAGAAATTTAATATTTGACAGTTTTCTTTTTCTCTTTTAATTTGTTTGTTAATTTCCATGTCAATGCACATCTTTAGACCTTATTTTTGTATTGTAGATGAGACTATTATAGTCTATATTTTCTAGGTCAATACTAAGGATTGTTCTACTTTGTGAGCAAACAAAATTGATAAGCCATCGATGATTTTTCTTTCCAAAATGGTTGATTACTATCATTCCTTGACATTACTCTAGACAAAAAAATATTTTTATACTCGTGAAAATCACTTAGGGTAGGACACCTAAGATCGGTTAATTGGTCATGGATACGCGAAATAACATTACTTGGCGTTCCAATGAAATGTTCAATTATTGTGTAAAATAGTGTATTAATAGCATCAGACATTATTTCTTAATCCTCTACAATAATTAGGGTTCCTCAGGCATCAATATTTATTGCTGAAAGCATGACATTTTTAGATTCTTTGGTGTGATGCTTTTCCCACAAGCAATGAAGCATTCTTGTGAATCATATGACTAAGAGTTTGATTACTCATTTGTGAGGCAAATTATGTGTGCTTATGTAACTGTTGGCTACCATAGTCATGTGTATTACTTCATGTTCAGAAAGGCCATCAATATTTCATTCGTATAATTTTTCTGCAGAAACGAAAAATTGATTAACTAAAAAAGATTAAGTAATTTGAATGTCCGGAAGAATAGGTTTTTTGTGCCACTTCCTTTCCAATTTATTAATTTCTAAATTTTTAAATGTTTCTTCAACATTATGAATGTTACAAGATTATGAATTGTTGATGATTCAGAATTACTACTTTGGTTAATAACCTTAACAGAAGAAGATGATTCAACAGATTTATTCTTCAGTTCTGAAAGCATTTTATCAATCTCTTTTATTGAGGGGTATATTTAAGGCTTTTTATTTAGGGGAATAATATTTAAGGCAGATTTGTCTGAAAGATTTATTAAAAGAGTTTCTTTCAGAGATTCATTAGGTTTAGACTCATGAAGATCATCAACTTTATTCTCAAATTTATCTAATTATTTTTTTATTTTTATTAAACTTTAATTATTGTGATTAAGTTGTTCAACAATTTTTTTATTAGGCTCTTCATCCTTTGAAATCTTACAAGGAGAAACAGTGGTTAAAAATTTTTATGATTTATTGTAATTTTCTCAGGTGGGGGATGGCTAGCAGACACCATACTAGAGTCTCCTTGACCCATTTGGTCTTAAAAATTACTTTAATATTCTTTTCATAAATATATTTGATATAATCAAGGAAAAACATATCAACTATAAATTCTTGCTTGAACGTCTTCCATTCAGCAATGATGATTTTTCTTTTATCCATATTATATGTCTCTCTGAATCTATTGCGTCTATTAAAATTGGTTGGACCATGAATGTGTTGGGTTAAACCCTCCCAATCAGGCTTGTATTCTTGGCTTAGGATGCCTAAATTCAAAACTAAGAGTTGGGAATTTACAAGAGGTAAGGCTCCTAGGAAATCATATTTAATTGGTGATTCTATTTCGTCAAATTGTTCAGTCTTATTATCAAAGATTAGCTGACTAACTTGAGAACTTGTAACCATGCCTTTAAATCTTTATTTTTTTATTTTTTTTATTTTTTAATTATTATTCTAATTGTTGAATCCTAAGATCTTAATCATTTATTAACAAATGATCGAGAAAAGGAATTCCTAGGATTACTAGGCTGGCTAAACTCCCTAATTTGAGGATTAGAACTAGAACATTGAAAATTAATTTTAACAGTACCATCCATGTACTACTAGATGTAATCAAAATCAGTTGATCTTTGAATTGGAGTGGGATGACTTTCATTTGTTAAAAGTCAATTTGTAGGTAAGGTAATATCAAACCATCTAATTGGTTTTGGTTACTTTGTATTGTATTCTAAAAATCAAAACTAGGGGTTGTCACCTTCAAGGATTTGGTAACCATTAATTTTGATATTTTAAGTTAAAGATTTAAGAATATAAGAGTCTGTTAAACTAAAAGACAAATCTGAAAAATAATCAAAATAGATTGGACCATTACAAAGTAAAGATTCAATTACTCTTAAAATACTATCATTAAAATTTGTAAATCTTACATCTCCTTATGAGTGATTTAACTTCACTCTAGATTAAACCAAAGTGAATGACATTATATCATTCTTCTATGTGATGTTTAATTACATTAGAAGAAAGTAATTGACAAGCTTCAGGCTCTTTCCCAAGAGCATATATTTTTTCAATTATTTTTATATGATACTGAGACTTGAAAGAAACAACAGACAATGTTGACAAGCTTCAGGCTCTTTCTTTTAAGGGGATAATTATTACTAAGAGGTTCATGGAGGCGCCTGCAGAGAGCACCAAGGTGGGAGGCGTTTGCACGAGGAATTACTACAAATGAGGTATTACTGGCAGACCATGGAGGCTGATTCAATAAAGTTCGCAAGAAAGTGTTATGCATGCCAAGTACTAAGGAACATCATACACGCGCCCTCAGTGCCCTTGCACTCAATGGAGGTCCCATGGCCGTTTCATACTTGGGCCATGGATTGGATTTCATAGGCCTGAGATCTCACCTGCATCCAAGGGGAACAGATGGGTGGAGGTGATTGCATTGAAAAAGAGACGGGAACAAGTCTACAACTTCATCAAGGAAAACATAATTTGTAGATTTGGACTGCCTAGGAGTATAATATCAGATAATGGCACTGCGTTTACAAGCAAGGGAGTATTTTAGTTCTAGAACTACAACATTTGTCACGATAGAACCATGCCTTACTACCCCAAGGGAGGTAAAAAAGCGGAGGCGACCAACAAAACAATGTTTAGGATCCTTAATAGGAAGGTTCACGATGCCTAAGAAAATTGGCACGAGCTCCAACCCTTCGCACTTTGGGCATACAAAACATCAAGACAAAGACCCACTCAAGCAACGTCTTTCTCATTGGTATACGAATGCGAAGTTGTCGTACCCGCAGAAGTAATGATACCCTCTGCCAAGCTCTTGTTATTCACCGGAGTAGAACATGCAACACGCTTCGGAGACCTAGAAGCCCTGCAAGAACGACGAGACAATGTTTATGATCCTTAGTTGGATGGTTCACGATGCCCAAGAAAATTGGCACGAGCTCCAACCCTTCGTACTTTGGGCATATAAAACATCAAAATGAACACCCACTCAAGCAACGTCTTTCTCATTGGTATACGAATGCGAAGCCGTCGTACCCGCAGACGTAATCATACCCTCTGCCAAGCTCTCGTTATTTGCCGGAGTAGAACACGCAACACACTTTGGAGACCTAGAAGCCCTCCAAGAATGACGAGACAAGGCAAAGAAGAACATTCAAGCGTACCAAAAGCGCATGGGCCAGACGTATGAATCCATTGCAAAACCTCAAACCTTCGTCGTGGGGAACCTGGTGCTAAAGACGGCTGTTGTGATGAAAGGAATACATGCCAAGGAATTGCCCAAGTGGGAAGGACAGATCGCCTCCATAGCTAACAGCGGGTATTGGAGGGCGAGTCGGGGTGGTGCTAGAATGTTCAGATCGGGGGTGACCCTCGTCAGAGGACTTATCACGTGTTCACATCAGCGTTCATATCAGCAAGTACTAGCCTGGAAGTAGGCAAAGAAGGCATGACAAAATCCTGGCAAAATAATAAGTATTGATACAAAAAGGGAAAAGTGGAAAGTTAAGTGAAAACATATGTAAGTACTGAGACGGGCAAAACATCATGGAAAGCTTCCTCCTCGCAAAGTGCTGGTGAAGCGCCTGCGGAAGCAGGGTTAGAACCTCCAGTCACCTCCTCGTCTGGATCTCGAGGGCTTATAATACAAGATCAAGTTACATAACAAGACAAAATGTATATAGCGAAACAAGTATGTATTAGCTGATAAAGGAAAAGTTTTGCTTACAAGAGGGCTCGAACTCCTTGGCGTGTATTCCTTCAAAACCACTGCGACGCGGTGGAGGGGGTGCATCTGTGGGCTCTTCTGTGGAGATGCACCTCACTCCCCGTCTGAGGCGTCTGAGTTTAGGAGCACAAATCCATCATTTACAACCACATAGAGATCACATGACCATGTCTAAAACGTGGTCACACACTTCAAAAATGATCAATACTTAAAACGTGGCTACACACTTAAAACGACGTAGCATTCATAACAGGCGATCACTTTTCATACTTGCAACTAGTCATGTCTTTGTGACATCAAGTAGCTGGATGACGAACTCATAGTCGCTAAACTCACATTGCGCGAAGGGACCCAGAAGGATACTACCTGTCGTCGGGCCTCCCCGACGGCGAGTCATGTGACTCGTGCCGCCCACCACCGGTAACCTCCAACGACAGGTGTATGGCGTCACCACTGACGACCCCCTACGGCGGGTGTGTGGGCCCCCCCGAGCCTCACCGGCGGTGGGCCATGTGGGATCCACTGGAGACAAAGCCAAAAAGACTGAAATACATCATCTTATCTAGAGTTCATGAGGAAATGGGATCCTATCAGTCAAAAAGAAAAACAGAGGATTTCACGTACAATACCTTCTTTGAAACATTTTCATAGCTAGCCTTGCTAATGAGAGAAAATGCCAGAATGAAAACATCAGCCCCTGGTAACTCAAAGGCCTTAATCTATTATATTCCCCGTCCTGTTTCACGAAAAAACGGAAAACCAAATTCAAACCCAGGAAACAGATAATTTACAAAATGCCTCTCACAATAGAAGATAAGTCTATTTACCAGCGGTATCCCACAACCCCAGGTTGACAGTGCTTCCGTTCACAACCACATTTGCACTGAAATTGTCGAAAACAGTTGGTACATAATCCTGCTTGCGACAAAGGTGCAAATAAATATCACAAGTGATACACGTTAACAAGAAACAAAAATTGCAAATAAAATCTATCATAAAATTAAAAAAGAAAACAGAAACATCCGAAAATATCCATACAAATAAGGAGAATATATGGTTAAGGAAAAATCCAAATCACAAATCTAACGATAATTTCAACAAGACATCAAGATTTCAAATTGGTATTTCAATATTTTATGATGACAGAAAAGAAGATAAACAAGAACAAAGTTAGATAGGGTGAGAACCAGATTTTGTACTAAATAAAAAGACATTTCCGACAACATGTTTTTTATCAGTAAAAGAAGGATGTATTAATCAAGTCAAAACCCCTAATAACAGGATCATGGGCCACAGCCTGACACTCTTACAACATAAAGACTTGTATAAACCAACTTCATCCATATGATATCAAATGGGACAATTTCTAGTACCCTGCCAAAACCATTGCGCTGATCATGATACAATGCATAATTCCCACACAAATAGGATTCGATATATGGTGCAGAAGCACAAACATTATCTAATAAAGTCATAAAATTTCCCCAATTTTCTCTTACTTGACTCAAAAAAATACCGTAGACTTTAGCAATTCTTTCTTGCTTTACTAAGACGGAGATACCATGGATTCCTAGCCTATCATCATAAAAACAATGATCAGAAAAAAGTAAAAAGTTCTTCTTCCAACAAATTTTGACAATACCCATTTCCTTTACAAGTTTCCCGCGAACCAAGAAAAACAAGAAAGCATAAGATTCCGGCAAGATTCACCAAATTCTGAAAGAAAACGAAAAAAAATTAATATCTCAAATTCCTGGGACGGAAATTAACCAGGGCTCACCGTGGGGAAGGTATTGCTGGTGTAGAAGATTAGCAGACAAGTCTTGCCCACAGCTCCATCCCCAACTGTGACGCATTTTATGAACCTTGAAGCGCTCATTTCCCAGATGCAAATTAAAGAAAAAGAGCCTTAGATCTTCAACCTGAGGACGACTCGATCACCCACCCTCAAAACCACCCCTTCCTTTTTCTTCTACAATTTCTTCTTCGTCTTCCTCCTCCTCCTCTACCTCAACGAAGTATCTGAACGGAACATCTAAAAAGGAGTGACAACAAAACAAAATTTAACAAAACCCTAGCAACGGGGAACCCTAAATGAAGATTGCGCAAGAAGAGGAGAAGATTGAGACTGGCGAAGAGTTGAAAATGGCAAAAGAACAACAATGGAGGAAATGTGAATCCTAACCCTTTGAGAGAGAGAGAGAGAGTCGTTGTACAGAAAAGAGAATCCTTTGGGCCCCGAAATAATGCCGTTGAAGCGTTCGTTGAGCGAACCAATTTTCGCCAACAAAACCTGTCTGGTTTGCCTTCACGTCCTCTTTTTCCTTTTACTTTTTTTTCAAATTTACGATTTGACCGAATTTGAACCAATTTGAAAATACTGAGTTTGAACCCATAAAGTCTTTAACTATATTGACATTTTAATTTTTTCTTTAGATTTGATTTTTTTTTTTGCAAAAGAGGAAAATTAAGAATGAGACCATCATACAAGTTTCGATAATCTATATGAGTTTTTTCAATACTCCAATGTTCGGATTAGTTACTAATTCTAATTTGATACAAAATTATATTTTTGGAGAATTGGTTGGAATGTGTTATTATCTATTAATAAGTTTTTTGGTTTACACGACCTAGTACGACAAATGATTGTCAAAAGGCCTTTGTAACTAATCGTGTGGGGGGTCTTGATTTATTATTAGGAATTTTAGGTCTTTATTGGACAACAGGTAGTTTTGAATTTCAGGATTTGTTTAAGATATTCAATAACTTAATTTATAATAATGAGGTTAATTTGGTTTTTGTTACTTTGTGTGTCTTACTATTATTTACCGATGTAGTTGCTAAATCTACTCAATTTCCCCTTCATGTATGGTTACCTGATGCCATGGAGAGACTTACCCCCATTCCCGCTCTTATACATGCTGCTACGATGGTAGCAGCGGGAAATTTTCTTGTCCCTCGACTTCTTCCTCTTTTCATAGTCATACCTTACATAATAAATATAATTGCTTTGATAGGTATAATAACAGTACTATTCGGAGCTACTTTAGCTCTTGCTCAAAAAGATATTAAGAGAAGTTTAGCCTATTCTACAATATCGCAATTGGGTTATATGATGTTAGCTTTGGGTACAGGGTCTTATCGAGCCGCTTTATTTCATTTGATTACTCATGCTTATTCGAAAGCTTTGTTATTTTCTGGATTCGATCAATTATTCATTCAATGGAATCGGTTGTTGGATATTCTCCAGATAAAAGTCAGAATATTTTTCTTATGGGTGGTTTAACAAAGTATGTGCCAATTACAAAAAAATGTTTTTTATTAGGTACTCTCTTTATGGTATTCCACATCTTGCCTGCTTTTGGTCTAAAGATGAAATTCTTCATGATAGTTGGTTGTATTCACCAATTTTCACAATAATAGCATGTTCCACCGCGAGATTAACCGCATTTTATATGTTTCGGATCTATTTACTTACTTTTGAAGGACATTTTAACCTTTATTTTAAAAATTACAGCGGAAAAACAAACTATTCAATATCTTTATGGGGTAAAGAAGGATAAAAAATGATTAAAAAAACTTTCGTTTATTATCGTTATTAACAATGAATAATAATCAAAGATCTTCTTCTTTTTGGAAAAAAAAAATATCAAATTGAAAGTAATGTAAGAAATATGATTCAGCCTTTTCTTACTATTACCCATTTTGGTATTAAAACTCATTTTTGTATCCCTATGAATCGGATAACACTATGTTATTTCCTATGTTTCTGTTAGCCCTATTTACTTTGTTTGTTGGATTCAAAGGAATTCCTTTCAATAATTCAATCAAGAAGGAATTCATTTGGATATATTAGACAAATGGTTAAATCTGTCTATAAACCTCTTACATCAAAGTTCAAATAATTCTGAAAATTGGTATGAATTTTTGAAAAATGCAACATTTTCAGTCAGTATAGCTTATTTCAGAATATTTATAGCATCTTTTTTCTATAAGCCTGCTTATTCATCTTTACAAAAGTTTTACTTTCGTAATTCATTTGTTAAAACTTTTCCTACGAAAATTCTTTTGGAAAAAATAATAAATGTAATATATGATTGGTCATATAATCGTGGTTACATAAATACTTTTTCTAGAATATCCTTAATTGGAGGTATAAGAGGATTAGGTGAATTAACTCATTTTTTTACAGACGAGTAATTGATGGAATTACAAATGTGGTCGGTATTATTAATTTTTTTGTAGGAGAAAGTATTAAATATTTAGGGGGTGATCGAATCTCTTCTTATATATTATTGTATTTATCTTATGTCTTAATTTTTCTCTTAATTTACTACCTTTTATTTTAATTTATAATTAGATTTTTTTCTTTTTTATCTATTTCTAACTTCGAATTTTCTTGATTCTCATCCGGAGGATAAGAAGTTTCATAAACAAGTCTTATTTTTTGTTTTTTAAAATTTTTATAGCGTGTCCTTTTAAAGTGGAATTCATCCTTGGTTTTTTCCTTTTCATTCACTCGGATCTCTTTCATTTCATCGATTTTGTCTGGATCCTCCTTTTCTTCCGAATAAAGGAAAGGAGAAGTATCTTCTTCGGTGGATACCTCTTGTTCCTATTTAGTCCCCTTCATTTCGGAAGTTATTTCTATTTCTACATCTGGTTCTTCCTCGCTTTCCCCCCTTTCTTCCGTTTCTGAGGTTTCTTCCAGTTTCTTAGTAACAATGGGTGACGGTATTCTACCTAAATAGTAGACACGGGTAATAAATAAGAGAATACTAAAGATTTAAGCCATAGAATTTCTCAATTCTGATGCAAGGTACTTATTAGACCTAATAAGTACATTAAATCTAATAGAATTATTTTGCTTTATCCAGAATAATACCAATCCAACCCATTTCATGAACAAAATGTGACCAATTAACCAACCAACAAAACTACTTGTTACAAATATCATCTTGTTGTTGCATCGAAACATAGAAATGTTGACTAATCTAACTAACATTGAACTTGGTAAAATGAAATGATTGAATAATTAAAAAATGAGATTATTCAGGAATACACATTGAATGCTAAGATTACGCATTAAGTTTCTGGTAATAGATCCATAATAAAAAAAGTGTTTATGATTGTTCCAGAAGAAATGAAAGAAAAGATACGGTAGAGTTAGGACTGTTATTGTATGAAGTCCACCCAATGCTAGATGTAAAGTCACATAATAGATCGATAGGAGCACCATGAACTGTCTCGTAATAAAACCAGTTGTTGCTGATACTTTCTTCTCAGTTCCTTCTTCCATAACCCGAGCTCAGAGAAGGAAGAGATAAGAGGGCCCTATGGAGAATGTGGTCAGAAATCCATAATAGAGTCCGATCACAACGACCGAATTGATTATCTTCATGCATAAGGATACGGGATTACCTAGTATTAAAGATATAAAAATCATCACAAACCTCCCTTTTTTCTTTTCTATTGCAATTTCTGGATTATTCTATGATGATTTTTGAACTTTCCATCTATATAGAAATAGAAACAGATAGACTAGAAATGGCATCTCTTATCTCAATGACACTAGAGGGATATTAAATTAATGGAATTGAGATATGGATGGAATATAATGAAATAGAGCCACTTTGAGGTTCTCTATGAAATGAGGCATGGAACGGAGCCACTACGAAGAAGTTCCAAAAGTTACGAAGGAAACCTCGAGCTCATATTGGTCATGGGTTGAGAACGGGAATTGAATTCTTATGAGATCTAATTTCCCGTTGTTCCTCAGTAGCTCAGTGGTAGAACGGTTGGCTGTTAACCGATTGGTCGTAGGTTCGAATCCTACTTGGGGAGATTTGATTCATTCTGAATTCCTTAATTCAAAATGAAAGAGTTTGCTTTGACTGTTAAGATTAGGTAACATGTTCCCTGTGTCTTTGTTTATATTGCATTCTATCTCATTGTATCACATGTTGTTCTGTGAATTTGAGAATCACTGTCAATACTTCGGTGTAGGTAGGTCCGGGATAATCCTTTGTTCCACAGTCTCGGACTATTTACAACTAGCCACTTAAGAATGCTCAGATGTTGTAGTACTAGCAAGTGCATCAAAGATGTAGTCATCAATTCTCCCGAGAGGCCAGAATTATCGCGAGCAAACATATTAATGACGAGGAACACATTTTTTCTATTCTACTAATACTTGTACTTGCTCTGCTATTCTGCCCAAGCTTGGCTGAAGAAGAATTACGGGGCGTAAAATAAAAAAATATGTTGATTCTGATCGGGTATACTATATTTCATTTTTCCAACCCTGCCATTAACTCATTAACGATAAATAAAAAGATAAGGCCACTCCATTTCGACAAAAGACCCAAACCCAAGTTTCATAGCTTTGGGTCCGCTATCTCGATCATTATTTTCCTACCCACAGAGGGAAAGGTCCTTCCCTTTTTGGCCAGTTGTGGGTGAGGAGGGATTCAAACCCCCAACACTGTGGTTCGTAACCACGTGCTCTAATCCTCTGAGCTACAGTCCCCACCCCGTCTCCACTGGATCTGTTCCCGGGGGACCCTAAAAAAAGAACCTTTCCTCTCCTTAGCCATTTCAGGTTAAGAAGATGTGAAAGCGCCTCTCTATAATAATGGTGCGTTCCAAGGTGTGAAGTGAGAAAGAAAAGTGGGAGAGAAGGGGTTTCCTAATTGGAGTTTTGAATAAGACGACCTTTTTCATTTTTCATTTTTTCTCATATTGAATATTGAAAAGTCATAAGAATTAGAGGTGTTAAGCTTTTTATCAACCTGAAGTCGAGCTATTTTTTCACAGGACCTTCCCTACAGTATCGTCATCGTAGTAGAGTTTAACCACCAAGTTCGGGATGGATTGGTGTGGTTCCTCTACGTCTAGGACACCATAATATCGAACCATGAACGAAGAAAGGCATGAGAGAAAAGCATATTGACTAGTGATTGTGATAAGTGAATAGTTAGATATTGAAATTAATACTTTAAATATTTTTTTTCTTCTTTAATACTATAATATACATAAATGGGACTAAGTGGGGAAAATATTTTTTGACACGTGTTCTCACTATTATATGAAAGTTTAAATTGATACGTCTCTTGATATTCTCTCTACCAAAATCACATTTACTATTTCAACTACTAAAAATATATAAGTTGTGAAATATTCAAAGATAAATTATTTTAAATAGATCGCATTACATCAAAAAATTATATAAACGAATAATTTAATATTGAAATTAATAGTTCAAATCTTTTTTTACCTTTTTAAGAGAATAAAATCTATCAACAAAGTAGCAACAAGAAAACTAACTGACAATAGTCAATATAAGCACCAAATCAAAACATTAGGAGGAATCACATTAAACGAATTACGGGAAGGAACCGAAGTGGTGGCTAGCTTCACAATACAATCAATAATAAAATTGTAGTATCTAGGAACATGTCAAACTGAGATACTAATTAAAAAAGTTATTAATTCTCTATGGCAACACAAAATCTTTTATCAAAAAAAATCTTTAACCAAAAACATCATTAACATTTAATAGATTGAATTATTAGTATTTGACATAAGAAGTTAGAGAGTTATCAAACATTTTTATGTGTAATCATATACGTATTTTTGTACACATTGTTTATTGTTAGTTTCCTCAACACGTGCAACGCACGTACAGTTGACTAGTTAAATATTAATGACACTAAGGAGTAGAAATATATTTGGACATAAATTACCATCACTATTTCATACAATTCTTTAATTGTCTTTCATAGTTACTAAGACTAAATATTAATATTTTTAAATTAAATGATTAATGAGACTTTTAAATTTTTATACATCATTGTCTAACACAGATTTTAAAATTCTTAAATTGACCTTTTACGTACCTATACGTAATAACTGAATATTTAAAATTATACATCTATCTTCTTAAATAATTAATTATTTACTAACACATATTGTTTTAAATTACCTCTTATATAATGATTTTTTGTTTAGTTAATTAACATAATCGTTCAAAATTCTACAATATCATTAATAAAAAAAACAATATTTCAATGAACACATCATGTTATAGTTTATATTCGCTCAAAAAACTTCAAATCACGTGCATCGCAGCGACAAGTGAACTAGTAGCTATAAATAAAGACAACGTCAACAACTGAGTTACAATTTATAATTATCCAAACAACATTACAATAACTAGTTTGATGTAGCTTGCAACCAACCTCACACTAGAGAGTTTTCAACTTCTAGTCATCTGAACTATTCAACCAGAGGATTCTTAGCATGAGTTTCAATAATGCGATCCTCCAAACATGAAATATTACTTTATCAATACCAGCCTCAATAGCAAGAAGCTATAATTCTTCATTATTGTCAGCTTTGATTCGCATGCCTTTCTAAGAAAGAATATGTTTAGGGGATATTGGGTGAAGCGTGATTCGAGTTACCTAGTATATGATAAGTAAGCTTGGTAACATGGGAGATGTGTGACCGGAGAGGTGAAGGACAAACAACCTTAGGCAGCCGTCGAAAGGCTCAATACTTTTACTTTAAGGTGTGTGAGAACTTCAATGGAAGAATATTCTCTGGTGTTTGGATCTTGGGAAGCATGAGGATTGATGTCACCATAATGACACTAGGGACCATTTTATGTAGATGGGGTCGAATGGGGACCACAGACCCATCATTTAAAACCACATGGAGATCACGTGACCACGTCTAAAACGTGGTCACACACTTAAAACATGATAAATGCATAAAAACATGGCTACACGTTTAGAATGACGTAACATTCTAAACAGGCAATCACTTATATACTCATAACTAATCGTGTCTTTATATAATCGAGTGGCCGGATGATGAACCCACAGATGCTAAACTCACATCGCGCGAAGGGACCCTGAGTCATCCACCGTCAGTAACCTAAAATGACGGGTGTGTGGGCCACCCGCAGCTGGCTACCCTGGCAGCGGGTGTATAGGTATCGCCACTAGCGACCTCTGGCTACGGGCATATGGCGTAGCTGCCAGTGACCCCGGCCATGGGTATATGGCGTCGCCGCCGGTGACCCCTAGCCATGGGTGTGTGGACACTG
The DNA here is from genome assembly GCA_003255025.1 of Datisca glomerata. Taxonomy (NCBI): domain Eukaryota; kingdom Viridiplantae; phylum Streptophyta; class Magnoliopsida; order Cucurbitales; family Datiscaceae; genus Datisca; species Datisca glomerata. Next base: position 1,069,449 of record QANY01012956.1, read on the forward strand.
CCACCGGCAACTCCCGGCAGAGGGTGTATGTGTGCTGCCTGGAGTGTGGGCAATGTCGGGCATCCCCGACGATGGGCCAAGTAAGCCACCCGCCGTCGGGCCTCCCCGATGGTGGTTCTATAAGACACATCGTTCATCGGGTTTCCCAACGACGGGTGTACTACCTCCCTAACCTTCATACTTCCCGAAGGCGACACGACTTGGGTGTTCTACGACATAGGCGCACCGTGCTTTCAAACCCTTCTTTATTAGAATGGGGCACTTCCAAGGTGCCTAATAAGGTCATACCTTTTAAGGAGATGTATCTATCTTGGTACAACGTGACCTTGTCCTAATCGTACCCACCACAACCCTCAGTTTGTTCACAGGCAAGGAAGAGCCTTTAAGTCTTTGTCACTAAGCTCAAAGGCAAGACACCACACTTAATGTATAAATTCGTATAATGGGATTGCCACCTTTATAAGTCTAGGGGCGTCCCTTACAAATATGTTTTGTTATCATCATACATCGATTGATTGTTATGCAACGTGGCTCTACATTTAGCCGTCACTCGTCCTTTTTATCACATCACTCTTGGTGACGTGGCTTACTATTTATATTAGCCACATGTTCAAGGTTGAGGGTATAGAAATCAGGCTTCGTCACACCTTCTGATTTGAGTGATGCCTCATTCGCATCGATTTGTGGGCCTAACGTCTTTACTAATTTTACCAAATAAGTTGCGAAAACACATACCTTCATTTTCTCAATAATGATTGCGAGAAGTCGACACCTCAGCCCATCATCCCAGGAAGATGTGAAGGGAACCCCCTGACCTCTAGGTGAGGCGTGGGGGCAATCCCCACGCCTTGGAACTCTAGGGCGGAGGCATGGGGAGGGGAATCCCAGCACCACGCCTCAGATTCCCCAAGCTTCACGTGGCGTTGGGGAAATCCCAACGCCTCGGGCCTCATCCTGAGGCACCATGGGGAAACCCATTCCTCGGGGAGATCCTTCTATGCTTCCTTACCCCTTGGGGAAAGGCGCGGGCGAGCTCCCCCTCTTGGCTCCTCAAAAATTTCCAAGAGAAAAGTCCTTAAAGCTCACAAAGATGGCTCTGAACTTGAGTGTCCTCTCAAACCTTAGAATATTCCCGATTGTGATGTCCAACGCATCACTCGTGGAATGGAGAATTGTGTGGAGGCATTTACTCCAACTGATTCAGTACTTTTGATGGAGGAGGAAACTACCAGCACTTTTTATTATCTGAAGGTGGGCTTTATCCCATTGCCGAGGATGACTCATGGAGATTTTTCACCATCTATATGTTGGGCATAGTGCCCTCAAAACATGTGTTTAGATAATTTTAATATGAAATTAATGAAATTATATTTTTCTTATAATTGTTTTTTTAAGTTATTTTTGAATAATTTATATATATCTAAAAATTTTATATTCATTAATGAGACTATGATCTTGTATGAGTACGAGAGGATTAAGATCATTGGAATAAAATAGTTTGTAACATATTAAAGTATGAAATTTTTAAAGATGGTTGCTAGTACAGTTCACTAAGCATTTTGAATGCATTTAATCTTGATTCAGATCACTGATGGAGATAGACATCTTAGTGAACATACTTTATATAATTAGATTATATAGGACATGACATATGTAGATTAATATCTTTATTAACTTACTGTTTATCATAATGATTTAATACACATCAAAACTTATGCATGTCTACTGGATCTTTTGATTCACTCGTTAAGGTTTGTTTGTAAAACAAACTAATGACTTTTGTTTTGGAGATTAAGTGATATGGATGGTTGGGAACATGATCGTACAAGATTGTAATCTAAGCATTCCTAATGGATCGTATATTGGTTCTCTTAAGTGTTAATTCTGGAACTGAATGATTATTGAGCTCAAATTTATAATATGATTAGAAATTGGTCGTTCACTAGTGAATAAATGATACTTAAGGATCGAGAGGAAATTAGAAGGGTAAAATAATAATTTTGACCAACTCTAATTTACAAACCAATAATTGGATGACAGAACTACATGAAATGATTATATCAATGGACTACACGAGAATACTCTACAACTATGTTATGTAATTACTAAGAGTGCAATTCCATATTTATAGTGGAGTAATAATGAAATTAATAAATATGACTATCAAATTAAAGAGTTTAATTAATAATATGATTTATTGGAGCTTAAAATTATGAGTTCATGGTCCCTGAGTCACCTATATATTACACAGTATAGGGTGTGAATATTTCAGAGATGAGAAAATGACTAACTTGAGAAAGAAAATAAATTTCTAGGGCAAATATATAATTATGAGACAATTATGTGATATGAATTAATTAAGAATTAATTAATAATATTATTTATTGTAATTTTAGGAAATTACAAATAAATAATAATATCGATTAATTTGATGTTGATCGATTAGTGAGACATAATATTTTATAAATCTCAAAAAAATCTGATGAGCCTTGACCTAGAAGATATAAATAGATATTATTTTATTGGTCTCAGAGTTTACAACGGTGTGATTAAAAGTTAATCAAAAACTCTGTGAGTTTTAGTCTGAATGTTCTCTTAGAGTTTTGTCTCACAATAGTCATTCTCCAAAATCTCTAGATCTCATGTGTTGAGTACATCTAGAGATAAAAAGTGTATTTAATTTATTCTACGTGCCCACACACGTCCTAGTGTGTTTGAAGATTGACTTGAAAGATCTTGGTGTGGATCTCGCAGTCTATTATTCGTGGGATTACAAATTTATTGTTTGCAAAGACGCTTGATAAGACTACAAGAGATATAACTTTTATCTTTGTATGTCTTTGATTTAATGTATAGATATATAATGGATGCAACGAGAAAAACTATTTTTCATTAAAAAGTTTAAAAATTTTTTAGAAACCATGACACAATTGTTTTTATTTTCAATCGATAAAGTTCTTAAAGATTTTTTTAAAAAAACCACCACGCTTTCACCGCGCGACACCGCTGATTCCAATAATTTGTATCAGTGTGATCTTTATATATGTACATTAAATATTGTGTGGGTGTTCTTGCATTTTTCATTATATATTTTGATATGAATGGATGGTTATGTGTTTTTTAATGAATGGTTTAATGACGGATCGTTAATTGTATGGTAACTTTTGAGTTTAGGCTCTATTCCTTTTTTTCCTTAGATCTTATGTAAGCTGTTTTGGGGCATATGAAGTTTTGTAATTTTTATTTTGAATATTATGTTGTAAAAATATGAATAACGCACGACACGGATTAGGAGAAGAAAAGAGAAATAAGAATTCTGCTAAGGAATTCTGACTCTGGCACCGGCAATACGAGTGCCGGCAATGACGCCAGGGGCGCTAGCGCCATGAGGTAGTCGCTGGTCGATGGGCCACCACCAACGACGACAATCATTATGATTGCCAGGGTGTGTTTAGAAGATGTCCTGATACCGTGATGCCCCATCTCTATGATATTTCGTGATAACTTTAATTCTATGTTTTATCTTTTGAATTTAAAAAGGGATAATTATCCATTTTATTTTTTAATTAAAATTAATTAATTGATTGGATTTAACTCAAGTTTGATGATTCATCAAATTATTTTTTGACTATCAAATTCAATTAATTTTGAATAGATAATTAATGTGATTATTTATTTAGAAAAATAGTTTATGTTAATAAAAAATGTTTTGATCAAAGTTTGAAGATTATGAAGATTGACCTCTGGTGGGGAAGGAGCTTTTTAGAAATATATATTCTTGAAGTCCATTTTATAATTATTTCTATTTTTCAAATGTAGTAATTTAGAAATACCCAATAGTCACTCGGTTCATCATTTATTTAGTTAATCGTTCAAGTAAATGTTTATTGATATGATTGATAACATGACCATGCATTAAATCGATCACATGTCATACATGAAATCCCACACAATTTTATTTAATCATGTATTTCATCAATAGAAACGTGATTGATTAGGACTCTCCTAATGTGATTATATGAATTGCTAGAGAAATCAATAACATGTAAATTGCTTAGTCATAATTTGTGAAACTTGTTAATCACACCACACTAAATGCCTTAGTAACCTTTAGGATAACCGACTTGATTAAAAATGTTTTATTAAAGTTTGATTATTATAATTAATTAGTTATTCTAAGTTCACCTAATTTTAACTTAAGCTATTTAGAAGGTTCAATGAACTTAGACCAATTAGATTTGATTAGTAATTAATTTTACATTCATAGGGTTATTTTAACTAGTATTTAATTTGAAATTAATTAATTAGTCAAAATAGAAACACATCAATTATAATATAATGAATGGAAATGGTTGACATGTCAATGTAACTTATGGTCTCCATTATTATTACAACACCGCGAGATATAGAGATAGCCTCTAGATGGCTTTGTTTCCATCCCCTTTAGGAAGGTTTCGAACTGTATCAATATCAAGGTTGAACTTCTTAAGAAGATAGGACTAAGTAATGTAGTTTAGACTTGACTGACCCTAAGGCAACATATTCTAAATCAAGTTATGGAATTCGAAATAATGTGTTACTCACAAAGTCGCAATTAAGTTTTTAGTGAATAATTGTGACTTGACCAATTAAGTGATATATTTTTGTTAAAATATAAAATGTGAGATATTTTAAGTTTTAATTAATAAGGATGAGAATGTCTCATAGACAGTTAAAATTAATCTGACTAACCCTAAGACGACACATTAATTGTTATGTTGTCTTATCGTGTATTAGTAATTGTTAAGTTTATGTGTTTGATATGTTGCATTCATGCATCACCTTTACTTTCCAAATTTCTTGATATTTATTTCAATTATGTTGAATGATGTATGTTTTATTTTTTTAGTTATTATTATGCCTGCCATGAGTAACTCTATCACTATTTTACTCGCGCTTGAAAAACTTAATGGTGATAACTTCATAAGATGAAAGTCGAATTAATTTTGTACTTATATGTGAGAACCACAAGTTTGTTCTTACTGAAATATGTCATGAGGAGCCCGCTGCCAATACCCCTATGAATATTAGGGACAAATTTGATGCTTGAATTAGGTCCAACAACAAAGCTAAGTGCTACATGCTTGTGAGCATGCGTGATGTTTTGATAACCAATCATGAACGTATGGAAACATCCTATGGGATTACGAAATCTCTACAAGCGATATTTGGGCAGCAGTCTGATCAAAATCGTCATGAGGCTACTAGGAGCTACATCGTTACTAAGATGAAGAAAGGTACTTCTGTGCATGAACATGTTTTGAACACGATCAACATAATGCATGAGGCAGGAGTACATGAGGCTACCATTGATGAGTGAACTCAAATCAGCAATATTCTTGAATCGCTCACACCTGCTTTTTTTGCGTTCACCACCAACTATTTTATGAACAAGTTAAAATTCAACATGATACAATTGTTAAATGAACTACAGATTTTTTTAGTCATTTAACAAGAGTATGACCAAATAGAGCGAGGTAAATGTTGTTTAGCAAAAGCTTTCTTCAAATGTTGTTAAGAACAACAAAAGGAAGAAGAATAATGGTAAGGACAAGAGTAAGAACAAAAGAGGAAAGAAAGCAAAAAATTCACCCAAGGCCAAGAAGAACAAAGGCGACATTAAACCCAAGGGAAAGTGTTTCCATTGTGGAGTTAAAGGTCACTAGAAGAGAAACTGTCATAAGTATCTCTCTTAGCTGAAAAAGAAAGGTAAATGTGATTTACTTGTACTTAGAAGTTTGTTTAGTAGAATATGATTTGTCATCTTGAATATTGGATTCAAGAGCCACTAACTATGTATGTTCTTCTTCGCAGATGCTTGAGTCCTCAAGGGAGCTGGCAAATGACGAGGTGATAATGAGAGTTGGCAATGGTGCGTTTGTGTTAGCAAAAGCATTGGGAACAGTCCGTTAAGCTTTGGAAATAATTTTATTGTTTTGAACAATGTTTGTTTTATTCCTGGTTTTTAATAAATTTGATTTTTTAACGTTACTGCATGAAAAATTATTTGATATTTCTTTTATTAATAATCAGTTTATTATTTCAAAGAATGAATTAAATATTTGTCATGGAAAAGTTTTGAATGAACTGTATATGCTTAAACCGACTAAACGTGCATTAAATAATTTAGAAATATTTTAAAGTAGCAAATCCTAAAAGTAACAAACGATAAAGAGTTTCTCATGATAATGACACGTATCTATGGCATCTTAGGTTGGGACATATTGATCTAGATAGATTAAACCAGTTAACAAAGCATGGTATTTTGAGAGATTTAAAAGTTAAGACTCTTCCATCTTGTGAATCTTATCTAGAGGGTAAAATGACAAACAGACATTTCTCTTAAAAGGGCTAAAGTGCCAAAGAACCACTTGATAGTGATGTCTGTGGACCGATCAATGTACAAGCTAGAGGTGAGTATGAGTATTTCATTTCATTTATTGACGATTACTCTAGATATGATTATACTTACCTAATGCATATAAAGTCTGAAACTTTTGGAAAGTTTAAAGACTTCAAAGTCGAAGCTGAAAAGGAAATAGGTAAATCTTTGAAAATACTTCGATTAGAACGAGGTGGTGAATACTTGAATTTAGAATTTAAGTATTACCTGTTGGAGTATGACATTCTATCCAAACTCACAACACCTAGAACGCCACAGAAAAATGGTGTTTCAGAAAGAAAAAATTGAACCCTATTAGATATGGTTAGGCCAATGTTAAGTTATTCATTACTACCATTCACATCTTGGGGATATGCACTTTAAAATGTAACCTACATTTTGAATGTAGTGCCTTATAAGTCTGTAAACAAGATACTTTTAGAGTTATGAAATGGCTCCAAATCTAGTTTGCATCATTTCCGTATATATGGGGTGTGCAAATCATGTTCTTAGACCCAAGACTAGAAAGTTAGACTCAAGGTCTTAAGTGTGTACATTTGTTATCTATACTCCAGAAACAAGTGGTTGGTACTTTTATAGTCACAAGGATCAAAAAGTGTTTGTATCGACAAATGTCACTTTCCTTGAACACGGCTATATGGAAAACTACAAACCTCGGAGTAAAAGTTCTCGAAGAATTATCATTTGATGATATCAGACTACCTTTATCATTAAGTGAAAAATGACAAACCAAATAAATCATTGCTCCTGTTCAAGAAACCTGGTGCAACGTCATAGTGGCAGGATTGTAAGACAACCTATTCGCGATGAACTAGAGGCACATGTCCTATTGTCTGACACTGATAATGACGATCCATTAACCTTTAAAGAGGTGATGGAAGACCCTGAAGAGGAGAAATGGCAAGATGCCATGAACCAAGAAATGGAATCGATGTATTCCAATTCTGTCTGAGAATTTGTAGATCCACCTGAAGATGTCAGGTCCATTAGATGTAAATGGATCTTCAAGAAGAAAAGAGGTGCAGATGGAAAAGTAGAGACTTTCAAGGCACGGCTGGTAGTCAAAAGCTATATACAAAAGGAATGAGTCGATTATGAAGAGACATTCTCTCTCGTTGCCATTCTAAAATCCATTCACATCCTTTTATCCATAGCCGCTAGTTTAGACATGGCAAATGAATGTGTAGACAACTTTTCTAAACGACTCTCTTGAAGAAAACATCTATATGATTCAATTAACAGGGTTCGTGAAAATGGAAAATATCAGAAAGTATGCAAGTTACTTAAATCCTTTTATGGATTAAAGCAAGCATCAAGATATTTGAATCTTACCTTTGATGAAATTATTAAATCGTAAGGCTTCGAGCAAAATGTTGACGAAGCTTGTGTTGATAAATACATCAAAGATAAGATAGTGGTTTTCTTAGTTCTTTATGTAGATGATATTCTACTCATTGAGAATGATGTAAAAATTTGGTCGAAAGTAAAGAAGTGGTTAGCTGAGAAACTCCAAATAAAAGATTTGAAAGAGGAGAGTTATGTTCAAGCATCTAAATCCTAAGGGATAGAAATAACAAGCTCTTACCACTTTCTCTAGCATCTTATATTGATAAGGTGTTGGAGAGATTCTCTATGAAAAATTTCAAGAAATGTCAACTATCGACCGAACATGAAATTGTCCTTTTCAATGAGCAGTGTCCTAAGACACTTCAAGAGGAAGAGGATATGAGAAAGGTTATTTATGCTTCAACTGTTGGTAGTCTCATGTATGCAATATTGTGTACGGGACCAGACATCTGTTATGCAGTAGGAATTGTCAGACGTTAAAATCTGGACCGGACCGGCCCAGTATTGAACAATACCGAGTCGGTTAAGGCCCACGGGCCAGGGCCAGGCCGTCACGGGCCTTGTCTTCAAGGCCTATGGCCCAGCCCGGCCCATGAATCCACTCTTTTATCTAAAAAATTGAACAATTATACATGTAGTGAAGTTTGAATCATTAACTTCTCCCTTATAAATCACATTTTTATCATTAGACCAAAACAACATTTATTAAATATATTGTTTAAAATATATTCTTATTGTCTTTTAACACATTTTATCGAAACTTCAAATAATATATTTTTGTGATAAACGTATTTAATTAAATAAAAAATAATATTTTTCATTTAAATGAATATTTTATTCAATGAAAAATTGGGTTCATGAAAACTTTAAAAAATATTGATTTAATATTCTTAATATTTTTTGTTGTGTTAATAAACATGAATTATAAATTAGTTATTAATTATATATTATATTTTTAGATTTTACGTGAATATGAATATCACTAGTTTATGAATTTAATAAATAAAATAATTATTTTACTTATTATTACAAATTTTTCTATTGAGAGTTTAAAAAAATAAAATAAAATAATTATAAAAAAATAAATGACTTTTATATAGCTTAGTGGTAATCATTATATTTTATCTATTTTTCACCAAAATTCAACTCTCTCCATTTATATTTTTTAGAATTAAATTACATTAAAGGGAGGAGAAATAGATCGGTTCAGTGGTTCGGGGCCGGATCTTCCCGCGAACCAGCCTGGCCGAGTATTGCCAGGGTCGGGCCGGTTGCTACCCCTAATTGTTAGTGTAACTGAGAGTTTGTAATTGTCTTTCCAAAAAGTGTATTGTGAGTATAAACCAAAGTGCAACAAAGTAGAATGAATGAATGGGTGAAAACCAACCTGAGTTAGCACTGAAAAAGATAAGAAAAAGAACAAAGAACAAGAGTTATTTCCAACTGTGTATATTTTATGACAACGAAACTTCAAACAGTTGTCATCTCAAAATAAAATTCCAAAATGGAAGGAAAAAAAAGAATGGTTATAAATTGTTCTACAAGGTGTAGTTGTAGGCCGTTCGATAACCAACCGATCCCCCAGGCGTTTTTCAATTATCCTCGTCCGTCTTGAAAGCCAAATCCTCAGAGAAAGACAGAGCTTAACAGACAAATCAATCAGATCCTAGTTTCTTCGACTGGTATTGATGCTAACTCCTTGTATCAGATGATTGTTGTTTTAAGTTAGGAGCTAACAAGATCATTTTCTAAGTCACTTCATTCATCTTCCTAAGAACTTTCTCCGTCCCTTCTCCCCAGTCCTTCGGAACTCGTAAATCATGAACAATTTCTTTCAAGTCTATTAGATTACAACCAGGCATTCTTCCCAACCCTATTTCCTTCACAGTTTCTTTTACCCGAGCAACATCTTCCCACCGTCCAGCAACAGCATAAATATTAAGCAGCAACCTATAGTATAAGACGTTCCTAGGCTCCATGTCAATCAGAGATCTTGCAAGTTGTTCTCCAATGGAGACATCTCCGTGAAACCGGCACGAAGCAAGCAGATTAGCCCACACCAACGATTCTGAGGTGGGAAGCTCGTTATTCTCTGATAAATTCCTCAATATTTCTTCTGCCTTTTCATTAAGCCCTGCAGAAGCAAAAACATTTGCCATACACCAATAATGAGCAAAAGAAGGCTTTATGAGGAACACATTGATCATTTCGTTTGAGTAATTTCTAGCTTCTGTTAACAGTCCAGCACGAGCACAAGCGCATAACACAGCGATAAAAGTTATTTCATCTGGCCTAACTATCTGGTTTCTATCTTCGTACTTTGACCTGATTCTTCCTACCAGTTGCTCAAACAGTTTAAGCCCATCCTGAGGATTTCCATTCAGACAATGCCCCATGATCATGGCATTCCAGCAAACGAAATTCCTATTTGACATCTTATCAAAAACTCGACATGCTACTTCTACTCTTTGACATTTACCATACATATCTATCAAAGCTGTAAGAACTATTATGCTTAGATTGGAAAAAGTTCTAATTATGGAACCATGAACTGATTTCCCTTCATTCAGTCTGGCTGATCGGCCACAAGCAGTGAGCACATTCACCACGGTTGTATTGTTCCCTCTCCATCCTGCCTTCACCATTTTCCTAAATAACTTCAATGCATACCCTGGATTCCCACCCTTTATATATCCACCAATCATTAGATTCCAAGAGATGACATTTCTCTCAGGAATTTCATCGAACAGTTCATGGGCAGTGTTTAAATCACCATTATTTGCATAAACATCTACGATTGAATTCCAAGATACCGAATCTCGATCTGAAATTCCACCAAACACTTTCTTAGCAAGCTCAACATTTCCACAACAACCATACATATTAATCAAAGAGTTCTGCAATGGCAAAACAGAATCAAGTCCTCTCTTAAATGCCTGACCATGGCATTGCCGACCAGATTCAGCACAACCCATATTCGCACAAGCACTAAAAAGAGACAGAAAAGTGTAACTATCAGGGATCAAACCGTTTCTCAGCCATTCGAAGTAGAAAATCAAAGCTTCATGTGGAACTGTGCTGACAGAATAGGCCTTGAGAACTCTGTTAACACAGAAAGTGTTAGGCACTTTTATGCACCGAAAAATCAAAACAGTATAACCAACATCGCCGAAATCTGAGGCCTGCAAAAGTACTCTGTTTGCCCAGTAGAAGTCGGGGAAGATGCCGCTAGTGATCAAATGGGCATGGATTTGAACGAGCTGTCTTAAGCTCTGACATGCTTTGAGAAGCGCGAGATTTAGGTTACAATTCAAAGTAGTCTCAGCTTCGGAATTTTCGGCAGTGGAAGAAGAAAATGGTAAGAAAGAGGGTTTTTTGGGATGAGGAAAAGCGAGAACGGTGTATCTGAAGCGTAAGAGTTGTGGAATTGAAATCCTTGCCATTCATTTGGGATGTGATTTTGATTTACTAAACTTAAATTTCTCCGCTTGGTTTTCGCCATTAACGCATGTTCCCTTCTTGCTGGGGCGCTGTTGCTGGCTACAATCAATTTCAGATTCCTCACAAAATGGGGCGGAGGCGATGGCCGAAACAAAAGACGGCTCGTTTCGTAATGTCTAAGTACCGGTGCCCAACGGATGAAGTTTCTCCGTTAGTTTTCCAACGGCAGAAAACAGTTCACTCGCTTAATTACAAAGAACTCTTTTCTTTTGTAGGGGAGACGATATGTGCCGTCCACGTCTGTTCTCAGTCATGTCTTTATTTTTCTTCATCAACTTTTGTTTAACAGCAGGTGATTAAATCTCAGACTAATACGATGAGTTCATCATCTCAGTGTGAACTTTCACCATCAATAAAAAATATTTTCCTACCCGTTGAAATCCATCTTAAATTGGTTACATGTAGCGCACGGGGCCATATTCCCCAAAAGTACTTTCTTTTGGGAAACATAAAGTCCAAATTTGCTAGGGCTCAAAAATCCCAAATCTACCATCGTTTCACCACCAATAAGAATTGAACACCACCATTTTAAGAGATGTAATGCAAAATAGATTTCAAAAGTGTTTTGGTTGATGGTGATAGTTGAGGTACCTCAAGGAACGATTTTGAAGTAAATGTCTCTTTGATTTATAGTGAAAGTTAAGAGGTGTAAGATAAATTAACTCAAAAAATCACGCGTATCACACGTGTTATACTCCATTAAATTTGTACACACTTTAAAAAATAGTCGATTTATCATTAACACTAATACCGATCAATATTTTTTCAGAATAACCCTGAGAGAAGTTTTCATCAAGAACCTCTTTCTTTGGTAGTGCACTTGCGCGAAACTCTTCATTGATTGTCTATGCAGCCTTGAGATCTGCTCGAGCTACAATACATGTACCCAGTGCTAAACTAAAAAAAAATCTCTTGGAGTATTGAAAACTCAGTATGTTTTTATATCATTTGATGATACATATGCATTTTTTTTAATTTTTTTAAGGCACACTCATTATCTATCCTCTAAATTTGAATATAATATTATATTTATTAGGGGTTATGCTCTCAAAGCATGTGTATTGACATTTTGATATAAAATTTAATGAGGATTACATTATTCTTGTAATTGTTCTTTTAAATTACTGTTGAATAATTTATATAAATATCTGAAAATTCTATATTCATTAATGAGACTATGATATTGTATTGGTACGAGAAGATTAAGATCATAGATAATAAATAAAATTGCCCTTAACATATTAAGGTATAGAATCTTTAATGAATGGTTACTAGTATTGTTCACAAAATATTATAAATGCGTGCGATCTAGATCCAGATCATTGATGTGTATAGACATCTTAGTGAATTAAAATCTATATCAGCGTGTCAATTATCATAAAGATTTAATACACATCAATTCGATTATCATATATAGATCAGCCTGAATCCTAAGTAGTCATGAACTCTTGTGCATGTCCACTGGTCTTTTGACTCACTCGTTAAGGTTTATTTGTAAAACAAGCTAGTAACTTTTGTTTTGGAGATTCAGTGATGTGCATGGCTGGGAACACGATCTTGCAAGATTTGGCATCCAATGTTTCCTAACGGATTGTATATTGGTTCTCTTAAGTGTTAATTCTAGAACCGAATGGATATTGAGCTCAAATTTATAATATGATTATAAAGTAGTCATTCATTAGTGGATTAATGATACTTAAGAATTGAGGCATTTAGAGGGGTAATACATTATTTTTGACCGGTTCTAATTTATGAACCAATAATTGGAGGACAGAACTAAATGAAATGATTATATCAGTGGACTACATGAGCACACTCTATAAATGCATTCTATAATCACTAATAGTTCAATTCTAATTATATTGGAAAAATAATAGATTTAATAAATAAGATTATTTAATTAAAAAGTTTAATTAATAATCTGGTTTATTGGTTATAGGTCCATGGTCCCCAAGTCAACTCTTCATTATGCAGTCTAAGGTGTGAATATTTCATGACATGAGAAAATGACCAACTTATAAAATGAATTTTTATTCTGGGGGAATGCATAATTATGAGATAATTATGTGTAATTGCTTAATTAAGAATTAATTAATTAAATTATTTACATATATATAAATTTCAGAAATTATATATATATATAATTTTGATAAGTGAGACAAAATATCTAATTTGTGCAATTTGATACTTAGATTATTATCAGAAAATAATTTGTATCAAAATCTGTTATTTGTGAAATAACAGATAAGTTAGTTGACGGGGATATTCAGATATTTTAATTTTGAATTAATTTATATCTGGATATTTATCTGATTAAAATAAATATTTAATTCGTAATAATTATCACTAATTGGGTATCAGAGATTGACATAGATTACTATAGTGTCACGTCTCACTACAGTAGTGAGGTGCAACACTGTATTGTCACATGGCACTACAGTGTTGCCGTGAAGCACTACAATTGTGCACAATTGTAATGGGGCCCACTGTAATTAGCAGTTTTATGATTAAATATTATTTCAATTTATCCCTAAAAAACCTGATACATCATTATATAGAAAATATACACCAAAATTACTGTTCACACTGAAATTAATGTTCATACTGGAGTTACTGTTTTGGCAGCCGTGGTACTATTTTGGTGTCCGTCGCCGCCTCTGTCCGCTCTTGTGCCCTGCATGGTGACTAAGGCTTGTGATAGGCGATAACAATTGGGGCTTAGGAAACCATGCGATGTTTCGCAATAACAGTTATTCTATTTTTTTATCTTTTAAATTTTGAATTTTGAATTTTAAATTTAAGACGGATAAAAAGATAATATTGAATTCAAAAGATAATTATCAATGTTATCTTTTTATCTTTTGTTTTGTTTTTAAGAAAAAAGAGGATAATTAACGAGATTATTTAATTAGAAAAATGGTTTTCCTTAATTAAAGAGTTTTAATCAAAATTTAAATTTTGAATTTTTAAATTTTGAATTTTGAATTTTGAATTTTAAATTTACTTTTTGAAATTCTAAATTTGAAATTTTAACTTTATATTTTAATTTTGATTTTAAAATGGGAATGAAGTTTTGTAAAGAGTTACAAAGTGGTTGGACAACCTGAAGCACAGATAGACAATTACACAAGCCATGAAGATTTATAAATTAATTTATAATTTATTATTCTTTTTAGGTTTGTAATTCAAAATGAACCAATAGAGAGGTTAATTTTAAATGTATGATTTAATTTTAATCGCGCATCATCATTTAACATGTCATATAGAACTAGGGATATGTCAATTTCAAATTATCATGTAGCATGTACATGCATCATTGTTGATTAATTATAATGGTTATAATTTAATTACAATGAGATATTTATAATGGCTATGATTTTAAATTAGGATTTAAAATTAAATAAAGGATTTATAAATTTCATCACGTTTTTCAAATTAATAAAAGTTATGTTTTGAAAAACAACAAAAACTCTAAAGTTTTTTTTCAAAAACTAACTGGAGGGTCGTTTACGTTGAAACGTTATCAATGTCTCCAACGCGAACTTGATCGTGCCACAAGAAATGGTTTAGAACCACTCATAGTGGTCCTCTCTTCAATGGGAGAAACTTTAGAGTCGTGTCGCTTTGACTCATCGAGTTGCTTGAGAAACTAAGATTTCTAAAGGAAGTGGTGGGGCAGGGCCGTCCCATAGATGGACTGTTGGTCCACAACAACTTTTATAAGCCAATACGTTGGTTAAACACTTAGACTGAAGCATATTGGAATCTCCACTTAGGGGCTAGTCAATGGGCCCAAGGTGACCAAAATCATTGGTGATTGGTTAAGCTAGATGTGGAGACATTTTAGCGTTAACTAAACGAGAAGAGTCTCGATGCGCTAGGAGATAGTTTGGAGAGATTGGTGATTTGGTTAAGCTAGATGCGGAGACATTGGTGATTGGTGCGCTCATGTCAGCTAAAACATTAGAGACAATCCGTTTACTTTTTGGATATAATTATTTAGTTTTGATTAATGTTTATTATATTCCTAGTTTTTTGAGAAATTTGATTTCTCTTTCATTTTTGCAAGAACAATTATTCGAAGTTTCTTTTATTGATAAAGAGTTTATTATTTCTAAGAATGGATTCGATATTTGTCATGCTAAAATTATAAACGGACTGTATATGCTTAAACCGACTGAACGCGCGTCACATAATTTTGAATTATTTAAAATAGTAAAATCTAAAAGTAACGAACGACAAAGAGTTTCTCATGATGATGATAACACATAGCTTTGGCATCTTAGGTTAGGACATATTAATCTAGATATGTTAAACATGTTAACAAAGCATGGTGCTTTGAGAGAACTAAAAGTTGAAACTCTTCATGTTTGTGAATCATGTCTAGAAAGTAAAATAACCAAGAGAACTTTCTCTGGAAAGCGCCAAAGAGACAATGAACAACTTGAGTTAGTGCATAGTGATGTCTGTGGACCGATCAATGTACAAGCTAGAGGTGGGTATGAGTATTTCGTCACTTTCATTGATGATTACTCAAGATATGGTTATACTTACCTAATGCAAAGAAAGTCAGAAATTTTTGAAAAGTTTAAGGACTTCAAAACTAAAACTAAAAAGCAATTAGGTAAATCATTGAAAATCCTTCGATCAGATCGATGTGGTGAATACTAGGATTTAGAATTCAAGGATTACTTGTTGGAGTGTGGAATCCTCTCCCAACTCACAGCACCTGGAACACCACAGTAAAATGGTGTTTTAAAAATGAGAAACTGTACCTTATTGGATATGGTTAAGTCGATGTTAAACTACCCATTACTACCACTTACATTTTGGGGGTATGCATTACACACTGCTACATACATTTTGAATGTAGTGCCTTCCAAGTCTGTAAGAAGACACATTTAGAGTTATAGAATGACTACAAACCCAGTTTACGTCATTTTCATATATGGGGGTTCCAGCTCACGTTCTTAGATCCAAGACTAGAAAGTTAGATTCAAGGTCTAAAGTATGCATATTCGATGGTTATGCTCAAGAGACTAGAGGTGGGTACTTTTATATTCAAGAGGGGTGTCATGCCCCGACCCCTGAGGGTTAAACATACGTGTAATTTCACAATTTTGAAATCTTCAATTCGAAACAAACCCTAATTTTGAGAAAATTCCCAAATTGAAAATTACTAATTTACCCATGATGAAAAATTCCTGACCTTAAATAGCGGAAGCATTAAACTTATCCATGATTGGAATCTTAATCATAAAATAACGGAATCGATAAAGTGTCTTAAATGCATAATTAATAAAACCTCGAAATACTGAATTAAATTCTGAAATAAAGTCAAAACTTGAAATCCATAATTCATGAAACTTTCACTCATCATAATTCGTAGAAAATCATAACATAAAATAAACTACTTGAATAACCAAGTTTAACAGAAAAACATTTTCCAAATTTTTAAATCAAATCATAAACTGAACACATAAATTCCTCTGATCTAACAGGTTATGGCAGTCTCCCACTCATGCTACTCGCCATAACCACCTGCATCATAAATAATTATGGGGGAATGAGTATTTTAAAATATTCAGTAAGCAAACTCACATAATAACATGCATCCACATGTCATAAACGCAATCATGACATAATATAACTGAACTTGACATATAACATAAATGAAATAAAGTAACGTACTTGATCATAACATGGCTTAACATAGAACGCGGATAACATGTGTCTCAAACATAATCATTTAGCAATCTTAATCATATATTAGCTTGTCATATCCTCTAGTTAGCAACCTAATCAGAACTGATTACACGTTAACGGAAACACATCAAGATGAATTGGGTGACGAAACAGATGGCACACATCGGGCGACGAAACAGATGACACTCATTGGGCGACAGAACAGATGACACTCATAGGTGACGAAAAACGTGAACAGATGGAACCTCATGAGTGACAAAAAATATTTACAGATGACACTTAATGAATGACCAAAACATGTACAGATGACACCCTATGTGTGACAAAAGCGTGAACAGATGACACCCCATTCATTTAACAGAACATAACGTGAACAGTCCTGATTTCTTGTTAACTAAAGGTCATACTTAAGTTCATATTTTGCTTAATCATCACTTGAATGAATTAACCTCATAACTTGCATAATCCAAAGTATGACAAAAATTAATCATATAATGCATATTGATACATATAACAGAATCAAACATGATAACATACTATGTAAAAATCAGTCATACTCAGACATGATAATCACATTAATAACTGAACAGTAATCAATTACCAAAGTGTTAACGAAATATAATAATTATTGAAAAAAATGGTTATACAGATAATAAATACATGATCCAATTATAATATCAGAGTGACATCGTTATATAAGTCAATTTACACAAACATATATATAAATGTAACATGTTTATAGACAATTAAAGCTGATGAGAATAACATATATTACATTTATCACACGTGGGTCACATTATGATATAAATTCACTTACACAAGCATATATATTTATCACACATGTGTCGCATTACGATATAAATTCACTTACACAAAGCATATACATTTATAACAACGAGAGTCACACCATCATGTAAGCCCACTTACAGCATATATATTTATCACACATGGGTCACATTACGATATAAATTCCCTTATATAAAGCATATATATTTATAACAACGGGAGTCACATCATCATGTAAAGCCCACTTACCTGAAGCGAAAGAATGAATTAAACAATTAATGACCTGAAATTCAAAAAAATATAATCACTAAATTGTTTTGAAATAAAACAATATAAACACATTTTTTAATATCATAAAATAAAAGAGAATTAATTAAAATGGTGCGAAGGGGTCTGAGCGAGGTTGGAAAATAATATATCGGGTCCAGAATCAAAAGATAAAGCTTTGGGTCAAATGGTTCAGACCAGGCTGGTTCGGACCAGTTCGGTTCGATTTTATCTGATGGACCAGTTCAGACCAGTCTGAGTAAAATGAACCGGTTCAGGACAAAACGACTGGGTGCAAGACCCAGTTGTAGAACAAGAAAGTGAGAAAACAGGGGGAGAAAGAGAGAGAGAAAATGAGAAGGAGAGAGAAATAAAGAGGGGAAGAAAAACAGTGAGGGAATCAGAGAGGGGAAGAGAGAGAGGGATGTAGAGAGAAGCAGAGAGAGACAGAGATAGAGAAAGAGAAACAGAGGGTGAGAGAAAGGGAAACAGAGGGAATGAGAAAAGGGGGCCTCGGTGATAAACCGCTGGTGATGGCAGAAGCAAAGGGAGAGAGAGAGAGAGAGAGTGAGAGACAGAACGAGAAGGAGAAAGAAACAGAGAGGGGAAGAAAAACAGAGAGGGAATCTGATAGGGGAATAAAGAGAGGGATAAAGAGAGAAGCAGAGAGAGACAAAGCAGAAGAGAGAGTAATTGAGAGAGAGAGAGAAACAGAGGGCAAGATAGAAGGAAACAGAAGGAGAGAGGGATGAATAAAGAGGGGGGAAAGGGAAACAAAACGGGGGAGAGAGAAAAGACAGAGAAAGAAGAGAAGAAGAAGAAGAAAAGAAAAAAAAAACTTATCGGTGATGGAATGTCGATGGCAACAGCAATGAGCAAGAAGAGAGAAGGAGAAGAAAACGCAAAGAAAGAGGGAGAACAGTTTCATTGAAGGGGACTGCGTGAGAGGGAGAGCTGGGAGAGAAGAAGAAGTTTTGGAATATATATTAGGTTAGGGCTAGCTTAGGGTGTATGGATATGCATGGTGTGAGTGAGCTAACGTTTTATAATATAAAATAAAACTCTTTTAAAATTGAAAAATTGAATTTTAAACTAAACCATATATAGTTCAAATTATTTTACCAAAAATACAAATAATCAATTTTTTTAAAATCAAATTTTAAAATCACTTTATCTTTTAAATCAATTTTACAAAAATGCCCATTTACGAAGGGTCGGGATATTACAAGGGGCAAGCACAAAGAGAGAAAATATCATCTCGTAAGAGAGATTGTGCATTGAGGGGATGTGACCGTTATGAAGATGGCGTCAAAACAGAAATTGGCTGATTCTTTTACAAAGACACTTCCTGCGAAGTTATTTGAGGGACACGTGTGTAACATAGGATTGAGAGAAATTCCACATTCTCTTTAAGGCAAGTGGGAGATTGTTGGGAGTTATGCCCTCAAAGCATGTGTATTGATATTTTTATATGAAATTTAATGAGGATTACATTTTTCTGTAATTGTTCTTTTAAATTAGTATTGAATAATTTATATAAATATATGAAAATTTCATATTTATTAATGAGACTATGATCTTGTATTGATATGAGAGGATTAAGATCACGGATAATGAATAAAATTGTCAACAACATATTAAAGTATGAAATCTTTGATGATGGTTGTTAGTACGGTTCACTAAACATTATGAATGCATGTGAGCTAGATCTGGATCATTGATGCGTATAGATATCTTAGTGAATGTACTTTACATAATGCGATTATATATGACTGGACCGATGTGAATTGATATATTTATCAACGTGCCGTTTATCATAAAGATCAATTCGATGATGATATGTAGATCAATCTAAATCCTGAGTAGTCATGAACTCATATGCATGTCTACTAGATCTTTTGATTTATTCGTTAAGGTTTGTTTGTAAAATAAGTTAGTGATTTTTGTTTTAGAGATTCAGTGAAATGGATGGCTGCGAACATTATCTTACAAGATTTGAAATTCAAGTTTTCTTAACGGATCGTATATTTGTTTCCTTAGTATCAATTCTGGAACTAAATGGTTATTAAGCTCAAATTTATAATACGATTATAAATTAGTCATTCACTAGTGGATTAATGATATTTAAGGATCAAGAGGTATTTATTTGGGTAAAACGGTCATTTTGACTAGCTCTAATTTACGGACCAATAATTGGAGGATAGAACTAAATGAAATGATTATATCAGTGGACTACATGTGAATACTCTATAAATACATTTTATAATCACTTGTAGTTCAATTCCATATTTATAGTGGAGAAATAATGGAATTAATAAATAAGATTATTTATTTAAAGAGTTTAATTAATAATCTGATTTATTAGAGCTTAGGATTATAGGTTCATAGTTCTCAAGTCACCTCTGTACTATGCAGTCTAGGATGTGAATATATTAGGACATGAGAAAATGTTTGACTTATAAAAATAATTTTTATTCTAGAGCAAGTACATAATTGCGAGATAATTATGTGTGACTAGTTAATTAATTAGATTATATATATATATANAGGGACAATCAGATATGTTAATTTTGAATTAACTGATATCTAGATATTTATCTTATTAAAATAAATATTTAATTTACAGTAATTATCACGTGTCAATCATTGTTTGGGTATTAAAGATTGGCATGAACTACTGTAGTACCACGTGGCACTACAGTAGTGGGGGTGCGTCACTGTAGTGTCACATGGCACTAGAGTGGTGCCGTGAGCCACTATGCTACCTTACGCCACACTGCAGTGCCATATGGCACTATAGTTGTGCATAGTTGCAGTGGGTCCCATTGTAATTAAAAATTTTATAATTACATATTATTTCAGTTTATCCCTAAAAAATTGATACGCCATTATCTAAAAAATATACAAATATTATTCTAATGACCTCAGTTGATGAATGAGTTCATCAGTTAGAAAAAAAATCGAATTGAGAACATAGTTGTTGTTAGAGTGTTTTTTCTCTGTGACTAATAGTTAATCAAAATTCTGAAAGAATAACCATCGCGATCTTTTAAAGAACCGTCTCATTAAAGTACTTTTCAGTAAATCTCTAGATCTCATATGTTAAGTACATCTAAAAACAGAAAAATGTCTTGTAATATTCTACATGCGCACACACGTCTTAATGCGTTGAGAATTGACTTGGAAGATTTTGGTGTAGATCTCGGAGCCTACTGATCGTGAGAACGATTTTATGGGACGTAGGATCAATCGGTTTTGCAAGGACACTTGATATAGACTACAAGAGGTATATGATTCTTAACCTTGTATGTTGTAGATTTAATGTATAAACATATAATGGATCCTGACTGGTTGAAAAAGTGTTTTCAATAAAAAAAATATTTGGTCGTCGTGGCATTGCGTAAGTTTTGTTTTATCAAAAAATTCTATCATTATTAAAAGTTTAATTTTTAAATGGTCTCAAACCACACGCTTCCGTCACACATTCACCAAGAAAACTAATAATATTTTATGCCAGGTGGCTAGAAATGACTTGAAGGAGCACTGGAAACTCAGTAAACTAGGAGTAACTCTCTTATTATTTATCTTCTACTTGTGTTTATTATATATTTTTTCTGAAACTCTTTAACTGATCAATCCAACTTCTATGTGCCTAGAGCGGGCATGGGAGGCATGATTGGCTGCCAGGTGTGTAGAGCTAGCATTATCACAGTGCAGGAGAAATTCATCTTATCGAGATATCCGACATCCATCCATTCATACGCAATCTCCGAGACCATTTTGATGCATAGTTGTTATAGTCACGAGAGGTACAAGCGTGACGTCCTGGAAGAGAACGTGTAAAATATCTGGCTTTTGCATATCACGTTTTCATCAACTTAGGTAAAATCAAGTTCAGTGTTTTCACAACAGATGAAACAATACGATTTGGTCACATCTGAGGTAGGGAAGAAGAATGTCTTTTCACTTGGTTAGGGCTCAAGAGCCAAGCATTCTTTCACTGATACCAATACTCTTTACTTTTCGTTTAGTCGATGAACCAACAAATTGATTAGATAGGTTTGTACGCCTCTAAATCTCTCACACTCAGACCATCAGATTGTATGTTCGAGTCGTCGTGCTAATTATTGTATAATTTGTAAATATGTAAAAAAAACTAACTAATTTACAATTAACACTTTCTGAGACATCCTTTAGTTACTTTTGTCATACACATAACATGTGCTTGCTCCACTATAGATGTCGAGAGACCTTCATGCAACGTCATTGGATTTTTAGTGGATAATGTATAGGTCCAATAAATAAAGAAATCAGTTTATTACCGTTGACTGATTTTCATAGTGAGGAGAAATGCCATATAACTTAAGTGCTTAATGAGGAGATAGTGATATGGTTTTCATAGTCAAGTGTTAGGTAGTAAGAGAAGTAATTAAATGGTGTCTCGGAAGGTGTTTGTTTCAAATGATTTTTTTAATTAATGAACTATGATACTTATATAATCTCGTGGAAATAAAATAAACGATGAAAATAAAAATCAAAATGATTAGCTAATATTCTAAACATCAATATTGTTTGAAGGAACTTCTTATGGACAGGTAAACCCCATACTTCTTCTGGTGCCAAAGTTGCTTGGTCCAAGGTTTGCACTCTTTCTGATCAGGGTGGTTTGGGCATAAGAGACTTAATTGTATGGAGTATTGCTGTTGTTTCAAAACAGTTTTGGAAGTTGGTCATTCAGTCTAACGACTTTTTGTGGGTAGCTTGGTGCAAGCATAATCTTCTTAAAGCTCACACTATTTTCTCTGTAAGGATGCTTGTATCGCCTCCTGGTCACGGAGGAAGCTTCTTAGAATCAAAGATAAACTAGTAGGCTTTTGAGATCTCAACATACGCAATGGTGCTAATATACTTCTTTTTACAGACCCTTAGCACCTAAAGAGTATTCTGTACTCAGTGGGTGGTAAGAACTTGGTTACAAGCACTGGTCTAGCACTTAGTACCCCATTGTCTCTACTGATCAGGAATGGTTCTTGGGTTTGGCCTAATTCTGCACTAGAAACAAGCTTACATCATTGGGGTTTTAACCTAAATATCAGGCAACCCGATACATTGACAGACTCTTGGAAGTGGAATGTTAATCCAACTGGCTCGTTCTCCATAAAAGCCACCTACAATGCTCTGACAAACGATTTCCCTAAACAGAATTGGGTAAGCCTGCTCCGGTTCTCAGGGCATATACCCAAATGCTCGTTTGTGACCTGATTAGCTATCCTTGACAAACTGGCTACCAAAGATCATGTTGTCAAATGGTGCCTCAATGCAGGGACTGCCTATGTTTTTTGCTCCTCAGGTGATGAATATGTTTTTCACCTATTTTTCTCTGCTTGCAGGCCTTTTTGCTAGATGTGATTTTCACTAATGCTCGGGATTGGACAGATTTTCTCAACTGGATCATCAAAGCTTCTACTGGGAGATATTATAATGTAGTACGTATCAAGCATGTTTTCTCAGCCTTTACATATTATATTTGGTTTGAGAGAAATAGAAGAGTTTTTCTAGGCAAAATCATAGACTCTTCTATTACTCTGAGGAAGATCATTCATATGATTAGAGATAGGCTTCTATATCTTCATGCAGAAAAAAGAATTGTATTGCACCCAAATGCACTAGACAGTTGGCTTTAACTTGTCCTGCTGTTAAAGTCCTAGGTGTTAGTTTTGTGCTTCTCTTTTTCTTGTTTTTCCATCTATTTCCTAGGTATGTCCCTTGTATCTTGTTTCATTAGTGCTTCTTTTGGTTAAACCTTTGACAAAAAAAATGATTAGCTTAAAACAATTTATGGGAACATTTGTGCCTTTATCAACCAAACAAGGCCTTAAAACAATGGGTTCCTTGTGTTGTCTATTTCGAAAAATGACAAAAAAAAACTAGCTTTTCAGCTCAAACTGTAAAAATGACCGTATAGTCTTTTTTTTTTTTTGTAAAAACGGATGAATATTATAGATATAAATAAATTATTTACAAAAATTACACATATGTTAAAAAATTATTTACATTTACTCCTATGTATTTTGGTAAATCACTTATCCCGTCTATTTTTACAAAAAAGAAAAGAAAATTATGGTCATTTCTACAGTTTGAGATGGAAAGTTGATTATTTGTGTGTTCTCCCATGAAGGAATGATGAAACGATGGATCGAGAGACAAATTCATAACTCACGGTGTTAGGAGATACTGTTCATAACTCATGGTGTTAGGAGATACTATTCATAACTCATGGTGTTAAGAGATGCTAAGGTTTTCATTAGAAAATACTCCATTCCTACTAGCAAAAGGAAGGGTGATGCATTATATAGCAGCCCGAACAATAGCAACAACTAAAATTGAAAAATAATAACTGCCAAACAACTTTTTACTAAGTAATAATTGCCAAACAACTAACAATATAATCTTTCAGCCTAGTGTTCACGTGCTTAACCTGAGCACTACGCCTTGGCTCGCCACCACCTTCTGATCCATCATTACTCCCCGCCGAAATTTGAACCTGGTTCAAATCTGGAAAACACTGTCAAATGACAAAAACAGGTTCCCAAGTAGCATTTTCTTTAGGCAAAACTCGCCATTGAACCAATGCTTCCCGAACACGCATACCTCGTTGTTGAATCCAATGAAAATCGAGGACTACTGCTGGTTCTAAAGCCAACATCCCCTCCTCATTATACGGTGGAGCATTGGGATGAATGAATGCATGTGACCCCACCCGACATTTCAACAAAGACACATGGAAGATGTGACCCCACCCGACATTTCAGCAGCCCCTATACGAACCAGCACGGATCGAAGTAACGGCTAGAAAGCTTTTGAAAAGCACATTTAAACACGGATTTTTATGGATACGGTTGAAGTGTCAAATACACCCAATCAGCATATTGTTTCATTCGATTCCTTCTTCAAATGACTCGGGTCGGTGACCTTTATCGGCATATTGTTTCATTTGATTCTGAGCATGGTGAAGATTGGCCTTAAGGTCGTGTAAAATATCACTTCGCAATCGAAGAATTCAATCAACCTCTTCAACTAGAGAACTCCCCATACTATACTCAATCAATCTGGGCGATGGACGACCATAAAGAGCTTCAAATGTTGTCATACCGATAGAACGATGGAATGAGGTGTTACACCAATATTCCTCCCAAGCTAAGAAAGGCTCTCACCGCCTCGAAATTGTGCTAGCATAGCACCACAAATATTGTTCCAAACAACGATTCACCACCTCTGATTACCCATCGGTCTCGGGATGATAAACGAAGCTATGCTTAAGCTGCGTTCCTTGAAGACGAAAGAGCTTCTTCCAAAATGTGCTCAAGAAAACACGATCATCACACACGATGGTCTCCGGAATGCCATGCAACCGAACAACATGTCGAACAAAAATATCAGCAACTATTTTTGCAAAATAAGGATGACAAGGGCAATAAAGTGAGCATATTTACTTAATCGATCCACCACGACTAGCACTGAATTCTTTCCCCCGGATAAGGGCAACCCATCGATGAAATCCATCGTCATATCGGCCCAAACTTGCGTCGGAACGGGTAACGGATTTAACAAACCAATAGGCGATCGAGGAATATATTTGTTTTTCTGACATATACCACATTGTTCAACAAAATTCTTGACATCTCGATGCATGCCTGCCCAAACAAAGGATCGCCTAAGCCTCCGATAAGTTCACAATTCGCTCGAATGACCACCCATCACTGAATCATGACACTCATGAATCAGATTGTTCCTTATACCCTCATCATTCAGAACTAATGCACAATCTTGGTGAAAAATGCAACCTCTCCGAACTACTCTTCCAAGTTTATCTCGATCTACATCCTTTAATTCAAGAAGCAATTTGCTAAGAAAAGGATCGACAGTGGTTTAGAAATCGCCATAAACACTAGTTTAGAAATCGCGATCAACTCAGTTGCATCTTCCTTTCGAGATAATGCATCAACTGCATTATTTTCTCATCCCGGCCGATACACGATTTCATAATCAAATCTAATTAGCTTAGTGAGCCATTTTTGTTGTTCTGGTGTCGTTATTCACTACTCCAAAAGATATCAAAGACAACGTTGATCGGTGCATATTCAAAACCATCTACCTAGCAAATAATGGCGTCATTGTTTCACTGCTTGAAAAATGGCTAGCATTTCCTTAGCGTAAATCGACCAATCCTTCTTAGTTGGCCAGAGGGTTTTACTAAGATAAGCGATAGGACATCCCTTTTTCTATAACACGGCATTGATCCCATACCCCGAAGAATCCGTTTCGATCACAAACATATCAGAAAAATCGGGTAATGCAAGAACCATCGTAGTAGTCATAGCTTCATTTAACCGTTGAAATGCACGGTCCGCCTCCTCCGTCCAAACGAATTTTCCTTTCTTTAACAACTGAGTGAGTGGGCAAGCAATAAGTCTGTAATGACGGATAAAGTTTTTGGTAATAACCGGTTAAACCCAAGAACCCACATAATGCCATGATTGTTTGAAGTTAGGGCCAATGAAACGTTGTTGCAATCTTTTGTGGGTCTGCCTTCACCCCTCTTGATGTAATGATATTCCCCAAATACTCCATTTCTCTTTGGCAAAATTGACATTTGGATAGTTCAATATTTGGTTAGTGGCTAAAATGGACAGGGCTGCTCTTAGGTGTTGTAGATGGTATTTCCCATGTTCGGCTATATATGAGGACATCGTAAAAAACCAGAATAAAATGGCGAAGATGCGGTCTTAAGATGTCATTCATTGTTGCCTGGAAGGTCAATGACGCGTTACACAAATCGACCGGCATGACCAAATACTCATAATGGTCGTTATGGGTCTGAGATATAGATTTGTGCACATCATCCGGGTGTAGCCAAATTTGATGGTAGCATGCCCGAAGATCAAGCTTAGTAAAATATGTGGCACCAAATAGTTCATCAAGTATACCCTTAATCGTAGGGATCGGGAATCGATCCTTGATCGTCGCTTCATTTAAGGTCCGATAGTCGGTGCAAAATCGCCATGACCCATCTTTTTTCTTCACCATCAAAACTGGTGATGAAAACGGACTCGTGCTATGTCCAATCAAACCCGATCGAAGCATCTCACTCACTTGTCACTCGTTCTCATCCTTTTGGAAGTGCGCATAACGATATGGCGCAACGTTAACTGGTCGTCCTTCATCTTTTAATCTGATCCGAAAAGAACAAGATGGAGGTAAGGTCGAAGATACCTTAGTCACCTGTTGGAATTCTTGAAATAGGTTGCCCACCTCCTTTGGCCACTCTTCTTGAATATCCTCCGATGGAACTCCCACTCCCGTTATGGAGAATAACTCTGCACCGGCCCGCCACTCGTGTAATATCAAATTTACACCGACAACGGACAAAAAAGGGATTGTACACGTTGTTAGTCAATGTCGTTGGCCCATATAGTAAACTCCATAGTCATATGTTTGTAGTCGGATACAATTCATCTAAGATCCGCTAACCATTGAACCCCTAAAACAACATCCAACCCCGTAATTGGGAGAGAATAGAGCGATGTCACAAACTCATAACCCTCAATAATTACTTTAACCCCAACAAACCGATTCCGACACCACAAACGATCTCCGATGGTAATTTTCCCGCAACTTGCTCGTTAATAAAATTGTGTCTTGACCCATTATCCATAAGAACAATAACGGTCTGTCTTATGTATTCTTGCTTGCATTTGCATCGTCCATTTTCCAGCACCCCCGAGAGATTGCATGGAGTGAAATTTCAGGCTCAGACTCAATTGAATCACCTTCCTGATCATTCTTTTCATCTTCTTGGTCAGTCTTTTCATCATCGCTCGTTGCATGGATTAATATTGCTTGAGTGACTTGACATTTATGGCCGGGAATGAATTTCTCATCATAATTAAAACAAATATTTTGGGCCCGCCTTTGCTCCATCTACTCGAACGAAAGCCGCTTAATTGTATCAGATGGGGAAGTATTTGTAGAGAAACTTGATTCAGAACTATCCCCCGATTTAGTTGGCGTACGCATGAGATTGGAACTACTGCCCTTACATGCTCGTAGTAATTTCCCATTCTGCAATAGAGCTAAATTGATCGTGTGGGATGGCTTCTTTGGCTGAAACATTTGCACTTTCGATGCGATTTCTTCCTCCAATCATCCTAAAAACATTCCCATTAAGGCTTCCATTGGCCACCCCTTTGTTTGATTGGATAACCTCTCAAATTCGCGAAGGTAATCATCAAAAGATCCCCATTGGCAAATCTTGGATAAAGACTCGTCTATATTCTTGAAACTAGTTGGTCCAAACCTCTTAAGCAGCTCTATCTCGAACACCCTCCACGTAACTTCCTTCTTCCGATTATTGCCCAAATACCATTGCCACCATCGGTTGGAATCTCCCTCCAAATGGAACAAAGCCAATTGAACCTTTCGACGTCCTTGAATTTCTTGGATCGAAAAATACTGGGGAACCCGGTCCAACCACACCAACAGATCAGTGCCTATAAATTTTGAAAAGTCCATCTTGAGTCGCGGCATTCGCTTCTTGTACTTCGTGGAGTGGACACTACCCGAAGTATCGCCACTTTCGTTTGATGAGTTTTCACTTGTTTGATTCTTGATGTTTCTTGCGGATGAAATCGATCGTGTATTAGAGGAAGAACTCTCTGAGTCTGACGTATCAATTCACTTATTTCCCTTCTTTTGGACAGTGTTGTCCTGAATTGGGTTAACTAGTTGTCGAATGGATTCTTGATTCGATGTTGACAGCTCGATGAGCACACGAAGACTCTCACGAATCTCGTCCACCACCCTTACGATCTGGTCGAGTCATTCTCGGTTCGTCATGTCGCAGAGTTGGCTTTGATACTAATTGATGAAACGATGAATCGAGAGATGAATTCCTAACTCACGGTATTAGAAGATATTGTTCTTAACTCACGATATTAGAAGATATTGTTCTTAACTCACGGTGTTAAGAGATGTTAAGACTTTCATTAGAAAATACTTCATTCCAACCATCATAAAGAAACGTGTTGCATTATATAGCAGGCGGAACAATAGGAACAACCAACAGTAGACGAACAACTAAAACTGAAAAATCATAACGGCCGAACAACTAACAAACAATATAATCTTTCAATCTAGTGTTCACGTGCTTAACCCGAGCACCACAGTGTTCACGTGCTTAACCCAAGCACTACACCTCGTCTCGCCATCACCTTCCCTTCCGATCCATCAAGGAATCGGCCCAAATTAATACCCTCAATTTACTAAACAAAACCTATTTTACATCTAGAGTTTATAGAATATGTGCAAGAATATTATTATATATTGCCCGCTTTCATGTAATAAAGCATTACAAAGTGAATGTGTCACCGAAACTTACTATGGTGAATTGTTTCACCATCTGGACCGTTGAATAAAACCCAAACGGCTCAGATATACGGGGAACAAAACAATGATTTTGTTCTTCTTTTTTTTTACTTTTTGTTGGTCAATCCAGGCCGTTTAGTCAACAGATTAGATCGGACCTGATTGTTTCCTACTAATTATTATTGAAACAGGAGAGGACCGGCTGAAATTTTGACTAAATAAAATAGGATGATGCAGTTTCAAACACGGTTAAAGTAGAATCCTTCTCCCTTAGGACACTAATCTCAATATAATCAAAAGTCAACCATGTCCTAGTTTGACTCCAATCGTCTTACATAAACGTGATCACAGACATCAGCCATCGCAGCCTACCTATTTCTCTTCATGTTTTGGTGCCTTAAGATAAATAATCCAATTAGTGAAAGGAGCAAATGGTAGAGCCAATATCATGCTTATATAAGAACATATAATGGGTGTGTTTTAATTGGTACAAGAAACTAAGCAAATGAATTAACACACTAGTCATTTATACAGATGTAAAAGCAGAAACTCTGAGCCCAATATTGTTCACCAACAACTTACCTCCAAATATTTGATCGACATGCCTGAGCCAATTGCAAGTGAACCCAATCACAAACAACTACTGGATTTAAAAACAGTCTATGATATACACCATGTGCTGAGTCTTAAAATATGAGAATTACTTTACATATTTTGTGAAGTTATGAAAGAAGAAAACACAAAGCAAGTCCTATAACATGGCAAGTAGTCATTACCTATTTGATGCTGTTCAAGATATTTCAAGTCTTAAGAAGACGCAGCTGTGGAAATCTTCGTCCTTATTTAGGCTTCCATGTATTGTGAGGTTGGAGGGCTTGTTTTTGTCTTCTCACCAACTGCAATTTGTGATTTTCAAATCAAACATCTAGGAGATTCTATCAGAAGTAGCAATGAAAATGAACAAAGTAATTTGACTTCAGTACACTCAAGCTGAAATAGAAAGAGTGTTCGATGTGCTTTGCTCAACGATATCATAGAAAATGTTTTAAAAAAAATTAAGAGGATCATGAAAGTCTCTAGTTAAAGCATGCGAGGACATACCATAAGCTCCACGTATCTCCACTTCTCGCCATTCTTGGACAAGGGCACAGCAGCAACACATTAGATGGGATAGGAAATCATCAACAAAACCACCCTGCCAGAGAAACAGAACATAAGAAACAAAGTGTAATCCATATTTAGAGCAGTGACAGCTTTAGACCTTGATTCAACTCAACTCTGTGAACACTTATCTAAGGGAAACACATGTACTCAACATAAGCCCACAAGAACCAAATTATTAACAGATCATTTGACGTATACAAGTACTATTAACATAAAATTATAAAATAGACAGGGCAGGAGAAGTATAATTTGTTTACATTATTGGTACTACCATTGACACGACGGAAAGAAATGATGAATATGTGGTTTTAAAGCAAAACTAGAAGATAGAGAATATGATGGTAATGTGTCTAAAACATGTAACCCAGACAAAAGGATCATGATTACTAAGTGCAGAAAATATACCGCAATATTCAACATGTTCCGGAGCTTTCTTCTAACACAACAAGTATAGCAACAGCATGATAGGATCAAGGAATATGCCATCAATTCATTACATGCTTCTGCAGAAGCTGGTTACCAAGGGAAAAAGGAAATTAGCCCATACATGCTTTGATTAATGGCAAGATTTAAGTATATACTAATAATCTCAATTTTTTTTAAGACTTGCTGGTCAACTTGATAGGGATAGAAGAAAAGTGATATTTTGGAGATATCAAGCATCAGAGCCTGAATTTGACAGATTGGTTCAAAATTCCAGTTCTTCTGCAATCCAACAGAATCAAATTATCATCTACGAATTCTTTTTCAGATCATCATTTATGATTTATGGCTCACCATCACTGTTGCTTTTCAGTGAGGAATAATAGAGAAGTTTTATTCAGCAGAATTTTTAATTTTTTGTTTCACTGATTGTAGTTAGTCATTTTCAGAAGCGAGCAACCAATCATATGGATATCCACCTCTCCGCACATAAGTCAACAGCAGTCAATCGATCCTACAATTCTACGGACAAACTTTAAAAAAATTACCAGGAGAAAACTTACACATATGCCTGTTAGATGCGACGCTGGCGATCTTCGAAAATGTCCCACAAGGATAAAAAAATGTCCTTATACCTGGAAAGCACCCGAATGGATAGGAAAATAGTCTATTCTATCAGCAATTGGTATATCAGAAATTTGTGAAGGTATGATGAAAAATGAAAACCAGCCAGCGGACCGAATGGTATTCAGTGTTACTAATATTACAATTTATATGGAAGTTTAACATGGGAGTACTTACACAGGGAAGGATCAGAACAACAACCAAGTAAATCAGTGTGCCACTCTTCATGTCGATCAGAACCTCTGGTTGAGAGCAGATCATGTCCTGAGGAAACTGAAGAAGTCTTTCTACAATGAAACATTGATGTGAAAATTTAGTACACCCATAAGTTAGGAATGCGTTACAACTTACATTCATGGAAAGAACAATAACAAGCAGAAAAGCTTTTCACAGTTCATCAATTCATTCCAACATGGTTGAGAGATAGTAAAAGTTAACTTCTTCGTTCATAAAGTTCAGAGAGAGGGTAGTATATTCAAGCTAGAATTATTTCAGTGATCTTGGATAGGAAGTCACATTCTCGAGATTTATTAAATTCAGTATCAATTTTAATTGCTTCATTCTGAATATCTAAACATTATAATGAATATTAGTATGAGCAATGTAGACAAAAGAAAGCCTTGTTATCGGGTCAAACTGATTTACTCGAACTTCAAACACAAAATTCAAAACGGACCTTGAAGTTGTCCGAGTGTCGCTCTTTTTATGAAAACCATCATCAGATGAATGTCCCGCCTCACTAGTGGCGTCTGAATAGTCATGTTCTACTTTTTTCTGATCCTTTACAGGTGAGTTCCTCTCCGGATTAGAATTGACAGCGACTGTTTCTGTGACATCTATCAAACGTTGAATAACTTCACACTGACTTACGTCCAAATTGGCTTGAGATCTTTGTAGCTCAAGCTGTAGCTTTTCATTTTCCTTTCGAAGTGCTTGGTTGAAAGGCAAATTTGGGTATGAACTGGAAAGAGTTTTCTTCAACGCTATGGTGTCATTTTTTGAGGGATCTGGTTTTAGAATCACATCCTGTATCCTTCTGTCTTCTTCTTCCAAGGTATATTCACGTTGATCCTTCTCAATATCATCTAGTCTCTCCTAATGATTTGAACAAAAAAGTAAGAGTTTAATAAGGTTAGGTTATTAACTAAGCAGACATCATAGAAACTAATCTTATAAATTCAAGTGGATCCTTCAATAGGGGAGAGAGAAGATTTTGATTAACCTTGACATGAAGCAAAAGTTCCACATGCTAACAAACTAATAAACATGATATGGGAAAGTGGAAAGAAGCATCATAATGCATAAAATTACTTAATAAAAATGTAAACCATGAACTCAATCACGGCGTAGTTGGATTCACTGGAAGTGGTAAACGCAACCATATTTTGCCACCTGATGTTCAGAGATTTCAGGCGACACTTGGTCGCTAGATTCCTGAGCATTTATGCATTTTGTGATTAGAGATTCTTGAAAACATAGACGATGAGAATCAAGATTGACCAACATGGAAAAGAGACTCTAAACCTATATTTTGCAGTTAGAGTATGGTAGTCAATGCTGTTATACTCTCTTACTTGGATCAAGATAATGCTACAATCGTAAACCTGCTTCTACAATTCCGCCACACCCACATATACACAAACCTTGCAATGCCAAACTACCAATCCAACTCAAGCTTATGTGCTCAATTAGTGAGAAGTTTTACATATCTGGCAATGTGCCACATTCTTGACACAACCTAGTCCCTGACCCTAACACTGATTCTTGCACAATCTTACATACAATGAGCCATGTCCATCAAGCATGGATCAAGCTTGATAAGGAGGGGGTGCTGAGAGGAGAAGACAATATTAATCTTCCATAATAATTTACAAACAACCTCAGCTATATAGTAACTTAATCGTATAATGACCTTCGCTTGCATAAATGTAACAACAAACAGGATATTTAAATCTATTGAACTGTTTATAGAATAGGACGGATACCATGGCAAGGAGCAAGAATACCGATTGTCAACTTCTACAAAAATCAAAAAAGGATATTTCCTATGACCAGGTATGAATTTCGACATCGTTAATTTCTTTAGCGATGATATCAAGCAGTAAGATGATATTACTAAACGTCAAATTTATCAAATCAACGAAGAATAGGAATCAGCACCCTGACTCGAGCATTGTCAACAAGGGTAATCAGAGGCACGAGCCGTAAGTATCTGTCAATTTCATTCTGTGCCTTCCTGAATTGGTATACGATGTTCCATCCCATAGCAAGCAAATAGAGATAGCTACGGTCCTGGCAGCTATTGACCAGAATGTAGGACCTTCTCAGAGCATCCTCAAGTTGCTCCAAAGGCTCCCGAGTTTCTGGATACTTTTTAAGCTCTGAGATCTTGAGCTGCTCCAGCAGGTTACCAATCAACTTTAGGTGCTGTGCAAACTGCCTGCAGTTCGTCTTGTGCATTCGTGCGGTACTCGCCGCTTTCACAATCATTGAAATTAACCGAACCGCATCAATTCCCGTGAGCTGGGCCACATTCGCGATCTCCCCAAGATTTTCCCACGAAGACATGTTCACCTCTGAGTAAACCTTGAACTGCTAACAAGAAATCACAGCTAATAGCTCAGAAATACATTAACCGACAATCACTCCAATGTCAAGCTAATGGGTAACAAAAAGTATAAAATAGGATCCCCTGGCCTTCATTTTGACCATAAGAGAACTAAAACCGTAAAGGGACTCGGCAGTTTCATCTCCGATTTTCACATTTCCTGAAAGAAACGCCTGAAATCTAGAAGACCACAGATGTGCGACTTAATTCCCGCTTGCGTTGCCAAACTCGCCTTGTCGATAATCTGTACTTTCAAGCCGGATCAGAAGCTTTTCTGTAAGATCTTCTCTGAAAATGCATTTTATAGGTCGTCAATGCTCTGAGCCCGGAATATCCAGCTTGCTTATCTACTGAAACCCAAAAAACTACTCAACATTAACGAAAGTATATAAACATACGAAAATATTAAATGATTATACAATTGAAAAAAAAAAGAATCAGACATTGAAATCTTCAGTATTCTCACTTACGCATCTTGACTCACTTTTTCAACAAATTAAAATAAAAGGCAAAACCGACAAGAAAACAGAGACGGCTAACTGAAAAGAAATTCATATTGGCTGAATCTCTCTAAAAAATCAAAGACAAAAGAAAAATGTTAATATTCCAACGAGAACATCAGAGTTGATATTATGATAAAAACAAATAAAGAAAAGTTTCACCTGCACTGCAAAAACTTCGCCTAACTTCAGAAATGCCTTTTTGCGTTTTCAGAGAAATGTATTAATAATTATAATATAATTTTTTTCTGCCCGTGTATGAAACGTTAAAATCCGTGAGTGAGAAGGAATCGAGCATTAAATTCTGAAAATGGCAGGCATTGCTTTGCGCAAACGAGTTTCTTCTTCTGCTTCTGCGAGGATTTTGGACAATTCGGAGCAGAGAAGAGCTCTGAATCTCTAACACTCTATCTGCTTCTAATCGCTCACAGTTTCGGTGAGTTTTGTCTGGGCTTTCAGTGGACGACTCCAACTGTCCGTCTCTAATTCTCTCTCAATGCCAGACAAGAAAGCATTTTGTGGTTGAAATGCACAAGTACTAAAACATCCTCACTTTGTTTTCATATTTACGACAATGCCAGCGGTTTTAACGGACGGTAATTGGCACTTCTATGCATGAAAGAGATTTGGTACCAGTACCGGTGAATCTAATGATGTATCTCAACTCATCATGTTGAGTTGGATTTGGATCATCTGTAATTGCTAGTAACTGTAGATGAAATGTTAAATCTGAACCATTCAGTCAGATTTGATCAGTTTAGATTAATTTTATCTTTTCTTCTTATAATTTGATATGATTTAAATCTTTCAAATCTGATAGGACGATCCGCAGCGTCAAACAGTCATTTTCGCCGTTGGACACCAACACAATTGGTTTCATGTTGGTCTTGATTGGAAAATCTTTTTGAGAGAAAGTAAAAGGTTGAGTTTGATAGTGTTTAATCTATCAGTATTTAATACAAATAAAATATTATTTTAAATTATATATATTTGATAAGTGATGTGGTTAGAAATACATTTTGATACTTGAAAGTATTTTTACAAAAAAAAATATTTTCAAGTGTTTTTTAAATATTTTTCATACACATAAATATAATTTAAAATATATACAAATGGTTCGTAAAAAATATATATAAATAATTATGAATAGAAATTAATTTTATTTCAATGTATAAAATCACTTCTAATCATACACACTTGAAATGTGAGAAACAATTTTGTCTTGCAAAAGTAGTTTAAAATAAACAAAAAAATGTTTGATTGTTTATTTAATAAGCGTTGTTATATATTTTCTAAAAATTTAACTAAAATAATATTCAAATCAAGTAGCTTATTTTGAGTACACTAGGCTGAGTTTTCAGTTATCCTTGACAACTTACTATCATGCGTATAAATATGTCATTTTAATATATATAACTTATAAGACATATTATATTTGATTGAGGCGTTACATTTAAAAATGGATATATATTTATATCAATTTAAGTAGAAAATACTAGTTGATCAGGTCATTTTGCTCAGTTGATCATCAAATGAATAGTTTGTCATCAACATCCATGGTTCAAACTTCAAGTCGTATTGAAGATTCACTCTAGATTGACAAAATCGACTAAAATAGTGTATTAGATGTAGAGTGACTCGACATAAAAATTGGGCCACAAGTATGTAGAGTTTAAGTAAGTGATTAATTATTAAAGTGGGGTCTTATAAAATGAACCATTTCTATCAAATATTTTACTTAACACGTCTCCATCTTGTTGTTTAGTACAAAATAACATTAATAAATTGTTGGGTTAGATACATATTACCTCATTAATTAATCTATATTCATTTCATTAACATAGTAGTCCGTGAACTTTGAATTTAGAAGATCAAGTCCTTCATGGTATTATATTTTTTATTAAGGTGAGTTTGAGACTCAGAGAGTGCTTTATCTAGCAACACTTTAATGTATTCAAAATGTCATTTTGAATCACATCTATATAATAAATATTGTTGTTTGAAATATATTTTGATATGTGCAAGTATTTCTATAAAAGATGCATATTCTAACATTTTCTAAAATATTTTCACATGTGCATGAATATTCTTTAAATTATATGCAAGTGCTTATTAGAAAAAGTATGTTTTATATAATTATGAACTAAAAAATTATTATTTCAATGCATAAGAGTTAGTCATAGACACTAACAAACGCATCCTTAATCTACGGCAACTTTAATCCTTCGCTAACTATCATTTATTTTTATCCAAATAAGGCACGAAATGCCCACTTATGGTATGTTTAATTTGATTTTTGTGAAATGAGATTTTGCAGAATTCAATTTTAAATTGTCATTCTGATTATTTATTACGATTTTGGAATTCGATTTTGAGTGGATCCTACAGCTTTGACCAGAATTGATTTATTTGTCGACATGGAATGAGATTCCTAGCAAACAGATGGTAATGTGATTCCATATTTTTTTCCATTTGAAAGGGACTATGAAAAATTCATTTATGCCCTCAAAATATTTAATTAAAAAAATAATACTATTATTTTATTTGAAATACATTTTAGTAGTGTCATATATTTTGCTTCCGATTCATTGATTTGGTAAACAAAAAATGATAATTCTTATTCTCAATAATTTATTTCATGATTACAATTTCTCACAGTTAATAACGCATTAATCTGATTCCAGATTTTGATTATCAAACATTTCTTTCTTCATTTGAATTCTAGGAAAAAATTGATTTCTAACTCCATCTGATTTTCAATGTAAGTAAATGTGTCGTTAACACATTATATTCAATGTTGTATTTAATCTAATGGTTTAATATCAACTTCTAATGAACTACATTATGTCATAAATAAATTTTCACAAACCAAAGTCTGACAGCATTTTTTTTCATGAAATTAAGTTGCTGGAGCGTAATACACAAGAAATTATTTAATATATGAACAATTACTCTCTTATTTAACATCAACTTAAACAGTACTCAATGTAGGCCGTTTAAGAATTTTATTATTTAATTCGAAAAGTTCAGGATCCACTTTATTGAAAGGCATACTATAATTAGAACGTAGCCATAAAAAAATTTATCGCAACTTGAATTAAAAGTTAATTACAAAGAATTTACGTACAGCAACTGTTACTCAATTTATGTTACAACCACTTGACCAACTTGAAAAATTCAGGCACCAAACGATCTAAGACGACCAGAAAAAGAAGGAAAACTAAAAGGGTTACGGTCCAATAAGTCATAGCAGTTTTGGCAAGGCCTACAGTCTTAGTTACTAGTTAGTAGTTGCTATCAATAATATTCGTTTTCCGAGTCAACTACTGTCATTTTTATGACTAAAGCCGTCCTAATAACGTTATTAATTTTCTAATTTTGTTGTATTTCGACTTTCTAGCGTAAAAGAAGAGTCCAAAACTGTGATGGATAATGAATTTTAAATCTTTGAGCCGTCTTTAACCAAATGTGATTTTCTGTAAAGAAAATGACTAACTTGCTCTTCATTAGATTACTGTCTCCCAAATTTATTTTCCTAAGCATTCTAAAATTAAAATTAACTTTTGTCACGCTGTTATCTAATAAAATATGTTCATTATACTGACTCAAATTTAATACATAACATTTCAAATAATAATGATAACTTCGTCTTTCCTCCTATCAAATATATCAAATTTCGTTAAAAACGTGTCAGAGATCCAAAAATCATTTTTTTATCAGGCTATGAGTAGCGTATATTTTATTTCCCCTCACCTCAGTTAATCTGAAACCATCGCCAGCTGATTAACAAGAAGAAAATGTTAGTTGTTTATTAATTCATTAATCCAATATTCCGTAGGCATGTGTTGAACCACATTGTCAATTTAATTTAGACTTTAAAAATCATTTATCATTTTATGATTCTTCTTTTTCTTCTCATGATAAGCTTCATCCATTAAAAATATGATTCTTTTCATTTTTTTAGATCCTCACTTTATTATAAATGAATGTTAACTTTGTTTGCACATGGATTTTCATGAAACGACTCTAGTAAAAAATAAAATATTGACGAACAAAAAGCTGGTAACTTCTACAACAATGTAGACAACATACAACTCGACGAAATCAACTCC
This sequence comes from Datisca glomerata, assembly GCA_003255025.1. Classification (NCBI taxonomy): domain Eukaryota; kingdom Viridiplantae; phylum Streptophyta; class Magnoliopsida; order Cucurbitales; family Datiscaceae; genus Datisca; species Datisca glomerata. Next base: position 1,108,353 of record QANY01012956.1, read on the forward strand.
TAGGCTCGTTACATAGACCCCCACCATCCAAACTAACTTAGTCAACTGTTATTGAAATGCCTTCATCACAACTTCAATAACGTTGAAGCAGCTTAACGATGATTCATAGGGACAAACTCATAACACAAAATCGCCGACGACCTGGTGGAAAACGAAATCTACCATAGACAAAAATCTAAGTTACCAAATGTCTTCATCAAAAGAACGAGAAGATGATACTATACCAAGCCTCCGAAAAAGTGAGTCTCCCTACGAAAAAAATGGCTACACAAAAAAACAATAACTAAAAAAATAAAAAGAATAACGTGAAAGATAGAAGAATGAAAGTGGAGATAGAGCACCGTGTTCTCAGAAGTATTCTTACACAAATCTAGTTAAGTACGTGATTTTATAGAGGACGGATGTCAAGCAAATAATTACACTTAAGATCATACATATTTTAACACCCCGAAAAACTGTTTAAGATTACTTTTGTAATTTTAAAAAAAATAACACAGAAGTTAAGTCATTTTCTTAAACAATTCATGATTTGCGATATTTAATGAAGTAACGCATTTATTAGAGAAAAATTTAAAACATTTTTTTAAATTAAAGATTATAAATTTATGAACAAAACTTCTTTAAACTTAAACAAACATTCGAAGATCTTCCATAAATAACAAACTAAAATCAACTTTAAAATAGTAAGTTGCTCAATTTATCGTCTCGTGTCAGTACGTCTAAAAAGACTTTTCACAATCATCACCATGACTCTCATCATCTGAAAAGTTTAATATAAAAATAGATGATTATAAAATATACTCCGCAAGTAAAATGTTATACACACATAATAAACACATGCGCATCCAAGTTTATTTTAAATCATTGACTTAAGCATTATGTGACATATACTTTATAAATCATTTTATCACATTAATTTCATTGCTTTAGCATTAACTTTTTTCCATTACATTCTTTTGATCGCATTCTTTTATTTGCTTTAAATATCTTTACATTTTTCGTTGCATTATTTCTTTGCATTTTTCGCGAACTCACTTGCGTAATGTTTAACCAATCAGACGCAGTGAGCTATTATTATAAAAATCGATATGTTCGATTACCGGATCTTTGGTAATATCGTTGGACAAGTCAAACGATCATTCATTAACATTAACCATTAAACATTATCGAGTCTCTCGGTCTCTCGCGTCCCATTTGCCACTCACCCCCTTTTTGGCATAAACATACACCTAGTATTTTAAGCTTTTATTTTATTTCTGTTTTATGAACCATATAATGTAAGTTCGTGTGTGTATATATATAATCATCAATCACCATAAATTATACATATCATTAACAAACACATTCTCATACAACTAAGCATTCATTATCATAAGGAAGTCATCGCATAGATGAAGTTTATATGTAAGGAAATAACAAGAACACAACAACATACAATTCATCCATAATTTTTCAGAATATAACAAACATTCAAATATGTGTAAGATTCTACTTACCTGGCATCTTTCTTGAAACCAATGGAATCGAAAAAAATGCTTCAAGTTGTCGATACTCAAAGTGTCAAAACTATTAAATTTTACACATAAAATATTCTATCCATTTCACATAGTCATCGAAGTCCAATATACAATCAAGCATACTTTAATCTAACGGAACCATGATACTAATAAGTAGTCCTGAGACATAATTAAATTACATGAAATAAATGCTTTAAGCCTAGATTCCAACTTGTAAACACATCTCTTAGTAAAGATTGTAGGACCATTAATCCAAAATATTGTCACTATTATTATTATTATTATTTTAAAAACTACCATGTACTATAGCCTCCTTAACTAACGTATGGGTAATGACTCTATCCCTTAATTTGCATATTGTCTTGGTCCTTACGTTTACTTAACAAAATCATAAAGCCCAACAATGCACGAACGAATGCCTTAGTGGAAAAAATCTCATCTTATTACGGTACAAGAATTATAAAAAATAATAGTTGACAAAACAAACTTAAAGCTTCAGAAAAAAAACCGTCACTTCACAGAAAGAATAATTCTGTAGTTTTTCATTAATTAGAAATCTGACGAGATAGTTAAAATGGTGGACATAATCATAGGTAAAGCATATAAAAAAATCACTCTGTAAGTATATAAAAAGTATCTTAAACTTAGAATATTTTATAGCTTTATGCACCAAATAACCATAGGCAAAGCATGCTACCCAAGCCCCTTTATTTCTCTCCTTGTGATTGAAATATCCAGACCCCATTAAAACAAAAGCTTAAATCCAATTACACTCAAACTGTATATTAATAGAAGACTCATCATTTACAATTTAAACTTTGTGTTAAAAGAAAACGGAAGTTCTTATGACCAAGTAAATATAAAATGCATTGGTACATGTTTACAAGAAAAAAAAAATCAAGAAATCAACCCTTATCGACAGTGAAAGTTGGCTCTTCAAACATATTACGGGAAAAATATAGTCTTCAAACGTAAGACTCAAAAAGACTAAGGCTTTGAGGCAATTATAAAAGATATTTGCAAGGAGAAAACACATTTCCCACTACAACAATTCACCATTTGTGATTTTCTCTAAGAATGGGTCGCCAACGTAGTGGTTTAGGGTTTTTAAATAGAATAAATATTAGGGTTGAAGAGAGACTCCTATTATCTTATGAAATTTTGCAATTAAGGACTTTCAATGAAATTAGAAAATCTTCAAATGTTATTATCTATTATTTTATTTTATATTATTATACTTCTTTTTTATTAGCTACGTACCTTGGCACAAGGCTAGGCATAAAGAAAGAAGGAAAACAAACAATCACTTAATACTATTAATCTTATCATTGTTCAAAAGGACCGAATTAGCTCACTATTATTAGAATACATACATAATTATGAAGAATGAATATCAATTATTTTAAATTTTAATTTAGGCACATTTGGATTGTTAGAGAACCTCGATTTTGAAACGTTTATCTACAAAATATTTAATTAATTCAATGCAAACAATAAATCAATTAATCTTGACAATTGAAATAAATCATTAACAATTATACCTATAGTTAAAAGCTGTTAATTGTGGTGTTACACATACATTAGGCTTGAGGGATCAAAGTTCGATTATGTGTACCTTATTTTTACGAAGATCCCTAACATGATATGGGATAATAGGAACCTATTCTAAAAGGAAATTTGATTATCTACTGTTAACTGGATATGATTTTTGTCCAATCTGGACCAATTAGATTGGAACCAACGGTCCAGATCTATTTTTCAAAAAATTCGTTAAAATAATTTTATAAACAGATCTGAATCATATCAACGATCCAAATCAGACAAGACAATTTTATGTTCGTCAAACTTCAGAACATGAGGCAATCTATAATCTTAATCTTAGGAAAGAAGCAAGAACAAAAAATGATTAAAAATGTCAAATATGTCAATCGGGTAGGAAAGGGGGAGACGCAGCATCCAAATAAAGCGACCAAACAACACCATATTTGGTTAGTGACCCGTGACTCCTTAACTCTTCTGCCTAACTAAGCAGTTAAGCTGGCATGGTCTATGGTTCCTTTCTAACTAACAAATGTCATCCCATAGACTATATTACCCTTAACAGTTGTGTTAGCAACAATGTATTATCCAATCACGTTAACTATCCATTATGTGAGTCTCACATGCATGAAATTACGTTATATAATGTGTCAATTGTCACTAATATTTCTCTATTAACTTCAACAAATATGATATTAGCTTGTCATCGTACATTCGGGTTATATTAAAGAAATAGATAGCATGACATATGTGTTTAGTGTGGTAAAACATGAATTAATCTCATATAGCTCATTCGGTCAGTACATTGCATGTGATTGAACGTCTTTTTTATTTATGGTCACGTGAAAGTCGCGAAATTAATGAATTTTATGCGGAAAAAATCATATTTTTCTCAACAATATTTTTGTACCATGAGTATTTCTTAATTCTTTTTTTAGAATAAAAAAATGATGCATATAGTAAAATGATTAATAAGTTAGTTATTTCTTTTATGAACATATCAATATATAACAGTGATGGTACATAATGAAAGTACTAGATGAAAGGAACAATACTGCTTAGTTAAAATCTAGAACTTTGAAAATCAATTTATCACATTAATTAGAAGTGTATATGAATCAAATTAATTAACCGCTCATATAAATGGAAGGTAGTGATTTGACGTTAAAAATCAACATCTTGTTATCCCCTATAAAAATGAAAGGAAAGAGACAATAATGTGATAATGTAACTTTTATTTGTAGAGAAACTACTTACTAAATTAATAAACCCATGATGAAGCTCACTTGTGGTAATGAAAGGCTATAATGGAAACCTCGTTGGCAACCTAAAAAAAGTTGACCAATTAGGTAAAATGTAATGGCTGTCGGGAACTTTTGTTTCTTTGTAGTTTGTATTGATAAAAATATTTAATCATGATCCATTTGGAAAATTAAAAATATTAATAAACATTCCATTATTCTTTTTGTTCTATGTTACGTTCATTCTCTAAAAAATTATGCCATGGGCATGTATATTACATAATAATAAAAACATTAGGTAGCATTTCCTTATTTAGATTGAAATTTTTAGTCGTTTTGTGTTAAATTGTCTTAGGAGAAAAAAACATTCATTTATACGAATGATAATCATATAAACTTTTTTCTTGTATGTTCAAATAAAAAATAACTTTCTTAGAAAATAATCGAACGTGAATAAACATGTTGATAAAATGAAAAAGTAAGTTGAGATGTGTATGTCATGTTTATTTAAGAAATGTTATTAATATAAAGAATATGAAACTTAACATGTTAATCAAGGTCAAGATGGAAAATAATCTAAATGCCATCAATATTGTTAAATTATATAATGATGGTATTAACCACTGCAATGTTGCAGTATCTAATGCTAATAATTGTCACGGGCATGACACTTTCAAGTGACACATTTAGTGCTAATCATATGCTATTAAAAGCTAATCTATTTTTGTATAAATTATTCCATAACCCATGTTAATTAATTTTTTATTTGTTATGAGCACATAGCAATCTTAAATATTCTTTATTTTAATCTCACGGCTCTATGTTTGCAGCTGTTATTATCTGTTCACTATACAAATCACCTACCCTTTGCGAATAAAACAAATCATATACACGTGTATGGTGGAAAACCCCAAAATTTGATATAAAAATTACTTCTCCCCACTTTTTATTTATTCAAAGAAACGTTATAATTCCGTGACCTACAATCACTCGAATACATTAATTTAAATAATTGATAGGGTTATTTAAATCACTTAGCCAATATCATTTTGTAAATTCATCTGGGTATTTATGTTGAGGTGACCCTAGTCTTCTATCAACATGGACGGCTAAGATTTAAGGGACAGATTTCCTCTTATTAAGATCTCAACAGGAGATGATTTATTTTCACTAATTAGACCTCTGGGCTTCTATACCATTAAGTTGCTGAACTGCTTGGATTTCAAGTCATTTAAATATAAAGTAGTTATTTTACACTCAATTAACTGATATGGATTGTTAGAAAACAATGTAAGATCCATTTAATCCGAATTCATTATCTCATGATCGGCTGGACAAGAGATGTGATGGTTAGTTTATTGAATATGAAGCGGTAAACTTAATTTATTGATTTCTCAAATTTGATTTGATTAAAAATTACGAATTAATTATCTTGAAAGCATGTGTTATAGTAAAACTAAATTATCTGAAAACCAAATCAACGGGCCCAAATTTGTTAAGGCAACATGAAAATTTTATGCCATTTTATATGGATAAAGATCCCCTCCTCCAGGAAATCTTAATAAAACGGGATCTGTTGAGTTAATATTGACCGTCTTTGCTAGAATAGACGATTAATATTACCTCAGCATATACGTGAAGATGAAAAGATAATTTTTACTTCTTTTTTTAAGATAAATTTGAATCATTCATTTTTATAATGAATGGTCATACTAAGCATAATTCTCTCTGAAAACTAGAAAAATACTTGCTAAACAATCCGTTTGGCAACCAAGTCCAGCTTATGTACGTTAGCATTAAGGGGAAGGGGGTGATTTTTTAGAGGGATAAACTTGTTATTTCATTGATCACGTGCAAGCCACATGATCATTTAAAATGTGTTTAGGCCAAAATTTCAGGTGAGGGGTAAAATGATGTATGAAGAAAGTTAGAAGATCAATAAGAAAGGAAATAAAGTTTAGGGGATAAGTTGAATTTGAGATAAAGTACATGGCAGATCCTATGACATTAACACTATATTTTTTTAAAAATATCAATGTTATTTGGCCCATCATAAATCTACGTGATAAAAATAAACTACATTTGTTTTTAAAAAAAAGTCAATCAGTGTATCCACTTATATTATTTACGTTTGTTTTCTTGATATCTTTCAATGAGATCTTATTATTATAAAGTCGACATGACGTAATTATTTGATTGAGTTTTTTATATGCTCATACGTAGGTGATAACCTTTCGATTTTCACTACATACAAAACTACATATTTAAATGTATTTTTGTATGTGTGGAATGATTTTCGGATAGGAATCAAACTTTTACTTTAGGCTCGAGAAATAGTGGATTTTGTGCTTATCAGGATTAACTACAAAAAGTTCAATGTGTAAGGAGTAGTAGAGAGTATGTTTGCAAAACTGTGAAAGCAAAGCTGAGAGAATGTTTGAATTCAATTATGCTAGTTGGCCAAGTCAGGTTGGATGGTGGAGGATCTCTAAAGCGAGCCGTTCAAGTTCTATTTTTATGTGTTGATTGTGCACATGTTTTTCTCCATGTACATTATTAGATGTATTTTGATCTTATCTAACACTTATAATCATTTATTTGTATTTAAATTTTATAGTTTTGTTCAAATCAGTTAGATGCTTGTAACTCTATTTTCATAATGAAATATCGTTGTTTATTTAAAAAAAACTATCGCAAATGCTTTATCTCTACTCTTCTAACCTTTCTATTCCCTCGTTATTGCGTCATTTGTGGACTTCCAGCATGCTGCATGTCAAAACAAGCATGCTATCCAAGTCCATATTAGCTAATATATCAAAAAGAGAAGAGGTTGATACTTTTAGTCTTCACAAAAACATTAAAGATAAAGAAAAATTCTGATGTGCAGCCTCTATACGGTACACGGGCAGTTTTTATGTAGACTTGAACGTAAAATCAGTACATATGAACATAGTTTACTTTAAAATGTAAATAAAAATAGGTCATGCACGATATATGATATGTACCTTAAAATTATCTTAAAGATAAAATTATGAGAGGAGAAATAAGACCTTGTGGCTTGGGATGGGGACCTAAGAATGTAATACAGGAGGCACGTCCGACAAATCCAAATGAAGTAATGCAAGTGAAAAAAAAGAAACTATGTTGATATAATTGTGGTCCTTAGGACAGCTTGTGGGTGTTGTTATTGGTGGTGTACGTGTGGATATGTCGTCTCTTGTCCCATTCATATCCAATTAATTTTGTGAAGTAGGTTTAAGGAAACCTCTTTAAAAAGTAATCACTCTTTCAATTCCAACTCATTCTGTTGTTCCCGATCATTCTTGTCCCATTCATTTGAGTTGGGCTGGGCTGGGTTGGGCTGGGCCTAAAGAGATCATATATAGGCTCAATTAGGGAACTAAACCACTGTAAAAAAATAAAGAAGAGAATGGCAAAAAAATTCGTAAATTGCATAAATTGTCGAATTTTATAGTGTCCTAGCATGAAAATCTAACAAAAATAATGAGTTGGTGAAAATACCCTTACTAACAAAAGACAGCCTCGGTTCCTTCTCTTAGATTTTGTCGCGTTGCCGCTTGAGACAGCCTCAGTTCCCTCACGTGAGGGAACCGGGGCTGTCTCAAGCGGCAACGCGATAAAATCTAAGAGAAAATCATCGAAAAACTTCATCACAAACCTAAACCGCAGCAAATCATCACGAAACCACATCTAAGCAATGCAACATTCAAGAAAATCGCGATTGTAAGAAGAGATTTCAGTTTTCACTTTCACATATAACAACAAATTTCGTAGTGACTTTTCATCACTATATCTTACTTTAATCATTGTTCTTCATTTTCGTATATAACAGTATCTTTCAGAAATTTCATCACAAAAATCTCTGGCTCACGGTAAATTTTTTTAACAATTCAGTACTCACTGATTTTCGTCTCACTGATTTTCATTCTATATTACTCACTGATTTTCGTTTTATATTACTCACTGATTTTCATTCAGTACTCACTGATTTCCATTCTATATTACGTTACTTACGTTCATTACTGGTGTATTTAATTATTGATTCATACTGAAGTCCATCGCTGGTATATTTAGTAACTGATTTAAACTGAAAATCTTTTCTGGTATGCATTACTAATTTTTAGAGACAGAGGTATAAAGATTCATGTGATTGGCAGTTATAAAACAACAAATAGTATATGTTTATATGCCTTAAGTATATAACTGTATGTATATATTAACTTGAACTTCAATGTAAGGTGATTGCATATTGTTCATTGAGTAAAATTTCTAATGCACATGCTAAAATGTACAAACTGGCATGTGAAGTATTATATTGGAGTATTAAGATTGCAATGACACAACAATAACTTATATGTATATGCTTATAGTATATAAACATATAGTCACTTCTTGTTGATTAGCATAGTTATGTTTAATTGAGCACATAAGTTATATCTACATTTGTATATTGATTTTTTCTCCAGTTATTGTAGTGAAGCATAGTTAATGTTTTATGTATTACTTAAAACATATAGGCGGCAAAATATTTATGTTTACTCATAGTATATAGTCAATGACTGTCTGGTAGGATATAAATATTTATTTGAGAAAATAAACATTATTGTAGTAGTATAATGATGATTACTGTAAGTAAATATCGAAACTGACTACTGTGAGTAAATGTCAAAACTAACTACTATGAAGTATTATGTTGTAGTAGTCTGACTGCAATGACAGATGTATGTGCTTGTAGATATGTGTATTGCCTCTAGTACATACACATATATTTAATAAGTGTGAATTCAATGTATAGTACTTATGTTGTATTGAGTATATATGTATGTGCGTGTGTTGATCTGATATATAAAAATGTAGTTCTTTGACAATGCAACTTATATATTTAGTGATTTCTATGTACTATATTAATGTTCACATATACACAATGCAGGAAAACAAGAAAAGAAGATGCCTTGTTAAGACATTAGTGACTTATATAAAGAAGTCACAACAACAAATAAACATGGCATAAAAAGAGCAGCCAACAAATGCAGAATGAACAGCCAACAGTGCAACTAGTAGATCTGAACAAGCCAGTAGCATAGCCAGCGGTGTCACCACATGACGTTGAAGAATGATCTTGTCTTAAAATTGTTGGATAATTATTATTAGGATATCAAACTTGATGAATTATTGCTAGAACACATGGATGGATAGTATTTTTTTATGACATTAGAATTAATTGTTGGTATATAAATAGGTAATAGATGATGATTGTATGACGAATATATCACTGATTTTGGAGGTTTTGATGGAATTTGATATTGAACAGTTTGGATGATATGAAAATTCATTTGCTAAATATTGTTTTATTATCGTATAAACAAGTGACAAAATGTTAATATACTATGAGTATATAAATAATACATGTATTCAGTTATCATAATATGATTGAATCAGTACATAAGATCTTGTTGAAAATCATTATTTGAACGCTAAGCATGAGAAAATAATGTTCATATAATATGAGTTTATAATAAATTATCATAGTATTGACTTAACCAAACATGTTCATATCAATATATAAATTCTATAGAATGTGTCTGTAAATACAAGTGAACACTTGCAAAAAAATACATGAAAGCATAATTAAACAAATCACTACGATAGTACATAAAAAAGAAATAAAAAAAAATATATGATTGATTAAATAATATACTACAAGCATATTTATATATAGTATAAGTGTCTATGTGTATATAATCAATATCCATAAAATTCACTTGGCCATTGACCTGTCGAGTTAAAATTGAAAAATTATATCTAAAGTAAACTCCATACTAAGGATAAAATCTAACGATACAAGAATGGTTTACTAACAAAACTAAAAACATAATCATTAACCCAAACCAGGTCAAGCATTTTTTCTTTGAAGCACCTTCTTCACTATCTTTAACATGATTCTTATAAGTCTTCCTATTATGATTCAAAGAAGGTCTCATACATGGGGCTAGAATCCTTTGATCTTTGACATCATTAGGAGCTAACCAATTAGATTCGTTGCCAACAGGATAAACAGATACTGCATATGTACCTTTAAGCTCACTCTTCGTATAATACTTAGATGTGTATGGATATGGTGATAATGCGTCCTTGTAAGTGTTGCACACGCACGAGAACAAAATAGTAGATCTAGTTGCCACGTATTATAAGTGCAACGCCTATTTGTAATGTTGACAACATTTTCAACATTGGCATAAAAAATTTATGATGTATTTAACATCAACAATGTAAACGTACAAAGAAAAAATAAAATTAATACTAGCAATTGACGGATAATTTCTTCATTTCTCATCATTCATCAAAGTAAGATACCAATCAAAATCAAAATCTCTAGTAATCTCTACAAAATTAGAAGTTGATCCTCTAAATTCAAAATCACCATAAAAATTAAGGTTTGTAGTTAATTTAGATTTGTTTATAATTTATCTACTGATTTTAGTTTTACTGTGAGTTAAATTCTGTGAAATTTGCTTGTTTATGAAATAATAAGTTTAATGGTTTTTTACAACATTGGCGAACTGTGAAATCGAACCGAACCGAATCAAAATTTTCGGTTATATTCGGTTTGGATCCTATGTCATCCATGATTCGGTTCGGTTCGTGAAATGAGTGAACTGAAATTTTTTGTTCGGTTTGATATTTTTTAAATAATCGACTGAACCGAACTGTGAACACCCCTAGTACTAAAAGTTAGGAACGGAGAATGGAAACAGGGAAGTTGATGAAAAGGTTAAAAATGGTAAATAAAACTTCAAATAGAGCAAATAGATTTATCGAATTTTTTTTTTATTTTTAAAATATGTAAGTATTTTACTAAATGTTATTTTCTCAATCATAAAAATGTTTTTTTCGTGCAAAAAATCATTTGTTGTGAAATTGTTTTATGCATAAATGTTACGTTAGAAACATTTTGAAGTTAAACTCGACCTATCGAGTAATCTTCAGTAATATTGAGCCAACTTATTAGGGCCAGATGGGCGTAGGTTGAATCTTGACCTCAACCTTTGAAGCCCAAAATCATGTGGATTATGTGAAATCCAACTAAAATGATCATTTTGATTGTTTATTACGACTTTTAAATTCGATTCTAAGCAGATTTTGTAACTTTGATCAATACTGATTTCATTGACTTCTTGATTGTATTCCTAGCAAATAGTTAATAATACGATTTCTTATTTCTGAATCATTTGGAATAGATTATGAAAAGTCTAATATGCCCTCAAAATCATATAGTAAGATAAATCATATTTATTTTCCTTGAAAATGTATTTTAATAATGTCATATAGTTTGAGTTTAATTGTTGATTAGTAAACACAATAATTATTCTTATTTCAAATAATCTGATTCTCACTTTGATTCTAAAAAGTTAATATAGACATTAATCTGATGTTAAATTTTAATTCCTGACCATTTTATTCTTCGCCCCGATTCCTAGGAAGCGATTCCAAACTTCACCAGATTTCAAATGCTAGTAATCACGTCATTACTCTTACACGTTTAATATTGGCCAGATGCAATAATGTCCTAACAATTTTTTTTATAGACCTTGCAGTAAATAACAACTTTTTAATACACCATCTATTAGATTTTGGTCAAGTTTTGTAATTGTTTAGAATTTAGTCAATTTTATAGTTTCTTAATTTGAATTATTTTCTATTGATCATATTTGCCTTTAATCTAAAATTAGTGAACAGTTTTTTCAAATTGTTTTTTAAGGTGATTTTTCATATCCCTACATTTAAGGTAACCTCATATCTTTATATTTAAAGTAACATTTTTGTTTTGATTTTTATTTTATCTTGATATTTTAGGAATATAATCTTTATTAATTTTGTTGGCAGACATTAATCTGCCCTTATTTCATTTTTTTCAGGAGCTTATAGTATTATTCTCTTGTTTTTATTCTTTTAACCTTGTTTATTTTAATTAATTTTGTGAATTACTGTTTGATCCCAAAATTAATACTTCATTAATGTTTTCAAATGGCATTTTATTGTAAATATTTATTGATTGTTTGTGGGGATAGTGATTTCATCCATGTCAATGTAATTAGATATTGATAATCATTCTCTATATGTGTTTGACATTTACTAATTATTGGTGTTGATAATTGTTTCATCCATATCAATGTAATTAGATATTGATAATCACTGTTTGTGTGTGTAAATATTTATTAATTGTTAGTGTTGAGAGCGGTTTCATCCATGTCAATATAATTAGATATTGATAATTATTTATTGTATGTGTGTAAATATTTATTGATTAGATTTTATTCATGTCATTGTAATTAAATATTGATAATCATTACTTATGTGTGGTGTCTTTTGTTAGTTTTATTGATTGAGTGTATTTCAGTTAGAAATTTAAAATCTCATTTTTTGGGATTCAATCTAATGACAAAGTTGTTTAAAGCTCATATTTTAAGCAAATAAATTAATATGAAAATGATATTCAGGTTACATCATCTATAAAAGTTTTTATTTTTTGGAACTTTTGACAGAACTTATAGATTTGTTTCATTATTTTTTATTTTTTAAATTTGTTGGTTTTAATTAAATTTGAAAATATTTGTTTGTTCCCTAAATTAACATGCATACAATGTTTTAAATCTATTATGAATAGCATTTACGGTATATGAAATTAGAAAAATCAAAAAATAAATTGTAAGTTAATTTTTATTTCGTAACTTTTTGAGTGAATTATAAATATTAGTTTTCTAATCATTTACAAAATGTACAAGGAAAGAAATTATTAGAGTAATACTTTAAATAGTATATTTCAAAATATAATTCAATTGTAACACATTTTTAAAAACTTTAATTTTGTTATATTTTATATGTAGTAATTTTAATATTTTTTATAGTCAAACAAATTTTATTAGTGAAAAATATTTTTTAACAAAACAATTAAGATTAAGTTTAAAATAGAATATGGAATTTATATTTAATAATGTCACTTTTTCTTTTAATTTTTTAGAGCACATTTCTACTATATACTTTTTTTATTAAAAATGTATGATATTTTCTATAACTTCGTTGAATAATAATATATCAACAAGTAAAAATAATAACAATATAGCATTGTTTTGATTTTACTCACATAAATTTAAAAAAATAAAATGGGATAAATATATATCTTTTTAATTCACATAAAAAAATATTTTAGATGCTAATAAAACTTAGAATAGTGTATTTCAAAATATAATTCAATTATAACACACTTTTAAAGATTTAATTATGTTATATTTTCTATGTTAGTATATTTAATATTTTATATAGTCACACAATTTTCATTAGTATAAATGAATTTTTTAACAAAACAAAATATGAAAAAGATTGTTTACCTTTAATAGTGCCACATTTTTTTCAATTTTCTAGAGCACATTTCTACTATATACTCTTCTTCTTTTTCCTGAAAATTGCATGATATTTTCTATAATTTTGTTAAATAATAATATATCAAAAAATAAAAATAATAACAATAAAGCATTGTCTTGGTTTTACTCACGTAAATTAGAAAAAATAATATGGGGATAAATGTTATTTTTATTTCACATAAACAAAATACATATTATATGTTAGTAAAACTTTGAATGGTATATTTCAAAATATAATTCAATTACAACACACTTTTAAAAACTTTAATTATGTTATATTTTATATGTTAGTATGTTTAATATTTTATATAGTCACACAATTTTCATTAGTAAGAATGATTTTTTTAACAAAACAAAATATGAAAAAGATTCTTTACCTTTAATAGTGCCACATTTTCTTTTAATTTGTTAGAGCACATTTCTACTACATACTCTTCTTCTTTTTCCCAAAAAATACATGATATTTTCCTACAATTTTGTTAAATAATAATATATCAATAAATAAAAATAATAAAAATACAGCATTTGTCTTGATTTTACTCACATAAATTAGAAAAAATAATATGGGGATAAGTGCAATCTTTTTATGTCACATAAACAAAATATATTTTATATGTTAGTAAAACTTTGAATAGTATGTTTCAAAATATAATTCAATTACAACACACTTTTAAAAACTTTGATTATATTATATTTTATATGTTAGTATATATTTTATATAGTCACAAATTTTATTAGTAAAAAATAATTTTTTTAACAAAACAATTAAGATTAAGTTTAAAATAACATATGAAATAGATTTTTTACCTTTAATAATGTCACTTTTACTTTTAATCTTTTAGAGCATATTTCTACTATATACTTTTTTTTTATTTTTCCTAAAAAATGCATGATATATTCTATAATTTCGTTGAATAATAATATATCAATAAATAAAAATAATATAATATAGCATTGTCTTGATTTTAGTTACATAAATTAAAAAAAATGATATGAGTATAAATACACATATTTTTAATTCACATAAATAAACAAGATTATAGGTAATATTCATAGCTACAAATATAATATATTCAAATACACGTGCATCGTACTTGTGTATGGACTAATACCAAAAAATACATCATCATTATCGCACTCCTCTATCCACCTCAAACTTTCTCACTAAATCAAATCTTACTGTTGAGCTGACCATGAGGCAACTGCCCATTGCACCATAGTTATCGCGCAACCTTCTTTCTCAAGAGCTGCTTTGCGATTTCTTTAACTACGGAGTGAGAGTTAGAGCTAATGTTTTCATTCTCGCGGTTCATCTACATTGATTTTTAACTCATTATGAGATTTCTCTATGGGTTTTTTATGTGAGTTTTTTTGTTGGCGTCTTTGTCATCGTCCCGTAGATGAGGTTGCCGGAAATCTCTTATTCGATGTAAGCGGCTTACTTACCATGAGTAATAATATATTTACCAAGTGAAAAAACGTTATTTACTAAGTAAACACATTGTTTCTCTGTGTAAGCAAAATGCTTACTAAGTAACATATTGTTTACACGATATAAACCGTTTTACTCATTAAACACATTGTCTTATGTGCTAACAATTTGTTAATGTACGTAAAAAGAATTACCATTAATGAGGAAGAAGAATCCGATTATTTAAAAAGTTGGTGGTAGTTAGAAAAACTGAAGGGCCATTTTTGTTTTCGAAACTTAAAAGGTGAAATTAGGTATTTAGTCTTGTTTATTTTTTCACTTTTTTTAAATGGCATTTTTTCTTCTATTTTACAAATATAGCCGAAAGTCCAAAGCAACCCATCTCTCTCGCGATCTCCTTCATTCTCTCATGTGCTCTCCTTCCATCATCTCTTGTGGTTCTTGCTTATTCCTTATTTCTCACTAGGTTGTTCGTCTGGCTTGTTGTTCATCGGTTATCACCTGATTTTCTCACCATTGTGCTCTCATCAACAGTGTTTTTTGAGTGTTTCAGTGTGGGTTTTGAAGATCTAATTGTTGGGCAACAATTTCTGGTTTCTTGCCCTCGTATTCTTATTTTCTCATCTTCTTATAGTTTTTGGCTTGAATTTTTTGTTTGATTTTAGAGAGATTGAAGCTCCAAAGTGGAGAATTAGGAAATCCAGTGGTTGATGGCTCCTCTATCAGAGTGTTTGCGAATATGTCGCTTCCTCAGGCGAGTACCATTTTGCCTATTCGTTATTCTACCAAAGATTTGATCCTAAGAGTGAGTGGCAATGAAGTTTGGAATGTTGAGTCTTTATATTGTTCTTTATTCAAGGAGGATTTAGCTTTCGCTCCCACTCTTTTCTCATTATTCCCGACAGCAGTGAGATAAATTCTTTGGCATTACAATCAGAATGGCTGCTACACGGTTAGCAGTTATTATAATTTGGGGATTTGATAGTCTTTCAAGAGAGCCATTCCTCATTGAGTTGCTCTTATGGTTGGTGGTGGAAGAATTTGTTAGATAAAATGATTATTGGTATGAACGATATCTTAAAAACCTCAAGAATTCATGTTAAATATACCAATAATCAAATAATTGTAAAAAGAGAAACGTACTTGAATCCATGACAGTAGTTCACAATTTAGAGCCGAGTGGTTGACCTTCCAGATCTACACGATTCTCTATCAGATAGTTTCCTTTGATGAAGCATCTCTGGTTTTTCTCTAACGATGAGATATTAGGAAGAATATAATGGTTGTCCTTTAATTATATGACCTGAAGACTATAACCACTTAAAGATAATATACCTATTATCTTTTGATATTTTTATTTTAGCACATCATAAAGATAGAAATTACCATAAAATCTATACACATGAAAATATCCACAACCTATTAGATACATTAAAACTCAAATCACTAAAACCTTAGCTAATCACTTTTAATTGGGTTTAACCTTATTTGACAGTCTATAACACATAATTTTTAACATTTAAGTCTAACGTTGGATTAAGGATCCAACAATCTCCCACTTGGACTATATGTATAACCTTGTAATTATACTTTACAAAATAACTGAACGAGCTCAACTTTGCTGTCATTACTGAAATGTATCTATAACCAATCTGATCCATCAATCATACCAACATAGGATCAAAGTGACATTCGTTATATCAATCCTAACTCAACCCATCAATGGCTATGTATGTCAATACAATCGAATGACATGGATTATGATATGGATATGTAGCATGAAAATTTCATGTATTATGATCTTAACATGCCTATTTCCAGCTGGTCCACCAAAAATCTTAGTGAGATCAAACCATACCAGAGTCAAAGTGTGAATAAATAAAACTTTATTTCTGCATAAATTACCTCAAAATATTCATAAATCAAAACAACTGAAAGTATGTTTATAAAGAAGAGCATCTAAAAAATATAAACTCTCACTAAAACCAAATTTCATCAACCGATATGACACTCATAAGATTAGTGTGCTCATGAAATTGTTTGGGTGGCAATCCATTAATAAATGGATTTGTAAATGGAGTTTGTTCCGACATACTTTATAGATAAATGTCAACTCTGAACTCTTTCCTTAACAATCAAGAACTTGATGTCTATATACTTCGACTTTGTCGAGCTCTTGTTGTTACTGGAATACAAAATTGCGACTTATGGTCACAAAATAACTTGAGTGGTCTCTCAATATCGTCCACTATGCGCAAACCTGTGACAAAATTTCGTAGCAATATTTCATGTTTCGATGCATCATTACATGTTATGAACTCTGCTGCTATGGTAGAAAATGCTATAAGTAATTGTTTAACACTCTTCTATGGGACAACATCTCCCGCTAGTAGAAAATATAGCCCGACGTAGCTGTTTTCCAATTGTCTATGCCTGGATTGCTTAAATATCTACTCAACATCCCACTCACATATGCAATATCCAGACGTGTACAAACCTGAGCATACATCAAGCTCCCTACTACTGAGGCATAGAAAATCTTTTGTATTTTTTCCTCAAAATCATTCTTAAGGTACTGATTGGGACTAAACATACCTCCCTTAGCCACATGTGTATGATCACTTGGTTTGCAATCTTTCATGTCATATCTTTTAAGGACCTTTTCGATATAACTCTTTTGTGCTAATCCAAGATCACACCGAGAATGATCTCGGTGTATTTGGATCCCTAATACAAAAGAGGCGTCGCCAAGATCATCATCTCAAAATTCTTAGCTAGAAGTCTCTTGGTATCGTGTAATAAGCTTATGTCGTTGCTAGCAAACAAGATGTCATCCACATATAAAACTAAAAAAATATGATTGCTCCCACATGACTTATGGTATATACAATCATCGACAAAATTCATCTCAAAGTCGTACGAGATGATCACCTGATGAAACTTGAAATACCATTATCGAGATTCCTGCTTGAGTCCATCGATGTATTTCTTAAGTTTGCAAACCATATTCTATGGGTCTCCCGACATAAAGTTTTATGGTTGCACCATATAAATCGCCTCTTCAATGTCACCACTGAGAAATGCCATATTTTACATCCATCTGATGCAACACAAGATTGAAATGAACCACCAATGCCATTATATTCCTGAAATAGTCTTTCGTAGAAACAAAAGAGAAAATCTCTTTATAGTCAATGCCTTCTTTTTAAGTAAAACTCGTTGAGACAAGACGAGCCTTGTATCTTTCTACATTATATTTTGAATCCCTCTTGATCTGAAAAAATTCATTTGTAACCAATGGATTTGGCACCCTCTAGTAATGGGACAAGATCCCACACGTTATTGTCCTTCATGGACTTAATCACCTCATTCATGGCTCAATCCACTTCTGAGAGTTAGAACTTTTCACGACTTGATAGAAGTTGATTAGTTCATCTCCTATCACTCTAATGTCTACATCATGTTCTTAGAGAAACACAATGTAATCATCTGGCATTGTATTTGTCCTTTCTATAGTGGATCTCCTTAATGGCATAGGTTCTTGAGGTGCTAGAGTTTGTTCTTCCGAAACAATCTCTTGAATTAGAGGTTCTCTGATATTATCTTGATAGTTGTGTCATTAGTAATGTCAAGGATGAAGTCCTGATCAATACTAATAACACACGTGAGAATATCTACATATTCCTTCTCAAAGATAAAATCTCTAACCGTATCTCCCCCTACAAACTCGGTAGCCTAAAAGAATCAGGAATTTTCTGTCTCAAAAATCAACATAGTCGTGCGATAATAAAACTTGTACCCCCTGGATCTTTGAGAATATCCAAAGAAATAGCAACTCACCATCCTTGAAGTTCAGTTTCTTTTCATTAGGCCTATAAGGCCATGCCTTTGTTGGACATCCCCAAACATAAAGATGTTTTAGACTAAGTTTATTGCCAGTCCAAAGCTCAAATGGGGTTTTGACAGTCACTTTAGTTGAAACTCTGTTAAGGATATATGCTACAGCCTTAAGTGTTTCACCCTAGAGTGATTCTGGTAAGGTAGAATAATTAATTATACTCCTCACCATGTCCTTAAGCGTTCTGTTTCATCTTTCAGAAACACCATTCATAGTAGGTGAACCTGACATAGTGTATTGTGGGACGATACCACTTTCCTCTGGGAATTTAGCAAATGATCATAGATGTTGTTCACCTGAACCTGAATCGTCATATCTGCTATAGTACTCACCACCGCGGTCAGATCTAGCGCTTTTGATCCTTTTGTTGAGTTAGTTCTCAATTTCAGCTTTAAATATTTTGAAACCGTCAAATGAATGTGACTTTTCATGGGTGAGATATATATGGCCATATCTAGAAAAATCATCTATGAACGTTGTAAAGTATTGTTGACCATTCTAAGCAGCTGAAGGGAATGACCCACAAATATCAGCATGTATAAGTTTTAAGATGTTTTGAGTCATGTTGGCTTCAAATCTCCTTGTAACAGTTTGTCTACCTTATATACAATTGACAAAAACATCAAAATCTATGAAATTTATTCTCCGTCTGGAGATATGACCTTATCTATTGTGCCATATGGCAGCTGAATTCTCACTAGTTAATTTTCTTTGTACCTCATGTACTTAATTGCAGGGATTCATTAAAAGAAGTAATTGTATCAAGTAAATAAATATTATCAAAACCTTATAAAAGACCAGAACCAACCAAATTTGAATCATGAAACAAGTCAATTTTTTTGTCTTCAAAAGAGCAAACATAACACGTTTAGCGTGTTATTGCTTTGTCCAAAACAGTAACAAAAATCAAACTTCGTCTCAAAGATGGTACAATAAAAGTTTCATCAAGATCAAAATAAATTCCAGTTTCAACAATAACTAAATTTCCCTATTGTTTCACCCTCAACTGTCTTGCCATCGCCTATGTAGATGTATCTCTCAGCATCATTTAGCTTTCGGCAATTTAGGCAATCCTGCATAGACACACTGATGTGAGTTGTTGCACCAGAATTTATCCATCGTGTGTGTATAGGAACCGAACTTAAATTAACCTCATAACAAACCAAATTAACAACCATACCTTTCTTAGCACGCTAAGCGTGATACTTGGTGCATTGCTTCATCCTATGCCCTTCAGCTCTATAGAAGTAACAACTATTGCCTTCCGAGTCAACCGGTTTCTTTTGCTGTTACTTTTGTGGTGATGTATCTACAACAACCTTATCATTCTTCCTTTTCTTTCCCTTGCCCTTACCCTTATAGGTAGAAGTCAGGTAAGCACTCTCTATCTTATCATGTTTCACTCTTTCCTCTTCCTGAACACAATGTGAGATGAGCTCGAAACAAGTCTCTTCTGACAATTGTCACCTTAAATTGGTTGAACTGAACTGGAAGGAATATTAAAACTAGATTTACAAGTAAGTCCTCAGAGAGTTTGAGAATTAAGTGCTTTCAAACTTGAAAAAAATGAGATATTTTCATGATGTACTCCCTGATATTTCATTTACCCTTATACCTCATTGAAATCAGATTTGCAAGAGCGTACCATTTTCTGTATTTTCATTCTTGACAAACCTTTTTTCAATATCCACACGGAAATCCTTAGCCGTAGTAATATTTTCAAATACAATGCCCCTGAATGTTTCTAGAATGACTTTCTTCATGATCATACACACGCGATTTGATTTTTCCCACTATTTCATATCCCTCTTATCATCAGAGGTACTCTTATATGTAAGTGGTGAAGGAGAATCACCCCTAACGCAAGGTCGATGTCCATGACTCCAAGAACTATCAAGATGTGATCTTTCTAGGACTTGAAGTTTGAGTCATTTAATACTTTACTTTCTTGATGCTGACAGTAATATTAGCAGGAGTATTAACTTGAAAGAGAATAATTAACCAACCTACAAGCTCCAAAATAATAATACATTCAAACAAAAATAAACCTCATCTCAAGATATTGGGCACTCCATTAATATTTTGACTTTGGCAAAAATATTAACTTATAAGTGAGATCTTGGTGTAGTAATCAAACACTGATGGTAAAGAACATATCGAACAAGAAACCTTTATTTGGGCCGATTTATTGTTCACATGTAAAATCGAATAATCATCATGTATTTATTACCATAAAACACATGTAATTCTATCAAATATTTACTTCCTTTGGGTCAGTAAATATTCACACAAGTTACATGCACATAACCTTTTATATTTTAAGACAGTTTATTTTCACAAGAGAAGTCACATTGACGACATGTTACTTCAAATACTTCATCTCAAAATATATATAACATACCAATGATCAAATTTAAAATTGTATCATAATTAAATCTCAAATTAATTGATAAACAAGTAATTTTTACGAGCCTTAAATTTTTTTTTAATATAAGAAAACAATAAACAATTAAAAAAAAACTGCGAGGGCTGGGAATCCCAGCCCTTCTTAAAACTAGATGTGCTTCTCCCACAGCTTTAGTTTTGTATTTTTTTTAAAAATTATTTATTAGGCGTGGGCCAAAGCCCACAGCTTGACCCACGTGTTCACGAGTCATAAGTGAAAACTTTAGCGCACAGCTTGACCCACGTGTTCACGGGTCATAGGTGAAAACCTTAGGGTGAAACCCTAGGGAGGAGTCGCGACTACTATACCCAATAGCAGCAGCCAAGGCCGCGACTTTCTTTGACAGTCACGGCTAGGCCGCGACTTTCTTTAGTTGCCGAGGCCAGACGGCCGCGACTAGAACATTGTGCCGATCTCCTACCATTATCGGCCACCACCACTAGTCGACAGTCGAATTTAACCAAAAATATATATATAATATACCAGTTCTCAAATCTAATAAGTTGTCAAACAATTATAAAATTTAAGAACTCCATAACATAACCATATAAACACGTAATCATTATGGATCTAAACTCAAATCCGATTCTCATTGATTCAATATGAATAACTCTGATACCACTTGTTAGATAAAATATTTATCGGTATAGATCATATATTAGGAACCTCAAGAACTCATGTTGAACATATTAAGAATCAAATAACTGTGAAAGCAGAAGCGTACATGAATCCATGACAGTAGATCACAATTTAGAGCCGAATGGTTGACATTCTAGATCTACTCGATTCTCTATAAAAAAGTCTCATTTGATTAAGTCTCTTTTTTTCCTCTAATGATGGGATATTAGGGAGAATATAGTAGTTGTCCTTTAATCGTGTGACCTGGAGACCATAACCACTTATAGATAACATATCTATTATATTTTAATATTTCTATTTTCGTCCATCATAAAAATAAAAATTACCCTAAAATCTTTACACATCAAAATGTCCACACCTTATCAGACACATTAAAACTTAATTAGAAATTATGAAATCTAGACAAATTTTCTATTTTGAATACAAATTTGTCACACATCTTGAAAAATATCAAATATAGATCTTTTCAAAAAATAAAAGTAAATCTAGCAAATTGATTTAAATTTAATAGTTTCTCTATTAATATAGTTACTAATATATCCCTTTATTATGTTTCTCTCTCTCTCTCAATATTTAACTACCCCTTTTTATATCTTATATCTATTAATTATACCTCTCTCCCTATATATGCATCTCTCTCTCTCCCCCTGGAGATCATGCATATTTAATTAGTTACTAATTATCATGTTTATCTCTCTCTCAATCTCTCTCTATCTGTCTCACTCTCATTATAAATAATATATATATGTGAGAGAGACGGGTAGAGAAGGAGAGAGGGAGAGAGATAAGAATCTCCAGATTTTCTAGAGATAGAGAGAGATTTATATTTTTGTTAAATTTAATAAATACTAGCAAATGAGTATAATAAGCAGATACATATTTTGATAGTGGGTCCCATAAACATTAACTATTTTTATGATTATGAAGCTAGTTGTCTAATTTTATATTAAGTTTTTAAAACCTTGCTAATATTATATAAAGCCTAAACTCAAATCACTAAAACCTTAACGAATCACTTTTAATTGAATTTAACCAACCGTCATGACATCTCCCACTCCCCTTAAAGGTTAAGATTTTATGTGGCCAGCGTCATTGTTGCCTTCTGCCTTGCTCGCAGGAAAATTTGTCAAGAGGGTTGGTATGCTTTCTATAGTAAGACAGACTCTTCTCCTCTCATCAGTTCAGTTTAGAACTCTTTTTTTCTCCTTTACTGAAAAGTAGTCAGAATTGGTCAGTGTTGATGTCATTACTATAAACGTCTCTTGCCTTGATCGTCATTCGCTCCCTAGAGCTCTCCTTCTTCATTGGAGACTTTAGTCCCATTGTAACCATTTTCTTGATGGAGGTTACAACTTTTCTTTACTGGATCTCTCTGTTTCGGGGGATAACTTTTTTCAGAATATGATGTGGCTAACTCAGTTGATTGCTCCTTGAAACCTTCTAGTACGAGAGTATGATCTCCCACTGGGCTTGGCGTTCTGTGAACCATATTAAGCTGAATGTTGATGGAGGCATCCGATCTGGTTCTTGTTGTAGGATTGGTGGTATTTTTAATAATTATTTTGGGAGTTCGTTTGGTGCTTTCTCAATCCAATTGGAGGGAGCTCCTTCTGCTCGCATTGTTGAAGCTTTAGGCTTTCTGTATAGCCTTGAGAAGGGTCTGGCGGTAGATGAGGTCGAGACGGATTCTCTTGAGCTGATTAATGCCTTGTCCTCCTATTTAGAAAAACTCTAATTCCGGGCTCGTTCAATCTTGTCGTGAGCTGATCACCACCTTATTTATTTCTGTTTGACTTCATGTGTCCCATTTTTTAAAGTGATTTTTAGATGATTAACATAGTTACTGCACCTAATTAGATTTTTATCAAAATTTTAAAAAACATTAAATTTTTGTCAAGTTTGTTTAAACTTCTAGAATTTTATAATTTATATCCAAAAATGTCCTTCATCATATATTTCAAACCATTAATAGAAAACTCTATAAATAAGAAATTTAAATCTCATAATTATAAATTAAAAAAATCATTTCTACTAATTAATCTCCTAATTAAGGTGATTTGATTTACCAGTAAATATTACTAATTTCAAAGTCTCTACAGCAAAAAACTAAAAATGTCTCTCTCATATACTAAATCTCAACAAATCTACTCTAATCACACACACTCTCTCTCAAAAATTCATTTGTTAGGTATAAAATGATATCATTTGCATGCATATTTACATGGTTAAAACATCTTCATGTTAATTATAATTTACATTCCAAATTTTTGAAGGTATATTCTCAAATCTGAAAAAGAAAAAAATTGTTAAAGCAAGTTTTTTGACAAATGAGAAATGGAAAATAGATGTAACGGCCGTCAAATGAACTAAGCAATCTAAAAAAGTGACACCAATTGGAATCTATATGTACGTATGTAAATAGTTGTTTGATACTATGTAAATTAGATATGTGTTTTATAAATTGGTTGTAGTCTTCGTAAATTGATTATATTCTCTATAAATATTATTGTGCAAATAATTTTTTTAGATGATGTGTAAATAATCATTTGAGTCACTACAATTGGTTCTATTTACATTAAAAATATTTAATTATATGAAACTAGCATGACTTAATATTAATACCAAAGTGTATTTACAAGAATTGTACTTTTATAACTATGTAAATTTTATTTTTCAACAATTATGTATGAACATTATGTCTTTATGTATCACTCATATATATTCTCGGTGTCAATGAGTATTTGTATTGATTATACTTTTATCAAATTATGAAAATATTATCTCTGGCCAAGTATCAATTAACATGAATATAAATGTAAAATTATGTATTAACATGCATATTCATAACATAAATATGGTAAAGCTAATAAATGTATAACAAATATCAAAATTCTTTGAAAATGAAGAGCTTTCATAAATGAGAAAATAAGTATAACTTTCATTTAATTTCATGAGATAAGTCTAAGAACAAATATGAAAATCTTTTTAAAATAAAAAAAATCAGAAAAATATGACGGCTACTAATTTAAAATATTACAAATCCTAAATATATGGATAAGAAAAGTGGAATAAATGACTTTAAAAAATTTAATAATTCATTACATATAATTTACCTAAAATATGAATAAATTAAGATTATTAAATATAATTACATTAAGTATAAATAAACATTAATTAAGGACAATAAAAAATTATATTCTTAATTAAATAAAAAACATTAAATTTACACAAAAAGAGCAAAAGTCAATAAATTAAGAAAAAAATTAAAATTTTAAATATCACATGTAACAATTACAATAATATTTTTCCTGGCTCCAACGAGACTAAAGATAATGTTTGTGTAATTAACATAAAATAAATGAGATGTTGTGTTTGGATAGTCAAATTCTTACTTTGCACGTGGTATGTGTCTATCCGCTCCTCAAAGCTAGCAACAGAAAATGAGGATTCGTTGCTTCTTAGTTATCATTGTTTGTCTATAAATACAAGCATGTACAACCTTAAAAACCATTTGAATACAAGCAACCTTAAGTCTTCGAGTTCTTTATTCTCTCATTCTCTCATTAAATAATTATTTTTATCATTCGTTCGTAATAGATTTTTCTCGACTAGAAAAATCATTTTATATTTTGGTGTTTTCATTGAAAGAGAAAAAAACCTTTCTAAAATGCCTAGACCCAGATCAAACGCTGCCCTCAATGAGAAAACAGAACTGGAAACAGGAATGATCATGTTGATCAACCCACGCCACCAGCTGAAATGCTCCAAACAATTTTGACAGGAATGCAGGAGATGGAGCGGTGAAACAATGAGACGCTACACAGCGCATGACAGATAATGCAAGATCAAATTAATGCATTGCGATGGGAATCGACATAGACGCGTGTTGAAGTAAGTCAGCGGACCAATAATGAGGAGCGGGAAAGCCTTTCAGAGTAAAATGGACAGGATGCCATGCTGAAAAATCCTGTAATCAGCAGGAACGATCAACATGAGGACGAGAAAAGGCGGTAGAAGAGATGCTGGAGAAAAAGATGAGGGAGATGAGGAAGCTGGGGAATACGAAAAAGCTGTCATCGAGTCACTTACTCGTTTTCTATTATGTTAGGAAATTCTGGCTGCCCGGTGCCCAAATTCAAATGCTTTGAGGGGAAATCTGATCTTGTGGACCACCTCAGACGGTTCAAACAAGTAATGGCATTGTATAACCAGGAGGACGAGTTGATGTGCATAATGTTCCCTACTAGTCTTAACGGGAGCACTTTAAATTGGTATCATTCACTCCTTTCTCATTCGATTACTAACTTCATTGCTATGTCTTTGGTCTGTTTGGAACAATATTCTACATACCATTCGGTGATGGAAGATACAGAATACCTCTTAACCATCTCTATCAAGAAGGGGGAATCTTTGCGGGAGTACACACACAGGTTCATAAATGAAATGGCCATGGTAGAAAGTTGTGATGACCGAGTGGCAAGGCTGACTTTTAGATGGGGGTTGGATCCAAATTCACCTATCTTTGAGGACATATCAATGGTGAAACCGTTGTCCATGTAGGAAACCTTCCAATAGGCACAAACTTATATCTCGTTGAAAGAAGAAAAGAAAAGCTTGACGAAACTGACAGAACGAAAGATAGAGGAGCAATAGAATGGGAAGATTAGAAAGGAGTGATACATGGGGAGAGAATAAATGGGAAAAGACTGAGAACCGAGGAAGATTCATAGATGAGATTCATCCCAGGGATAAAGTCTACACGCCCCTCACCGTACATGTGAACCAGATTCTTGAAGTGATCAAGAATAAGGCATGGTTGAAGAGACCAACCCCGTTGACAAAAGAACCAAGTTACAAAGATAATGATAAATATTGTTCTTTCCACAGGAGTTACGGACATTACACGAGAGACTATTTCTAGCTCAAGGATTACATCAAGGAGTTGATAAAGGAAAGATACCTCCGACAATATGTCCATAAGGACTTACAAAAATGGGAATTGGAGAAGGAAGTCCAAGACAAATTGAAACAGCCATTTAGGATTGTCGATATGATACTCGCGCTTACTAACATGAGGGAACTACCAAGAAGGAGAGGAAGATGTATTGCAAGAAACCTATGTTAGAGGGATACATGGAGGAATAAAATTCATCGGATGACAACGAAAATCTGCAGTTGATATTCGATGAACTGGATCTAGAGTATGATGAATATCACAATGATGCTCTAGTCATTACTCTACAGGTTAGAAACTATTTGTTGAGGAGGAACTGATTGATGACGGGAGTTCTGTAAATATCCTACATCTCTCGAGAAAATGTCCATAGGAGATAAAAAGTTGCAGGGCCTATCATAGCTACTGATAGGTTTCAATAAGACTGTAAGCTATTCTAAAGGAATCATTACTCTCTCGTGAACATTGAGCCATTTTCCACCTAACAGAATTTTTAGTTTTGGACACTTCATCCATGTAGAATGCAATCCTGGAAAGGATGTGGCTACACAAGATGAAGGCTATTCCATCCACCTTGATCAAGTATTGAAATATCTGTCTCCAGATGGGATAAAGATGATAAAGAGAGATCAAGTTATTGCTCGCATCTGATCCATGATGGCACCAGAACCCGTTAGGCGAACCCAACGAAAAAGAAGCCAGATGGTCAAGAGGTCAAAGCAACAGAGCAATAGAAATCAAAGGACGATGAGTTAGATGGCATGTCAAACCCAGGGTATGAAGCATGAGAAGCAACTGAAACTCTATACCTTGAGGAGGGAACTGAAAAGAGAACTAAAATCGGGGCTAAACTTGATGAAACAAAAAAGGAAAGGCTAACAAACGTCCTAAGAAAGAACCAAGACATCCTCGCAAGTACGACCCAAGAAAGGCTAGGTATTCTGAAAAAGTATAATATGTCATAAGCTGAATACAGATCCCGCTGTAAAGCTGGTAAAGCAACAAAAAATAAGCGTTTCCATGTAACGGAATGATGTAATCAAAGAAGAGGTGGAAAAGCTTCTAAAGGCTGATTTCATCCTGGAAGTGGGCTACCCTAGGGGTGTTCATGGTTCTGTTCGAATCAGTTAGTAACTAAAAACTAAACCAAATCAAAATTTTTGATTCTACAATATATCAAACCAAATCGAACCGCAGTTTGTATAAGAACCAAACTGAACCGAACTTAAACTATTCGGTCCGGTGGTTCAATAGTAACATTGTAAAAAGCTCTCATCATTATGTAAAATCTTCAAAATCTAAGCCCCTCAAACCCTAAATCAGTCTCTAAATCCTTAAATCCCTAAATCCAATCCAAAAATCACCCATTTTTTTCGAAACAAAATCATGATCTAATTTAACAAGACAATCCTGGTAACATAAAAAGAAATAAGACAAAATTCATATAAAATTTATTACGTTCAAACTTCAAGTAAACAATACGGTACCCATTTATGATGAGAATCTTAGAACTTAAACAAACATAATATAAAATTCTTCTATACTTTTCTACCAACATCAGCGATGGAGATTGAATGAGATGAAATTAATCTGCTTACCTCATCATTGCTTGGGCGGAGATCGAACAATATGCTGATGCCGACGAAGTAGATTGAACAAGTCATAGATGATGGAGAAGTAGATCAAATGATAAGTGAATTACTCCTCTGCCTACTCGTTGTCCCTTTTAAAAAAGGTAGAATGTTTTAGAGATGGTCGCTAGAGTGAAGTAATCTTAGAGCTTCTAAAAGAACGCCATGGTTGGAAGCAATCTTAGATCCGCTTTAAAGAATAAGGTTGAATGTTGATGGAGAAATAGTCGCCAGAGAGAAGCAATCTTTAAGACTTCTAAAGAATGCAAGGAACAAAACCAGGGAGAGAAATAGAATAGAGAAGAGAGAAGAGGGAGGTGGCTATGATTGAAATAAGTTAGAGTTACTGCTTTACTTAGAGTATTTATATGTAATAATTTATATATATTCAGTTTAGTTCAGCTTAAAATCTATAAAATTTTGAACCAAATCGAAACTTCTATTCTTTCACTTTATCGAACCAAACCGAACCGTGAAATACTAACGAACCAATCGAATTGGTCATTTTTAATTCAGTTCGATAAAAAATTGTTCACCTCTCGAATTCTCGGAGTGGCTTGCTAACGCAACTTTGATTTTACTAGATTATGCCCATTCAGAAGGTCTGAATACCTTCTCCTCTCCGGCAGAATTCGGAATGCTGATTCAATCTGCTTTAGCATCGCGCCATTTAACCTATGGCGGTAACCTTTTATCCTTGTGATGACAAAAACATAAGGAATAACTCCAACATTTACTAAGTGTGTATTTGTATATATGTATAAATATGTTAAATTGGAATAAAGTGGGCTCTCATTAGGAGTAAGCGCAAGATTCGTTGGAGTAAACCTGCAAAGAACTCCCATAACTCATCGAGAGAGGACTCTGCCCATATGGCCCACTCGCCACCAGCAAAAACCAACGGTCCTTGATTTCTTTATCTTTGGATGGAAATTAAGCACAGGTGCGTGCGGCTTCCCCCCACGAGGGCTTAAGTAAAATATCCCCACTCCTGCACACTTGAGTTGAAATAGATCACGTATTACCTTGAAATCAAGGGGAGCTTTAAGAATGACTGTCAATATCACGTATACTCCTAAGATGTTCTCCCAAGATTAGGAAGAAGCTTACATGGGGCACAGTGTAACCACCTGAGAGCTAGCCTTGTTATATCAGGAACGGGAAGCTGGAGCCCAGCCTCAAAGTGGGACTGACAAAACGCAATCTCACCATTAGGAGGGGAGCAAGCTAGCTCATCGGGAAGAGGGAGTCGTAGAGTGATTGAGTCAGAAATGGATGTTATTGAGTCATGGTCCTCAGAGCAACTTCAATCATATAGATATTTATGAGTCATGGTCCTCGGAGCAACGTCAATCATATAAGTCTCTCTGACGCTCCCCACAGCCCCACCCTGTTCATGGTCACTTTCCTCACGCCCTCATCTGAACCAACCTCCAAATCGGCCCCGTCTGAGTCATGACTAATATATGCTTGTGATTCACCACTCTCGTGGCCTCTAGTGTCCAATGAGGGGGTCCCTAAAAATTCAGCCTCAAGTGAACCCAACTCGACAAAAGAGTCATTTAGTGAATCAGAAGCTGAAGACATGATTAAGCAATGAATGTGAAGATGATTATGACCTAAAAAATACAACAAACAAAGGTCATGCAATGTTGAGATAAGGGGACATAATAGTGCATAATGGAGATAAAGAGGCTAAAGGGGCATGATAGTACAAAGGTCATGCAATGTAAAGATAAAGGGACATAACAGTACCAAAAGAGAAGGTAATAAGGGTCTGACCCCGGGGATACGACCACACTAGCCGCCGAGACCCCGGGGACACCCAAGATCAGGGTCTCACGGGCACCCGAGGCCATGACCTCGGGGACACTTGAGGACACGGCCTCCGGGATGGCCTCGAGTATGCCTGTGGCACCAACCTCAAGGACACAAGAGGTCCCGACCTCCAAACACACCTTACTCATCCTAGCTCTACTCTATGGAAAATAAATAACGAGACAAAAGGAAAAGAAATGAGAGAGAGGAGTACCTTGCACCAAGTGGAGGAGAAAGGGAAGAGTGAAAATGAGGAGATGAAGAACCTTCTATTTATAAAGATCCAAGGTTTCTCCTAACCATCCAAAGAACCCCTGGGTTGAAGGCTTAGATCACCTCGGGTAACACAACTATTATGACCCTTACAAAATGCACATGTCTTTTCACTTAGCTAAACTCCTCGAGTCCAATCCAGGGATATTATGGATATCGACTAGTTGAGGGCAATTGTTATACTTATTTTTTGGATATATGAAAAAGGCCTTTAAGGACATGTTAGAGGTCATCTGGGACTTTCTAGCTTCTCAAGTCATATTTTTAGGACCCTAGAACATATTGAAATAGTTTCAAGACTGTGCGCCGTGAGTCCTCCAAACCCGAGACCGAACCCCTCAAGGAGTGTCGAGGCCACCCCTCAAGTGTAGCCCGAGGAAGAATCCTCCCCGAGGCCATCCCCTGGGGCACCTTGAGGACACCCCATGGGGGCAACCCGAGGCCACCCTCTTGGGGGCACCTCGAGGCCACCCTGGGGGAGCCCAAGGCCTAGGCGTAGCTTTTTGTAGATGGTCTTGAGGCGACCTCATAGACCATCCCCATGCCAATCATTT
Source organism: Datisca glomerata (assembly GCA_003255025.1). Classification (NCBI taxonomy): domain Eukaryota; kingdom Viridiplantae; phylum Streptophyta; class Magnoliopsida; order Cucurbitales; family Datiscaceae; genus Datisca; species Datisca glomerata. The sequence continues at coordinate 1,139,735 of QANY01012956.1, forward strand.
CAAGACCCTCGAGGGTCGTAGATGGTGTTCGTGTAAATAAACTTGTATTTTGACTAAGTCCCAACAGAGAAACTTGAAAATGGACTTACGGGCGGGAAATATCTCACCTCAGTTCAAATATGGCACCTGGGCTTAAGTAGAAGCTTGTAGAGGGTCATCATATACATTTATACACCTAGACCAATCATGGATATGGTATGAGATAGTACAATAATCTCACTACCCAAGGAGTCAGTGAACATGTGCCAAACAGGGTGTCATCATAAGCATTTATTATAGCGCTCCAATAGAGGTCGTGGAAATACATTATGGGATATATGGATAGGTTGTCCTGACACCCGAGAGAATCACCTCATACCTCGTACCCCACCAAGCCAATTAGAGTAGTCTGAAGTTGCAGGTTGGTCCGAGGAGGCACCCTATTAGAGGAGAGGCCTACTACTGTACAGAGACCAACCCAGCCTTAATGATAGCTTTCCACTATAAATACCCTAATAAATGCACTTTCAAAGGTATGCAACAACTTTCAACTACTTCTCTACTTTAATCTCTTCATCTATTTACTAAATTAAGCTTCTGAGGGGTAAAAAAGAAACCAGCCCCCTTCTTCCTTGGTCTCTTACATTGCAGGTGTGGAGAGAGAAGTGGATTAGAGACATTGCTGGCCTGATCTCATCCTCGAGATTTAGCCGTTAACATCACCGTTGCAACTTTTGAACAACCTGTCATCTATGTAAACCTCCACAGTTCTTCCAATTTATTCTTGAAAAATTTTATTCACTAGTCTCTGATAAGTTGCACCTCCATTTTTCAAACCAAAACCATCACTTTATAACAGAAAAATACCATGATTAGTTACAAAAGAGGTATTTTCTTGATCATGTTGGAACATTTTCACCTGATTATATCCTGAAAAGACATCCATGAAGATGAGGAGCTCATGTGTCGATGTTGCATCCACCACTTATCTATTATCGACAACAGATAATCGTTTTTTGGGTAGGCTTTGTTTAAATCAATAAATTCAACACAGATTCTCCATTTTCTGTTATTCTTTCTTACCATTCACATGCCTCGGGGTATACTATAAATAACTTATCCTTCCATGGCTTTCTTTTTTGCTATGTCTTTGCAAATGGCTTTTTAGTAAGCAACTTATGTATGTGTTCATTTTCTCATGTGTATCTAAGGCTAAGAAGCAAGAGAATGTATCTAAGAAGAGGAAGAGGGAAAATGTTAAGGATCATTCTCCTATGTCAAAATGGGGGTTGTCCCGGAGGGTCCTTTCATGGTCCCACTAGACCAACAACACTCCTGATGGCACTGGCTGCCCATCTCACACCCCTAGACAGGTAGACAACACCCTTGATGGCCTTAGTGGGTAACCCCTCGCCCTCAGCCTGTAGGTATAGTTTTAGCAACTTTGCAAGACCTTCACATGCCTTTACTTCACCTCCTCAGGTTACCCACAAAGAGTATATTGAGCATTTACCAAATTTTTGCCCGAAGAAGGTGAGGGTAGAGGGAGATGACATGGATCAACTTAGTGACCTCAACGAGCATCACGACACCTTCTCCTTCGGGTCTAGACTCCATACCACCCTCATCGAGGCAAACCTATAATCTCCTCTGAGTATGAGGGTGACATTATCCCGCGGGATCGCGGGGAAGAGGTATTTGATACTGTGAAAGGCCTCGATGTCGGCACGATTCATTCTGAGGTGGTTGCTAGTGTCCCAACATCTCATGATGAGATAGCCATTGATGATAGGGTGATTTTCAATTCGCAGGGGGGGTCCTAGTGCTATAAGGGTGGAATGTTCCAGTAAAAACTGTGATGTTGGTGGAGTTGACTCAACCCTCGGAGGTCTCCCTGATGTTAATTGAGGTACCAGGGGTGTCCATGGGAACTTGTAACCTTATTTATGAGTTTTAGAAGATGCTACCTTTGATGAGAATGTCGGGCCCTCTAGGAGTAAGGAACTCCCAAGGTGATTATTTCTGATAATGATGACCACAATAACGACAGAAGCCATGAGTTCCTCATTAGGATGAGGGCTGACATGGAGACTTTTTTGGAGAGGCACATGGAGTGATTCATAGTTCACGGGGCATTGGGTCTATTAGAGTTGGGGGACCAAAGTCTCTCTTCCATTAGTGTTGGTGCCACCACACAGGTTGATCTCTATATTCTTTCTTTTTATTTAGTTAACTTATCTTTAGTAGGGTTTATTGATTGATCTCTATCTCAGGTATCTATGGCGTGTGCTCTGTTGGAGCTTCGTGGGGATCAACTCAAGGTTGACCTTGATGTTGCCTGTGTATGTGCCAAGCGAGCTGAGGAAGATAGGTCCTTTTATCATCAAAGAAAATAAGTCGCCCAAGTCTCCGATCAGGGACCTCACCAATGAGTTAGGGGATCATGGTACAGGGACATCTGATGAGATCGCCCGTTGATAGGTAGAGTTGGAGGTGGTCCACCCGAGCATGCAAAGAAGTTAGAGGCTGCACAGCGCATGCACGAGGCCACTACGCACTTGATTGGGGAGTTAGTGGCCACGTAATGCCTACATGCCCATATGGCCCGAGAGCTCGAGGATTGTCGTATTGCGCGTGGTGCATATAGTGGTGACTTGAGTTCTGTCCTAGCTAAGGTTGAGACTCTTCACTCACAAGTAGGGGAGAAAGATATGAACCTTCAGAAATCTATGGCTGAGGTCAAAGCGCAGCAAGTGGAAATGACTAAGCTCAAGAACACTATCCAGAACCTGCAGCGTGAGATCTTCCTTGTTATGCATGCACTTATATAGGCTAGGGCTAAACAAGTCTTAGTAGAAGATAATCTAGCCAAGGGAGAAGATATTTTAGCCAATGCCCAATATGATGTTAAATGGTCAAAACAGGAGCTTGCTAGGGTGCAGGTTGAGTTATCACATGCTAGGTCTGAGGTTAGATCTACTCGGAGGTGTGCCAATTCAGCTGAACGAAATCTGACTTTGTTTCAATCCATCATGGTTGATGATTTATTTGAAGAATTTGGTGTCGGCATAGCCTCAACGAGATGGTTGGTTTTGGAGCATTACCCCTATTTGGATCTCAGTTTCCTCCCGAGAGTATATGCCATCTCTCCTCCTCATCCTCCCTCGACTTGATCTTCAATAAACACTTGTTTGGTTTTTTGTTTTGGGTAATATGTAATGGTAATGGAACATATGATGTTTGCTTACTTTTATGAATATCAATTGAAATTTGATTTTGCACTTCATTTATTAGGGTCTTAGTAATGACCCTTCCTTCCCCCTAGCATGGACTGTTGCTATAGCCAGTTCGGGCTAAAGTGTGTTGATAAGTCATGGTGTTAGGTCTGACGGCTTCTTAGGTTCACTTCGGCCATGAGGAGCCTAATGATATTACCAACCTCAACTGTGAGGTATAATCTATTGGCCCTTGAATTCACTTCGGCCTTGAAGAGCCTAATGATATTGGTAATGACCGTGGGGTACGGCCCAAGAGTTCAAGAATTATTATGACCGTAGGGTGCGGTTTATTGGCCCTCGGTTTCACTTTTACTTTGAAGAGCCCAAGGGTCTCAGTTGCCTTGATTGTGTGGTTCAGCCTAAATGTTTAAAAATTATCATGACTGTGGGGTGCGATTTGTTGGCCCTCGAGTTTGCTTCTACTTTGAAGATCCTGAGAGTCTTAATTGCCTTGACCGTGGGGTTTGGCCTAAGTGTTTAAGAATTATCATAAATACTAAAAAATGGCTATACTTAGGGTCTTTTCATTCATATTTTAGCCATACATTCATGTCTTGATATCATACATCTACTTAAGGGTAATATATTTTCAAGTGTTTTGCGTTCCATGGGTGTTTAAGTATTTTCCCCAGCGATCCTCTAACTCGTAGGTTCTAGGCCAAAGTGCTCGGACAACCTTATAAGGTCCCTCCCAGTTGGGACCAAGAGGTCCTTTGACACGATCAGGCTCAAACTCTTATTTTTGTAGTACGAGGTCATCTAACTTGGATGACCTTACATTCACTCGTGAGTTGTAATGGCGGGTGACCCTTTTCTTATATGCTAATGTCCTTAGCCGAGCTTGTTCATGATGTTCTTCGATTAGGTCAAGTTAGACTCCCGAGGCTTCTTCATTCACCTCCTCATCATATGAGCAATGCCTTTTCGTGGGCATCCCAATTCCTACGGGGACCATTGCTTCTATCCATAAGGCAAGAGAGAAAATAGTATCTCTCGTTGACCCTCGAGCTGTGGTTCGGCAAGACCACAGGACCCCAACAAGTTCTTCGGGTCATGCTCTTTTTAGGTCTTGGAGCCTCACTTTTAGGGTGTGCTTGATAATCTTATTAACGGCATCCACTTGTCCATTAGCCTAAGGATAGGCCGGTGAGGACTTGATGTACTTGATTCCAAATCCATCATAAAATTCTTTAAACCTTACATTATCGAACTATTTCCCATTATCCGCCACAATAGTTTGAGGAATGCCAAATCTGCATAAAATATTTTTCCACACAAAAGCGATCATCTTTTGTTCTGTCATTGTTGCCAATGGCTCAGCCTCAGTCCACTTGGTGAAATAGTCCACAGGTACTCAGGCGAATTTCACTTGCCATTTTCCCATTGGGAGAGGGCCTATGAAGTCGGAACCCCAATGCGAAAAAGGCCACGGACTAATCATGGACGTAAGCTCCAGTGGGGGCTGTTGAACGTAAGGGGCGAATTTCTAGAAGAAATCACATCTTGTCGCGAATTCCTTTGCATCTCTTTTCATAGTAGGACAGTAAGTGCCCTTCCTAATTAGTTTGTGTGCAAGAGCTTGCCCTCGTAGATAGTTTCCGTATACGCCCTCATGCACCTCTTTCATGACATAGTCAGCCTCCATCTTTCTCAAGCACCTTAGGTATGATAGTGAAAACCCCCTTCAATATAGGATTCCTCTAGTAGAGTATATCGGCCTGAGGCATACCAAACTCGTCTTGCTTCAGTTTTGTCCTCTGGGAGTATCTCTTGACTAAGATAGCGAATGATAGGATCCATCCACTCGCCCTGGGTGATGTCCAGTTCCATAAACTCCAACACCTTAATGTTTGGGCGGGCGAGGTGTTCCACCGGGATAGTCATGTCTAGCTCATGCCCAGATGCTGAGGCTAGTCTTGCAAGGGAGTCAGCATTACTATTCTGGGACCTCGAGATGTGGTCGATTTGATGGCCGCCAGGTTTAAAGAGGAGGGTATTGACCTTAGTAAGGTATTTTTCCATACATTCCACATTAGCTTGGAAGTCCCCTTTCACTCATCACACTACAAGCTGCAAGTCACTGTATATTATAATATTCTTGACCCCCAAGACTTAGCCAACCTCAGGCTTGCGAGTGGCGCCTCATACTTTGCTTCAACATTTGTGGCTGAAAATCTCAATTTGAGGTCATACTCGAGCTTGATCCGATCATGAGTGATGAGACTGCTCCGCTTCCAACTGCGTTGCTGGATCTATCGACGTAAAGTTCCCATAGCGTTTCTTCATCAGGGACCGAGGTCGGGGCTAACTCCACCAAGAAATCAGCCACGGCTTGACCTTTGATTGTAGTGCTTGGTTCAAACTTTATTTTGAACTCCGATAACTCAACATCCCACTTAGCTATCCTTCCAGACACTTCGGGTTTCATCAACACCTACTTCAACGGATACTCGATCCTGATGGTGATTGGGTGTGCCTAAAAATAGGGTCTCAGTCTTCATGTAGATGTAACAAGCGCATAAGCTAGCTTTTCCAAGTCTGGGTATCGTGACTCAGCGTCGACAAGAGCTTTATTGGTGTAATATACACGCCTCTGAATTTTCCCTTCTTCCGTGACTAGGGCTGAGCTGACTGCCGCTAGAGTGGTAGCCATGTACATGAAGGGAAACTCCCATGGGACAGGCTTGCTGAACAAGGGTGGCTTTCCTAAATACTCCTTCAGCTTCTGACCGACCTTGTTGTATTCGTCTGTCCATTGGAAATCCTTTCACTTTTTGTGATAAAAAGAGCAAGCACTTGTCTGTAGCTCGGGGCACGGACCGATTTAGGACAGCTACCCGTCCATTTAACCGCTGCACTTCTTTTATATTTCGGGGTGGTTGTATCTCCATAAGAGCTTAGATATTATCTGGGTTTGCTTCAATCCCCCTTTGGTTTACTATGAACCCAAGAAACTTATTCGCTCGTACTCCGAAAACACACTTGGTTAGGTTAAGCCTCATGTTGTACTCCCTTAGAGTTGAAAAGGTTTCGACTAGGTCTGTCAGGAAGGAGGTAATAGTGGTGCTCTAAACAAGCACGTCATCAACGTATACCTCCTTGTTCATCCCTATTTTCTTCGGTAACATCTTGTTGACAAGGCGCCGATATGTGGCCCTAACGTTCTTTAACCCAAAGGGCATGGCTTTATAATAATACAAACCCATTTTGGTGGTGAATGCAGTCTTTTCTTCATCTGAGGGATACATTCTTATTAGATTGTAGCCTGAGGACGCATCCATGAAACATAAAACCTCATATCACGATGTGGCATGCACCAGCTGGTCTATCCTTGGAAGTGGGAAGCTATCTTTGGAGCAGGCCTTGTTGAGGTCAGTGAAGTCAACACACATTCTCCACTTCCCATTTGATTTCTTCACCATCACTACATTTACTAGCCATTAGGGGTAGCAGACCTCTTTGATGAGTTGGCCTCCAATAGCTTATCCACTTCTTCATTCATGGCCTTGATTCTTGTTTTGTCGAACTGTCGCCTCTTCTTCCTGATTGGTTTAGCCTCAAGTTTCACCCGTAGTCTGTGTACTTTTTGACCTTTAGGCAAAGATATCCATGTTAGATCAGAGGAATGTAATTAGCTCAGCTTCTGATTCACCGGTGAGGTTATTCCCAATTTTAGTTAATTTAGTTAGGTCGCATGTGACCAGCACAACTTCCTTAACCTTCTATGCTGGTTTCGCGCGAGCCCTGCCTTCCTCTCTATCATCCGATGTCATTTGTAATGGGGTGTCTTATGGGGTGACACTTTCACTTTCTTCCATCATGTCCTCAGGATCTTGGATCATTAAAATGGGTGTTTCTCTTCTAACCAGCACAACTTCCTTAACCTCCTCTACTGGTTTCGCGTGAGCCCTACCTTCCTCTCGGTCATCCGATGTCATTTGTAACGAGGTGTCTTGTGGGGTGACACTTTCTCTTTCTTCCAACATGATCCTGTTGTAAGCTTGGGTGTCGTCGACCACCAGGAACTTTGTCCTCAGTGTGACCTATTGTGGGTACTCTCCCATGGTGACTGGAAGTTCAATGCTCCCATGAGGGAATATGATTTCTCCTCCAAAGCTATCTTTGGGGCAGGCCTTGTTGAGGTCAGTGAAGTCAACAGACATTCTCCACTTCCCATTGGATTTCTTCACCATCACTACATTTACTAGCCAATGGGGGTAGTGGACCTCTCTTATGAGTTGGTCTCCAAGAGCTTGTCCACTTCTTCGTTCATGGCCTTGGTCCTTATTTTGTGGAACCGTCACCTCTTCTTCCGAACTGGTTTTTTAGCCTCAGGGTTCACCCTTAATCTGTGTGCTCTGACCTTTGGGTCTATCCCCGGCATGTCATCATGGGTCCAGGCGAAGATATCCATGTTAGATAAGAGGAATGTAATTAGCTCAGCTTTTGATTCACCGATGAGGTTGCTCCAAATTTTAGTTAATTTAGTTAGGTCGCATGTAACCAACACAACTTCCTTAACCTCCTCTGCTGGTTTCACGTGAGCCTTGCCTTCCTCTCGGTCATCCAATGTCCTCGAGATCTTGGAGCATTAAAATGGGCGCGTCTCTCCTACGCAACAATGTGGCATAACACTTTCTAGAGGACCTCTGCCCCTCTTTTACAGTTCCCACACCATGTGGAGTGAGGAACTTCATGTCTTGGTGGTAGGATTAGGGGACTTCTCTAGCCATGTGTATAAATGGTCGTCTCATGATCCCATTGTAAGCTTGGGTGTCGTCGACCACCAGGCACTTTATCATCAGTGTGACCTATTATGGGTACTCTCCCATAGTGACTGGTATTTCGATGCTCCCATGGGGGAATATGATTTCTCCTCCAAAGATATCTTTGGGGCAGGCCTTATTGAGATCAGTGAAGTCAACACATATTCTCCACTTCATATTAAATTTTTTCACCATCACTACATTTGCTAGCCACTAGGGGTAGTGGACCTCTCTGATGAGTTGGCCTCCAAGAGCTTGTCCACAACTTCGTTCATGGCCTTGGGCCTTGTTTTATCCAACTGTCACCTCTTCTTCCTGACTAGTTTAGCCTCAGGGTTCACCCGTAGTCTATGTACTCTAACCATTGAGTCTATCCTCGACATGTCATCATCGGTCCAGGCAAAGATATCCATATTAGACCAGAGGAATGTAATTAGCTCAGCTTATGATTCACCGGTGAGGTTGCTCCCAATTTTAGTTAATTTAGTTAAGCCGCATGTGACCAGCACAACTTCCTTAACCTCCTATGCTGGTTTCGCGCGAGCCCTGCCTTCATGATCTTGGAGCATTAAAATGGGTGCTTCTCTCCTACGTAATGACATGGCATAACACTTTCTAGAGGATTTTTGCCCCTATCTGACAGTTCCCACACCATGTGGAGTGAGGAACTTCATTACTTTGTGGTAGGATTAGGGGACTGCTCTAGCCATGAGTATAAATAGTTGGCTCATGATCTTGCTGTAAACTTGGGTGTCATCGACCACCAGTAACTTTGTCATCAATGTGACTTATTGTGGGTACTCTCCCATGGTGATCGAAAGTTCAATGCTCCCATTGGGGAATATGATTTCTCCTCCAAAGCCTACTACGCTTGTGGCCTCAGGAATGCAGTCATTAGGGACAAGTCTCATTTGCATCAGGGCTTCTGTCCCAAGTATGTCAGCAGAATTGCCCCCGTCGATGAGTAATTGATGGACTCGAATGTTTGCAATGGGGAGGGTGACTACCAAGGTGTCATTATGGGGGTGGTGGACACCTACTAGGTCTCAATCTATAAAGGTCACCTCTTCTTGTGCATGTATGAAGTAACAAGTGTTGATGTCATGTTGCTCTCCGTGAAGGTAATGAAAGGTTATATGGGCTACATTGAAATAAGCATCAGGTTCCTTCCTTGCTTGCCGGGCTAAGTTCCTCCGACTCTGGTTCAAGTTGCCTCCATGCAGTCCTCCCCATATGGTATTTTCTTCCTAAGTGGTTGTTTCTAGGGGTCTTGTTTCATTGTCAGCCCTCTGTGATGGTGGTGGCATATGCCCTCATCGTCTGGCAGCCACATACTCCTTGAGATACCCTCTTTGGACCAAGTTTTGGAGTTCCTATTTAAGGTCATGACATTTAGCTGAGTAATGCCTACGGTCTTTGTGAAACAAGCAATATCTATTCTTGTTTCGGATCTTTGGGTTTCCTTTTAAATTTTCTGGTCATCTTAGCAACCCCGTATCTCCGATTTGCATGAGTATATGCTCATGGGGTGCTGTTAATAGAGTTAGGTTAACAAACCAGTCTACATGTAAAGACTTTAGCTTGCCTGGCTCAAGTGATCTTGTTTCCTCACAAGGTCTTTTCTTCCCTCCCCATTGGTCAGGTTCCTTCTTTTTTCCCTTGGCTTATCCTTGGTTTGAAACCTATCTCGCGAGATTAGGAGCTCAGCTGCACTCATGTACTTCTGAGAGCAGGTAAGGATCTCAGAGAAACTTGTGGGTGTCTTCTTTGCCAAGGACCATAATAACCTCTTGTCACTTAACCCGGCCATCATTGTCGTGAGGGCTATGTCATCACTGTATCTCTCCACTTTCAGGGCCTCCGCATCGAACCTGACAATATAGTCGCACAAGTTTTCATCTCTATGCTGCCTGACGGTGAAGAGATGAGTGGCAGGCTTGCACTAGTCTCTACCCCCTAGAAATTGATGGATGGACATCTTGCTGAGTTCACCAAATGATGAGATAGAGCCTGGCTTTAGTTGTCGATATCAAGAGCGGGCTAAGGATGTTACTGTAAGAGGGAATGCTTTACACATAATAGCCCATGGGGTACCCTGGAGCTCCATCCAAGTCCTAAAAGACTCCAAGTACTTAGTAGGGCATGATGGATGACATCTTAAACCGTGAGGTCATCTCAGCACCCATTATCTCCTCTGTGAATGGAGGTCTGCATGCTGAAGCAGGTACTCTGCTGAGTATGGGATCTCAGAGCTATTTTATCTCTGCCCCTAGCCCCATATTGTTTTCCTATGTGTCTTCGACTTTGGTCTACGCCTTCCTTTTTTCCATTGAGCATCTTGCGTAGATTCTTAGGGTTGTTAAGATGTGCACCCCAGGGTCATTCGACACTAGTCCCAGCGTTCTGGTCTTGCTGTTTCACCTCCTCTTCTATGACCTCCTCTAGATTGTGGGTCCCAACGTGAGGGGCTCGACGCAGATGGTTAAGGGTTAGGACCTGCCACAATAATTCAAAAATTTCCTCTCATTGGGTTGGGCGGTTTCTTCAAGCGTTGACCATTCAATTTAGTTGGGGTATTGCGGCTGGCACTTCATCGGGAATTGGGGGCTCCATTGAATGCACAGATGGGGCGGGCCCTCAGTTACTTATTGTCCGGTTCGATCTTCAACTCATTCTCTTAGCTCTTCATTTGGAAACTACGAGATAAAGTATGCTTACTCTTTCATTCCAATAGATCAAGGCCAATTGTTGAGATCAGGCCAACAATGTTTCTGCTCCACTTCTCTCTCCACACCTATAATGGAGGAAGGTAAAGTAAGAGACCAAGGAAGAATGGGAGTGGTCTCTATTTTACCCATTCGAAGCTTAAGTCAGTAAAGAGATGAATAGAGTTGAGTAGAGAAGTAGTTGAAAGTTGCTGCGTACCTTTGAAAATGCATTTACTAAGGTATTTATAATGGAAAACTGGTCTTGAGGCTGGGTTGGTCTCCTTATAATTTCACGTATCTCTTCCAGTGGGATGCCTCCTCAGACCAACCCACGGCTTTAGGCTTCTCTAATTGGCTTGGTGGGGTATGAGGTATTAGGTGATGACCTCGGGTGTCAGGACAAACATGTCCTCTTATCCTACAATGTACTTTCTCAACCTATATTGGACTGGCCGTAATAAATACTTACGATGGCACCATGCTTGGCGCAATTTGACTGACTCATTGGGTAGTGGGATTCATTCTCTGTCTCATACATCATTCCTTATTAGTCTAGGTATATTAAATGTATACGATGACACCCTACAAGCTTTTACATCGGCCCAAGTGCCCTATTTGAACTGAGGTGGGAGATTTCTCGCCCGTAAGTCCCCATTTCAGTACGAATTTATCTCTGCTAGGACTTAGTCAAAATACAAGTTGATTTACACAAATACCATTTACGACCCTCAAGGGTCTTGAAATGTTTAGCCTGGGGATGGTCTTCGAGGTCACCTCAAGACCCTCTACGAAGAGATGCGCCTAGGCTTCAGGCTCCCTCTGGGGTAGCCTCGGGGTGCCTCTTAGAGGTGGCCTTGGGGTTCCCCTTAAGGGTGGCCTCGGGGTGCCCCGGGAGGGGGGGTGGCCTTGAGACTCCTTGAGGGCTTCGGGGGACTCACGACACCCAATCTTGAGACTGCTTTCAATGTATTCTAAGGTCCTCAAAACTATGACTTGAGAACCTAGAAAGTCTCAGATGACCTCTAACGTGTCCTTAAAGGTCTTTTTCAGATATCTAAAAAATGGGTATAACAGGTATGATCATATCAAAGATCTTGATGATGCCTTTTCAATCTGGAGAAATAGGTCCATGAAGCTAAATCTAGAAAAATGCACATTCGAAGTTAACCCGAATCAAGAGAAAGACATCATGTAGATTAAGTCCCCTTAAAAACGTAAGGAAATATAAAGTCTAACGGGAAAATTAGAGTCTCTGAACAGATTTCTCTCGAGATCAACGGACAAGTGCAAACTGTTCTTCACAAAACTGAAGAACAAATTCGTTGACAGTTGGGATAATGAGTTTGAGGATGCTTTCAGAAATATCAATGAGTGCTTAACATCTCATTCGTTGCTTTAAAGCCACTTCGTAGTGAAGAATTACTTCTTTATGTGGCAATCTCATAAACGGCACTGAGTGCCATTCTAATTAGGGAGGAAGACATGAGGCATAAACATGTTTACTTCGTAAGTAAAAGTTTACTGGCAGCGGAAGTTAGGTACAAAGGGATGGAAAAGTTAGTATTGGCCATTGTAGTAGCGACAAGAAAACTTAGGCCATACTTCCAAGCTCGCAGCATAAATGTGTTAACTAACTAACCTATCAGAAGTCTATTGCACATTTTTTATCTGGGGAAATAGGTCCATGAAGCTAAATCCAAAAAAATACACATTCGAAGTTAACTCGGATCAAGTGAAAACCATCATGTAGATTAAGTCTGCTTAAAAATCGTAAGGATATACAAAGTTTAACGGGAAAATTAGAGCCTCTGAACAAATTTCTCTCGAGATCAATGGACAAGTGCAAACTATTCTTCACAAAACTAAAGAATAAGTTTCATCGACAGTTGGGATGATGAGTTTGAGGATGCTTTCAGAAAGATCAACGTGTACTTAACATCTCATTCATTACTTTAAAGCCACTTCCTAGTGAAAAATTACTTCTTTGTGTGGTAGTCTCACAAACGGCAATGAATATCGTTCTAATCAGGGAGGAAAACATGAGGCGTAAACTTGTTTACTTCATAAGTAAAAGTTTACTGGCAGCGGAAGTTAGGTACAAAGGGAAGGAAAAGTTAGTGTTGGCCATTGTAGTCGCGACAAGAAAACTGAGGCCATACTTCCAAGCTTGCAGCATAAATGTGGTAACTGATTAACCTGTTAGAAGTCTATTGCAGTCACTAGAAGTTAGCGAAAGGATGACAAAGTGAGCAATTGAACTTAGTCAGTATGAAATCCAGTATGAGCTAAGAACGTCCATCAAATAATAAGTTTTGGTTGATTTTGTAGCAGACTTCACTCAAGGAGAAGAAAATGAAAGTAAAGAATTTCAAACAAAAGCCGAGAACAGATTAAGGAAGTTGTTCGTTGGCGAGGCCTCCACTAACATGGGGGCCGGTGCGGGAGTAGTGGTGCGACCTTATTTAGAGAAACTTTTGGACACTCGATCTTATTTGGGTTCAACGCATCAAACAATGAGGCAGAGTATGAAGTCTTAATAGTAGGAGTCGGCATGCTGCTAGAACTCTAGGTAGAGGAAGTAAAAAAATTATGATTCCATGCTAGTTATGAAACAGGTAACGAGAGATTTTACAGCGAAAGTCACAAAGATAGTAGAGTATTTACAACGGGAAAAAGAACTGTTGCGTCTGTTGAAGAACTACGAAATCCACCAAATCCCAAAGGCTAAGAATGAGCATGTAGAAGCGTTGGCAAACTTTATATCATCGCTACAACTTCCTTACAAAAGGAATGTGCCAATGGAATTTCTTGAAGAGTCAAGTATAAAATTCCCGTTGTCAAACGTAGCTGACTTGGAACTGAAGTGGCACCTAGCTAGAAAGACGATATAATCTGTTACCTAGCAAAATGAGAATTACCTGAGGATAAACATCTGGGAAGGAAAATTCAGCAGTAAATGACAGGTATTCTTTAATTAATGGAACTTATATAGAAGGTCTTTTTCAGGTCCATATCCAAAGTGTTTGTAAGCAAAAGAAGCCCAATATGTATTAGCTGAAATTCATGAAGGAATATGTGAAAATCACACCGACGGAAGGTCACTGCACATAAAATTGTAAACGATGTTTATTATTGGGCAAATGTGCATTAAGATGCCAAACAGTATGGAAAAATCTCGACAAATGCCAATGATTCACCCCGTATAAAAAATGGCAAGCTCATAGCCGTTCATGCAATGGGCCATGGATACCGTTGGGCCACTTCCTATGGCACCCATTCCAAAGCACTTTCTGTTGGTTGCGACAGATTATTTCATTAAATGGATTGAAGCGGAAGTGTATGTGAGAATTCGAGAAGAGGAAAGGAGTGGTTTCTTGTGGAAAAACATTACATGAAGGTACATGATTCCATGATTCATCGTCTTTGACAATGAACTTCAGTTACGGGGAAGACGGTTAAGGCTTTCTGTGAAGGTTTGAAAATCATCAATCCATTTTCTACGTCATATTACCCGCAGGAAAATGACCAAGCAGAAAGATCAAATCAAATTATATTTGAATGAATGAAAAAACGGCTAGAATCAGCCGAAGGAAATGGGTGGAAAAGCTGCCAGTGGTATTATGAGCGTACAAGACTACTCTTAGGGAGTCAACGGGAGAACCCCGTTCACCTTGGCATATGGAACAAAAGCGATAATACCTGTCGAGATTGGAAGTCCAACTGTGAAATCAAGTCTGAACAAGCCTCAAAATGTGGAATTAATGAAGGAAAACTTTGATCTTCTGGAAGAACGGTGAGAAACGGCTCTATATAGAATGGCCAACTTCAATTAGAAAATGAGAACTTACTTTCGAAAGAACATTCAGAAACGAGGATTCCAGAAAGAAGAATTGGTGTTGAAGAAAATCTTTTCAGACAGAAGGGAAACTCGGACCAAAGTGGGAAGGTCCATATATTGTCAGCGGAATTGCAGGCAGTGGATATTATTATTTGACAACGGAAGATAGGAAAGACTTGGCTAAACCTTGGAATGCTGCGCATTTGAAAAGACATTATTCTTAAATTTTAAACTCATTATATGAAATATTTTCATGTGGTTTTTCCTGTAAGAGTTTTCCACGTAAAATTTTTGGTGTCAACTTTCTTTCCCTCCCCCGGCAAAAGATAAACAACAAATGGAACTAGGGTCATATTCTACAATGAACCTAAGTCCTTGAGAACAGACTGTACTACAATGGACATCTGTTCTCTAAAGGAAAATGGGGGCAGGCTCTATGATGAACCTATGTCCTTGTGAACGAACTGCACTATAATTGGCATCTGTTCTCTAAAGGAAACTGAGACCGTCGTTCCACAATGAACCTAAGTCCTTGAGAACAAACTACACTATAATGAGCATCTATGCTATAAAGAACATAAGTTGAGAACAGATTGCACTACGATGAGCATCTATTTTCTAAAGGAAACGAGGACCATGATTCTACAATTAACCTAAGTCCTTGAGAATGAACTACACTACAATGGAGAACTGTTCTCTAAAGAAAATCAGGACCATGGTTCTACAATGAACCTTAGTTCTTGAGAACGAACTACACTACAATGGACATATATTCTCTAAAGGAATCTGGGGCCATGGTTCCATAATGAACCTAAGTCCTTGAGAACAAACTGTACTACAATGGACATCTGTTCTCTAAAGGGAACCAGGGTTGTGGTTCTACAATGAATCTAAGTCCTTAAGAACGGACTACATTACAATGGGCATTTGTTCTCTAAATAAAAACAAGGTCATGATTCTGCAATGAACCTATCATTGAGAATGGACTACACTAAACATTTATTTTCTAAAGGAAATTGAAGATTAAAGTTCTGGGAAACGCAAGTCCTTGAGAACGGAACATGCTACAGAAAGTGGTCGTTCTTAAAAGGAAGTTGAAGTTTTAAAATTTTCAAGTTCTTGAGAATGGATCATAGTTGTTCTATAAAAGAAATTGAAGCTTAATTAAAGCTTAAAATTTTGCAAGTCCTTGAGAACAGATCATGGTTGTTCTCAAAGGAAATTGAAGCTTAAAAGAATTGTCTTTGAAAACAGGAATGCAACAAAAAATGATTTCAACAGAAGTGAGATTGCTAAAGTTATTGGAAAAATAAAAGCCTTTTTCTCATTGATGAAATGGAAATTACAAAAAAGAAAAAGAAAAGATAAGTGCAAAACATGGAAGCCAAATTACAGAAAAGTAAAGTACCAAAAACTAAGAAATAATGATTGCTAATCAACAATGGGAATGACAGCAACATCTTCACTAAGGTTGACGACAACAGCTTCAATTTTATTGGCAATGACTTCAGGAAGGTTGACGAAAACATCCCCGGTCGAACCATTGATCTATGCTTGAACTTCAGGAGGCAAGTCACAGAGGGGTTTTCTGGGAGGAGCCTTTGATGAGTCATCTCTATAACCCAAGCTATAGATGACTTGTTCGGCTTCATCAAAAATTGATTGGTACTCATCCCCCACCTCTTTTTCTCTCTCCTCCATTGCTCGAACCTTATCGAGCTCAGCTGCCATCAAAGACTCTTAAGCCGCCTTTAGAGATTTTACGAGTTTAAAATTATCCACCCTCATGACGGCTGCTACTTGAGCCTACTTCTCAACGACCTCTCATAGCACAGCCTTCTTCAGCTACTCAATCTTGGCCTGAATTTCAGCAACGAGGCCACGACCTCAGTGATCTCGTTACGAGAGTGTTCAAGGCCTCAATGATCTCTTATTTTTTGGGGTAATTTTTTTAGAATATGATGTGGCTAACTCAATTGATTACTCCTTGAAACCTTCTAGTATGAGTACGATCTCCCATTGAGCTTGTCGTTCTGTGAACCATATTAAGATGAATGTTGATGGAGGCATCCGATCTGGTTCTTGTTATAGGATTGGTGGCAATTTTAGTAATTATTTTGGAAGTTTGTTTGGTGCTTTTTCAGTCTAAGGAGCTATTTCTGCTTGCACTGTTGAAGCTTTAGGCTTTCTCTATAGCTTTGGAGAAGAGTCTAGTAGTAGATGAGGTCGAGACAGATTCTCTTGAGCTGATTAATGCCTTGTCCTCCTCTTTAGAAGAGCCCTTTAATTCTGGGCTCGTTGTTCAACCTTGTTGAGAGTTGATCACCACCTTGTTTTTTTTTGTTCGGCTTCACGTGCCCCGTTTTTTTAATGAAGCAATCCATAGATTTGCTCGCTCAGCTCTGTGGGCCTCCTCGTCTCGGTTGGGGGGGAGTGTTCCCCTCCCCATTTGATTTCGAATATTATTGATTTTCTGAATCTATTTAGCTTTTATGCTTGTCACAAAAAAATACATGTTTTGCAATAGCACTACTATATAATTTTAGATTTTGCGATGAATGCAATACTATTTTAGATATATTTTTAAACACTTAATATACGTAGTTTATAATTTATAGGATGAATAACACTACGTTCCTTATAGTTTATCTTAATTACCGGGACACCCGCCCTATTTTTATAGAGATTGGTCACTCTTAATAACTTAATGTGAAAATAAAATATGTCTCACAACCATTTTAAATTTCAGCCAAAAAGAAAATAAAAATATCTCAAACGTTCATATGCAAGACATATAAATTATAAAAAATAAAGTGGGAAATTACAAATAATAGTAATCTACCAGTACCATCTTCTTACAAAATATGGCAAGTGATGGCATTTTGGGAAAATAATATATTATAGACTTTGTTGGCTCCAATGAGACAAAAGACAATGTTTATATAATTAAGATAAAGTATATGAGATGTTGTGTTAGGTATTTTAATTATAAGGAAATGAGTTTGATAATACCGCAAAGAATAATGATTGATTAATATGAATTTCTTTAAAAAAAACGGATGGGGCATTTTGAGAAGAAATTTGTGTACGTTTCTCATAATTTACAAAAATCTTCTACATAATTAAGCTAAAACACTTGAGACATTTACACAATTAAGCAAGGCATTTAATTGTCAACATAATTCATAAACCACTGTATATTTATCAGAGTAACGCTATGTACATTTCAAATGATCAAGATAGTGTTTCATACAATGACATGCATTAGTCCAACAAACTCAACTCAACAAACATATGCATCAGTCAGTGACAAAACATAATAGTTATCGAAATCATCCAACCACAGACAGTGAAAAGATTTGAAAGCATTGTAACAAAATATAGAGAAAAAAAACTGAAAGAAAAATTTAAATTTCTTTTCTAAGATAAGAAATTAAGATGAGAAATTGAATGTTCACATACACAAAAAAAATAAGATGATAGACAGAGATAAGTGTCCGATCTTAGTCATAAAAATGACCAAAGACCAAGGGATCATACCCACTTCAATAATGATTTTTAAAATAATTAAATTATGTACTAACTTTTAATACCCACTTATTAATTGTTTCTCGCACATTTTTTGATATAAAAATCAAAATTTAAACCCTATTTATACTGAGAGTCGGACGGCCAAAAGTTTTTTTTTTAATTTATTGTCTTTACCAATAAATTACTTGATTAATTGTATATCTTTGAACAAATCAACAACGAATTAACATTTTCAAACCATGTTTCTAACAAATGACCTAAATTGTTGTGTTAAGTGCATGCTTCTTAAAATTATTTTGATTCTCCCACTACGAATATGTGAATATAGTGAAATATTGAGCAAGATTAATGAAAAGTGAAAATTAATTGAGAAAAATGTTGACCACTTCTATAGACTTTATAGATTATAGATAAATAACTATTTAAATTAAATTAATCAAAATTAAGAAAGATTAAAGATTAATCAACAAAATAAAAGTGTGAATGATATTAAAAACTAACAAAATAAAATTTCAATTCAATTGTAAATGGATGTATATGATGCTTGACTATTGTCACCGTTGATTTGTCACGTAGTACACGCGCTCATTAAAAAAGAATGCTTGGTACCTCACGTAGTACACGCGCTCATTGAAAAAGAATGCTAGTTGGTACCAACACGTCGCCACATTTATGATTTGTCATTTATGTAATATTTTGTAAGGGCACCATTCGAATCCTATAAGGGCGGTGAACTCATGAAAAATGTTGTATTTGCGTCTATCTGATGTCCTTCATCCAATGAGCATGCTTTCCTTGTCTGAGAATAATCTTGGGGCTTTGGTTGGTAGGGTTAGGGCAAGACTATGTTGTGTTGAAAATACGACCCATTTGACCAACATCGTCGCCTTAGGTGATGTGGATGTGCCGCTTTTCCACATTCATAAAGGGGAAACGACGTGTAGGGTCACCTATAATGGGGAACTTGTAGAAGTATTGTCGTCATTGACACGATGGACTGCCCACAACTTCCCTTAGATTCGTGGTCACAACGTGTGACTCAGTGCGCACCGGATAGTCGATGCACGTGATAATTTTTTAACACCTTTATGCAAATGGTTAAGGCTGTTATGAGTAATTATCGCGTGTTGTCATATAGGCATAATTAATTAGAGCAGTTAGGATAAGTTAAGGAAAACCATGAATCAAATGACAGGATTATTTGTGCTTGGTCCCCATAGTCTTCACACATATAAATAGTTATAGGGGGGTTTTCGGTGTGGGCATAAGTCACACTAAGGACATTCCATTAGATAGAACAAAAAGATCATTTTGTCACATTCTTTATGCTGACCTAAGGTATTTATCTTTAATCTCTCAGACTCTACACTCCACGTTCGAGGCTATATCTATTGAAAGATTAGGACACACTGTCAATTCAACCTACTTCACCTTATCCCCAAAATAATGGATAAAATTGAAAATAAAACCCCCAATTAATTCTTATAAAAATAGCAAAATGAAAAAAAAATGTAGAAGTAATGTACATTTTCAGATTTTAAAAATTATCCGAAAAAGTGTAAATTACAAGATGTTGTAGATAACTGGTAGTGGGTGTTCGTTTTACAAAATGTAACATTACCGTGAAATATAAATATTACTGATAATATAGAAAATAACAAGAAAGATTACCGAGAAATTGGAAAACTATAACATAACCTTGCAGCAAGAACACAATATTACTGTGTTCATTTGTAAAAGTTATTGTAAGGTGTATAGAAAAGTAATATAATATTTATTTAATATAAATTTATTTTTATGAATATTTTTTGTATTTATATATATTTTAAAAATATAAAATAATATAGTATGAATATATTTTATTATTATCGTACCTGCTAATTATTAAAATTATATAATTTAATACATAAAATATTGTATTATACACAATTACATATTTTTTTGTATTTTTAATCTAATTATTTTCTTTTTATATTTTATTTTTTAAAATACTATATAATTGATTTTTTTTAAAATATATAAAGTATAATATAATATAACATTGCTCAATTCTATAATATAATTTCACAATGCCATCATTTTAAACGGTAGTGACACCATCCTATTTTATAATAGTTTTATTATTGCAGTAATGTTTAGAATTTAGTTTCTTTAACAAAGCACGGTAAATTAACCAATCACGTTACTATGATAGTGATTTCATATTATTATTAAGCGAATATCCCTCGTACTCATCTTGTTATGGAATCAAATAGTGATAATATATTATTTAAAAATAATTATATTATTTTACACCTGACACCTGATTGGATAATGAGTAAAAAATTAATCTCACGTGAGAATGAATTATGAAAAGTCGTCCAGTGCACGTGACCTGCCACAAAAATAACTATTTATTAAGTACTCTCCACAAGTCAGCCATGTTTTGTATTTAATGTCAAATTAATTTTATTTTTTCTCCATATTATATCATTATGTTTGATGATGTGTGAAGTAGGACCCAGACAATCTCTGCCTGCATCAATCTACATGAAGCATCAATTACCCAAAGTACAAAATTAGAATCCAATGTTTTTTTTATTTTTATTTTTTATGTTATAATTAAAATTTAACTCACTTTTTTTATTGAAGAATAATCTAACAAGCTCCTAGGATCCTTTTTATCTCTTAAATATGGAATCTTTTTAACCAGCAACAGTGATGATGATTGAGTAGATATATAAATTAGTAATTGAAAAAGTTAATAATAATCATCATAATTTGACATATGATGATAAAAAATATTATATATGAATTAAAATATTAGAAGCTCACTCTTTACGGTACATTTTTAAACGCTATAAGATAGTTGTTTTCATCTGAACTGTCTGTTCGGTTTGACCGCCCAAATTAAGGCGAGTAAATAAAATTGTGTACGATATTTCTTTTACATTTTGATCTCGACCGTTTAAATCAAAATAACAATTTAGATCAAACTTCTCATATACCGTTGGACAATCAACAATAGAGAATCCTAGTTCTTAAATCTCACACGTTAGAGATGTGTTAGTAACTCGGTTGACTATTGTTCATCCATACTAGTATGATTGCCAACTTGAATGAGATTGTGGCTCTTTTCAAACTTTCTTTTGAGTGGTTTTACATTAACCGATATTTCATTAAATTAAATTTTAATTAATTAAATGATGTATCAGTTATCTATAAATTTGTTTAAATGGTAGTTCTAGACCTATCAATAGTTATATTAAAGTGGCATGCCAATTGATTAGTTAACGTATAAATAACGAGGACACAATATTAAATTATAAATGAACGACGTGTTAATTAATTAAAACTTGTTCTATATTTTCGTCGATATATAATTAATCTAATTTAATTATTATTTTAACAAGTGATAAGACACCAACATAATGAAATGATTAACATATAATTTATTCAATTAAATTATTATTTTTTCTTGTAATACACATTGCGATTTAGATTAAACTAGACTATTATCTTAACTGTTTTTGCAAAATCCACCTTCGATGCTTTGTTATGATTCTTAATTTAATCTCTAACATTATAATTTGTTCAAGGATTTCATAAAAAAATCAAACATACACATATTTGATTGAAAAACAGTGAAATGGGAGGAACAAAATTGAATTTTACCGTAAAAATGTATATACCACAAGAAATTAATTAAATATCTGTTGAAATCTTATTCAATAACTTAGGCCAATCAAATTTGTGGTGGGTATTACATCTATTTTTTAAAAATAGATTAGTTAGATGATGAAAGGGATATCTAATTCATATATTTTCTGGAAATTCTTAAGGGAAAAAAGGAAAATGATTATTGTACTCCACATAGACAACAGTACCCCCATATCGAACTTCAAACGGAAATACTCACGAGTAATTGATGACGCGTGGAAGGACTTATTTGTACTTTGAACGAAATAAATGCATCATAGAAATTCCATGTTATAAGAGCCTAAGAGCCTTCTGTCTTCAACTTTTCCACCAAATTCACACTTCCACAATTGCCCCTTCTATCATAGTGTTCCGAACCATTCCAGGTATATAATATAAAAATTATTATGATAATTAAGTGATATGTTAATCATTCATAAATTTATTTGATAAATTATTTTAATAAATGACAAGAATCAATTTATGAATAAATAATTAGTTAGAACACACAGATTTGATTTTTAACATTACTTGTTGATACAATTGCGTATGCACTTCAGAAAACCTGATAATTCATTATATAATGTATAATCACGACACACATTTTTTTCAATTCTCAATTTTATTTTCCAGCGCCTAATATTTGGATCATCAAAATTAAATCTGCTAGTTTCAAAACATTTAACCATGTATGATATAAAAAACTAGAATGATTACAACTTAAAGATATTCTTATAAGCTAAGAAAATTGATTTTTAATTTCCCTCCTAAATGAAAAAATTTCCCTCTAATCACATATTTAAAATAAGCGAAAAAGAATTAAAATTGGTAAAATGGATGTTTATCTTTTCCTTTTCCATTATTAGTAGCTACAAAACGCAATCTCCGCCGTACATTATTCATTTATTAAATGCCTCAGTTGGCCCCACTTCTCACGTAGTAGACAGTAGACCAATGGAGATACGACGCGTGTAAATTAACAATCTACGGTTTTTGTTTTCTAGGAACTGTTGGTGGAAATTTTGGCGGGCAATTCTGTGAAATTCAAATAAAGAGCAAATGAAACCCTAGGGGACCCCAATCCCCTACCCAGTTCCCTCCCTCCATTTCTCTCTCCTCTCCCTTTCTCTCTCCTCTCCCTTTCTCTCTCTTCCCACTTTCTCTCCCTTCGATGCTTCTCCCTCTGCTATGCTAATGTCTTATTCCTTTGTTTAACTCCTTCGATTCCGAGGTTCGTCTTCGTTCTCATTTCACTTTGTAATTCGCTTAGGGTTTGAAAGTTGGTAACTTGTGCTTGTTTGTTTAGTCATAGTTCGTTTCCTGCTGCAATTCGGATTTTCTTGTGTGATTTCGTTGCAATTTCTTGTTAATTGAAAAGTTGCAGGTTTATTGCTTCTTCTTGAGGCTTATTTGCTAATTTGTAGCGGTTATTTTACAGAGCCATTGATTGAAGAGTACCAGGAGAATGCCACTTTCTGTACTTTAAGTCTCCGTGGTATATTAGTTTAGTGTTCCTTGATTGTTCTTTTGAACTTCGTAGTTTTCATAGTTTGCTTGACGATTGTATCCAACTTGTTGTTTCAACAAGAAAAGAAGGAACTTATGAAGGGGTTTATGATGTTTTGTGTTTCAGGGATGGTGATCTTTTCCTAAGTTAATGAGTTAAGAGCTTATTGTAGAGAGAAATATAGGGGGTATTTTGATTGGTTGCTTGGGGAAAGAAGAAAAAATTGAGGTAAAGGATGGGAAAAGTTTTGCCAAAGGATAGAAACTCGAAGAATTCAAAGCATAAAAGACGTTCACGGGGTTCAAGTAACAAGTATCTAAAGCCTGGAGCTCTTGCTCAGCTGCGGTATACCAAGGCCACGGTTGTGAAGTCTTGTACTGATCTTGGGAGGAAGAGGGTGGCTGTTTTGGATACTGAGAAGGCAGAAGCTGATGTGGTGCTTGAGATTGAAAATGTGGTTATTGATAAAAGCCCTTTGATGTTATCTCCTGTGAATTTGTTTAAACACAACAACCTTTTGGGGTCGCCAAAGACCCCCAGAGTAGAAGATTATGTTTCACAATCAAGGCTTGAGTCTCTTCCAATTGAACTACTGGTACAGTTTGGATCCACTAGAGTTTCACTTTTAATCTTGATTTATTTCCTTATCTGGTTAACTAATTAACTATATTTCTGCAATTGGATCAATGATTATTGTGTGTACAAAATGCTTTCCTATATGTTGTTGATTTTGTGTCCTCCCTTATCCTTTTGTAGTGTGGTTTCAAGCTTAATCTGATTCCAAAGTCATTTCCAAATATTATCTGAGACTAATGTTTTCTTTCGTTTGAAAATTGCTTGGTGCAATGTACATAAGACTACCGTGAACCTAAGATTAACCGTTGTGCAATTTTACACAGCTGAATGTTCTAAAATTCGGTTCTATTGTGTAGGAAAATAAGAATGAAGTGTTTGAGCTTATGAACACTGTTCTATTTGGAATCTGTCTGTCTAAATTCTTTAGAGGGCTGTTTTAGTCTTATGATATATGTTCTTTACAATAGTTTATCAATAGAGTGGAGCATGCTATGTAGATACCAGTATGTTACTGCCTGAAGATCGTGAGTTGATTCTAGTTTTTATTGAACCTAGATGGTAAGAGTTTTGCAGGAGGATACTTTATACTTCAGTGGCTGTTACACTTCGTTATTTGAGAGGTTTGTTTTTTGTGAGGATAGCACAAGATGTGAAGAAGTGCCATTTGTTTTATTTACACTGCTTATGGTTGTTCTTGCTTTCCTGTTTATACAATTTGAAGCTCCAACTAGCTGGAGTTAAGCCCTGCAATTCAAGCTGTTTTTATTTCAGTCTTTTTATATGCTTGGGATAGCCAAGAGGATTTTTTTTGTGGTTTCTAGTATGTCTGGGAATAATTTTTTTTGACAAAAACTAGGTGTGAAATTTTTGTTTAACACGTTTCCCATGTGTACGGAAAGGTCATTCAAATATGTTCCCACTGTTATTGTGATTACATATTTGACTGCTTAATTGATGATTTTTATTTATTTTGTAATATTCAAGGTTAAAATACTCTGTCACTTGCATCACGATCAACTAAGGGCTGTTTTCCATGTTTCTCAACGAATCAGAGCAGCTGTAAGTATCTCGCCCACTCTGATTCTGTTTCTTCCATATATTTGAAGCATTAACTTAATAAGGCATGGAGATTGATTATTGCGTTTTTGACAGGTTGTTTATGCAAGGCAAATCCACTTTAACTTTACAACTCCTGATCGTTCTCGACAGGAGATGTTAAGAACAAACACTCCCAAGCCAACTGATCACTGGCCCTTTGTCAGGTTGGTAAAGATGTCGCCACATTATTTAATGTCCTTTTCTAATATTATTCCTAGATATAACCTTAATGGTTTCTTACAGTAAGGGAGATGGAAAAGGTATACGGATAGCAAGCCCCCATACCCCAAAAGCTCCACGGCATGCTCCTCGTCCACCTTCTCGTCTTAAAGTCTCAGAAATGAGACAGGTTGCTGCTGTTCTCTTCCAGGAGCCTGCTTTCCCTCCAAGGTGCATGATGTCATCTTCTTTACCAAAGCCCCTTTGCAAATCCCTGGCTCCCCATAGAGTTCTATTTTATGAAGATGAGTTATGCCAGGCTGTTGCTCAGAATAAACTTCGTTGATGAAAAAGCTTTGAACTTCTTGTTTATTGCCTCATATTTCTATGTATAGTCTCTCTCTCTATAGATGGTTGTAGTCAAAACAGGGGTTCTGCAATTTTGTAGTTTTGTTGGGCAGCTCTAGGTAAGATGGTCGTCTGATCTGCTTAGGAGATTGAGATGATGACTTTGGGAATAAAATATTTTAAATTGGTTGCTTGTATATTCCTAAATATTTGAAAGAATAGCTTATGGTTTGATTTCTTTGTTAAGCATTTATGAGCAGACTCTTCTTCGTATTAGTAGTTAAACAATTTTCCTTTTTAATGCAATCAGCTTCATTCATGCAGCTTATCATTAAATTCTCACAGCTTTTTTGTGAAGAATTTCATGTTATTCTTCAGAGATTGAGTGGCCAAGTGGTCTTTTTGTTGTTGTCATATTTTAATTTTTAACTAGAGCGTGGTTTCTTATTTTACGTATC
The DNA here is from genome assembly GCA_003255025.1 of Datisca glomerata. Taxonomy (NCBI): domain Eukaryota; kingdom Viridiplantae; phylum Streptophyta; class Magnoliopsida; order Cucurbitales; family Datiscaceae; genus Datisca; species Datisca glomerata. The sequence continues at coordinate 1,165,659 of QANY01012956.1, forward strand.
AATTTCTTTGCGAAGTCTCACCAATGAAATTTTTATAATCTCATCAGCAAAATGTATGTTAATTATTTAAATTTTAAGCAAGAAAAATACACGTGACGAAAGATATACAAATAGATATATAGGTGAGGAAAGATTGGAATCCTTTATCTGAAGACTTGACTCATTATCATATTATTACAAACATTCCCCAATAAATGAAGGAAAACAAATTGGAACTTAGATAGACCAATAATGGTCATTGTACAGACCCAAAGACAATCCTTAAAGAAACCAAAGATTGGAATATAAAAATTGGCAATGATGGGGAGATGGCAATGAAATAAATTAAGGTAGCATATACTAGAAGAATTTGTCTATGTTCTTAGTTACTGCTTGATGAGTAAGGATTTCATAAGCTTTCTGAGAGGGATGGTAACTGTCCCAAAACAGGTACTTATCAGCATTAGGACAGGTTGTTGGGACATAAGGGTTGCATAGAATACTTACCTCTATATTTCCTGTCCCACAACAACCTTTGTCCACCACCTCAAAACCTGATTTCATCATCAAACAAAAATGTGTCATAATAATTAGATGGCGTACTGTTTAGCACCTTGTACACCCTCTAAATTTGGCTCTGGCAAATATAATTTTGTCTATTTAGTCCTACACTTTAAAACTAATTGGGCCTCTCTTGTACGACTAAACACAAGAGTTATGTTTGATCTGAACAGTTGATTCAGATCTTAAATTAACTTTAAAAACTCAAATTTTGATTGATTCTCCTAAAAAACTTATCAGGACCGTTGGTTTAAATCTCAACAATCTAGATCATATGAATCAACGTCAACAAGAGATGATCTAAATTCAATTCATTCATCACTCAAGTAACTTATGCTTCAATTGTGCGTATAGAAAAATGACGCCCCATCACCCGGTGCACAACTAATAATTTTTTTATCACATCCATGTCATAATTAATAATTAGATTTCGAAAGTGTTTGGACTAAATTGACAAAACTAAACTTAGAAGGTCTAAATTGAAAGTCTAAAAAATTAGAACAAAAAAGAGTAATTACCATATTGAGATGGGTTTTGGATAAGATCAAGCAAGAGATTATAAATATCAAGGTAGATGAACTTAGAATGTGGCAGCTTTTGAGTGAGAGAATTGAGAAGGGAAGAAAGCTTTGAATTGAAGAGGATTGCTGCTTTATTGGCTGCCTCTGAACACTCTCTGTTAATCCCTCCACTAAGAGTTCTTTGTGATGGAACACAACCTATTGATGGTAAACTTAACACTCCTATCTTTCTTGCTCCTAATCCATATAGCTCCTGCAATAATTTTTTCTATTTAGTTTCAGCAACATAAAGATGAAGGAAGTATTTGATTTTCATTAAGATATTAAATTTTTTGAAACTTAATTATTGAGAATAGGAAGCGAATTTAGTATTTAAAAATGAAATTTCAGAAAAAAAATAGTAAAAATAATAAAAAGAGTGTTGGTTATTTTAACGTCTAATATGATGACAACTTGTTTAATCTTAATTTTTCAAGTTCAGTTAAAATTAAAATGCATACGTATTCTATATTTATTCAAAATATAGAAATGTAAATAAATATAAGACATTATCTATTATAATGAAATATACCAGACATGATTACCAGTTGAGATATTACGAGCAGCCTCCGAGCAAAAAGCTTAGTGGGGATGGTGCTAATTAATTATTTTTAAAATGGATGAATTAATGGAAATTAGAATGTTAGTAATAAATATTTAGAAGAGATTAATTACCTGGAAGAAACTTGAAGCTGATCTAATCATAAGATCAGTATAAGATGGAATATCATAATGAGATCTTCTGAAAGGAGTTGAAAAAAAAGTATTTGCAATGTCATCACTCCCTGTACACACTATAAATATGCTTTCTGCCACTATACTTTCTGTTCTGTTTTCTCCCACTTCTCCCTTCATTTTCTTTAGATAATCTTTGAACAGATTCAATTGATCATCCAATGATAACACAGACTGGTAAATGGCAAAAAATTATGAAAAAATCAGTCAACAATACATATAACAATTCAAGTTAAGCAATATCAACCCTAAATTTCTAGATTAGAAAATTGAGCCTTTTTAGTGAATATTATCATATTTATATTCTATCCATGTGATAGGTTTCATTTATTTATCTTTGCAATGATAAATGATCATTGGTTAAAGTAGTGTTTTGTACTGTAGTTTTAATCAGTTATTCGCTATGTTATTTATATTTATGTTAAATAAATTATGAAAGGCTAACTTAACATTTAAATTCTTAGATCAAGGTCTAAATAGAGTTATTTTACATAAGTTGGTTGAGATTAATCTACTAGATTGAGTAATGTTCAAAAAAACTATATGTTATACGAGCAACTAATGCCAAGTTTGATGTTAAAATGAACAATAACAAAATAGAGTCTAAGATTGCAATAAAAGTACAAGGTTTAAGGACCTAAATTTCCAAAGTATAAGCTAAGGGTTCAATTGGTCAAAGAGCCATAGTTGCAGGACAATACTTGTGTCATGACTATGCGAAAATGAAGTACTGCTGACATGACATAATTATCTCATGTTATATATTATAATTAATTTAATTTACATTTATCGGAGGGTCAAATAAGTAAAATTAATTATGAATCTTCAAGAAACTAAATAAAAGAAACTAGTTATGGTAATCATTTATTTTTAACACATGACACGAACTAATTGTGTCATGTTAGCAGTGAGCCGTAGAAACTCTTCTTCATTAGATCAGGTCGCAGGAACTATTGTTCTTACTTAAATAAAAGTAAAGATGAATAGTGAATGGATGAGAGAAGTTACAGCTATTTTGGCAGTGAGAGGATCATATCCAGCAGCTCCTGAAGCAAAACTCACACCAGTGAGAAGGTCTTGAGTCTGCAACTTTGGGTCAAGATATGCTGGTAGCAACTCCTTTACTCCAAATGCTTCAGCTGATATTTTCATTCATTTAACAACATTTTCAAGCATTTCAAATCAAATCAAAGTAAAAAATAAATTGCCGAGGGGGTTTTCAGCAATATATTAGAATAAAAAAGGATCTTTTAGCAAAACACCAAAATCTTTTAGCATGAAATATGAATGTAGTTCAAACAAACATGAAAACAATTTGCAAGTTTTTTACAAACATTGTTGTTTTATGTTCCAACGAGCCTCTAATTGCTAGACGAATACTGCCAAATTATTTGACGTTATTTTTAATCCCTCTAGCAACGTGTGACGAAACTTTTTACATAATTAAGTAGAAGCGTAAATGAACAAAATAAATCAAGTGAACAAAAAAAGTACCTAAGAGGTCAGAGGGAACTTTCCCATTGCTAAATCTTCCAGTAGGGATGCCACCCTTGAAATCTCTGCCATAAGGTGGGAAATTGCATTTAACTATAGTTTTGATATTGTTATTGTTCCCTGGATCTACTATTGAATCTCCAAATACTATAATTGCTGCCACTTTCCTGTTCTTAGGCTGAGTTGTTGTTGTAGAAGAAGCTACATTAGTTTGAAGATGGTTCAAAAAATTTATTGAGAAGAAGATGAAAGGTATTGCTAGATATTTTGAAGTGGGAAATCTCATTTTCTCTATGTGAACACTAAATTTGATGATGGATTTCGCTTATTTATAGGTGACAATAAATTGAAAAAAAAAAAAAGAAGAGGAAACTTATATGTTTTTAAATTAATAATTTGAAGAGTAGAAGAAGGTGCTTTCTAGTTCCAACTGGCTATTTAATGATTTTCTAACCATAAAAATGTACGAAGTTTGATATATTATTTTAGAATGATAGAAATGAAGTTTTTTTTTCTTATCACAAAATTGTTATACCAAATCATGAGAAAATATTAATTAAAGGTGAACATTTGACTTGGTTATTACTATCGTTTACTTTAATGATAATTTTGTTACATCTATTAGTGAATATTTCTCGAACAGAGACTTAAAATCTTATTAGAGTAACTTCTTCAAATCTAACTTAACAAAAAGTTAAGCATTTAAATTCGAGAAAGCCTTAAAAAAAGCAAATGACATTGTTACCGTTAGGCCACATGACCTATTTGTAGCGGCAGCCTGGCTTGTAGGTAAAAGGACACCCATATATGCCTCATAACTCTTTTAAATACTAACATTTTTTGGGCAATACTTTTCAGAAACATTAACGTTGATCAATGTAATCTGTAGCAAACCTAGAAACAAATCTACATAATTACCAGCCATACTTTTAGTCGAAGAGATGAGGTCACATGTAGGTCAAATCGTCATATTTTTGTTAAAAACTTTCAGCGGAATTAGTTAAATAGATGGACTATTTAATTCAGCTACATAAGCGTCACATTTCAAAGGACAACGAACAACGTTATCATTTATCAAAGAAAAAATAGGATGTGACCCGTGATAAATCTTTTGAGATCAGTGGTTAGTCTCAACTTATTATGTAAAATGAAATTTTGTCTTTATGTGATCTGAAATTCGATTCTCGTGAATTTCTCATTCCTCTCTAATAAGAAAAGAGTTTAAGCCGTTGAGATGATTAATAATTCAATAATTTGTATGGAAATATTCATATGAAGGAAAGAGTTAGGAGTCATTAATGAAAACAAGACTTTTGGAGCATGAAATATAATAGAATAGTTGAGTTATATGTATTAATTGGGCTCAAAGGTGGTAGATAGGTCATAAGTGTCACATAAAACGTTTGGTTTCTTCTTTTTGAGAAACAAAAAGTTTGTGTTATCTTTGTTAGATGTGAATGCTCAACTCTCCTTCACGATGATGATAATGAAGTTTCAAAAAAATCAGGGATATTTACTTAGTACTATTATTTTTAGTGAGACATGATTTACATTTATTTGGAAGACTCAATATATAAGCTCAACTATGCTACGATAGTAATGATATTTTATCGATATTTGCTTTATTACCATCGAGAGATGAGCCAATCAAATTTAGAGGCTTGAGCAAAAATTTTAGTATTTTATTTTTAAATTTTAATAACGAAATTATTTAATAAGATAATGCTATTTAAAAATCAGTCTTCTTGCCTTGTAGAACTAAAAATTGAATATAAAAAAACATGTGCCAATAATACATTTGAAACAATTATCTATCAAAGAGTAGAAGTTAAATAATAACAATATACCTTAATCTTTAATAGAGAAGAACTAATTCCAAATGAATTGAATGTAATCGTAAAAGAGGGTCGTGTAATGCCAATGAGATAAGTAAGAAAGAGGTACAATCTCTTTTAACAGCGAACACATGCACATTTCATGTTATTAAATATAGGCTAAAATATAAAATACATCCTTTTATTTTGATCAAACTATAAATTATACTCTTATATTTTTTTTTCGTATTTTTATACTTTTAGATTTTGACTAAACTACAAAATATATCCCTCAGTGACGTTTTTTAGTTAAATCTAACAAAAAATTAACCCGTCCATTTTCTTCCATTTCCGTCAATTTTCTTCAATTTCTGTCCATTTCCTTCAATTTCCTCCATTATTTCTCTCTATTTCTATTATTTTCCTCCATTTATTCACACTACTATGCCCCTATAAATAATTCTCTTATTTTCCCTCTTTTTTAAGCCCTCACTTCAATTTCAACATATTTTCCACATCTAGTTTCTTACCATGTAAGAAGAAAATCTGATTCATTAATGATTTTTTTTGCTTTTTGTTCATGTATTAAAAAATCTGCTTCATTTTTGTACCAAAAATGACTGTAAAAAAACTGTTTCATTCCTACTGTAAAAAAAATGCTTCACAAAAAACAAATCTGCAACTAAAAATGGCTTTCATAAATTCATTATTACAAAAACTCACAAAATATATAGATCCAACCAAAATAACCAGCATTTCATACATAAACAAAATAGCTAACATCTCAGACTTAAATTCACAAAATAGTTAGTATCTCAAACACAAATTCACAAAATAGCCAGCATATCATCAAACATTCACAACCAATACCACATATTTCTAATTACGTTCCCTTTTCTTCCTAGGACTACTAGTCAAAATTGATTTCTTTCTAGGATTTCTTCTAGGAAGTTGGACAAAACTTGACGTTTCCTGAAATCCCTGCACAACAGCTGACGGTCCTTGAGATCCTATCACATCAGTCGTAACTCTTCGAACCTATTCAATAAGATGATTATTAAATAGTAAAAAACTAATAAAAAATGTAAACGATAAATTTTAACAATACGTACTGGTAATTTAGTCCTCGTTGTAGCAGTCGATTATTCTCCAACACTCTGAGATTGGTGCATATTAGCAGCAACCAAAACAAAATTCAATAAAATTATATTACTATTATTTAATAAAATTATATTGAAATTATTTAATAAGATTATTCAAAATGCGTACAGTCTTCTTTCGAATCTTCATTTTCGGGTTGGGAGGTTGCTTGCATGTTCTGTTGTTATGCCCCATCCTTGACAAATTGACACATTTAAGTGATCTCCCCTTATAACTACCTTGATAAGTGGATGCATCCTCCCACTCTACCATTTTTCAAGCCTTTCTAGGTCTAACGGGTTTGGGTCTTACTGCTGGTGGTGCAACAATATGAAAAGTTGATTTAGGCCACTATTCATGACTAGGGACTAAAATTATGTAGTGGATGTATGTTTGTATCTCTACTATAGATAGGATCAACATAATCCTCTATCTCCTCTCTATTCTCCATAATACATAATGCGGCATGACTATAAGGTATGCCCGTATGTTCCCAGCTCCTACAACCACATTTCCTATTTCTCAAATCCACACAGAATTTTGCACCCCACATGTGCTCCACCACATATAGTCGATCTCCCCATCCGTATGCAATGCAACTCATTGCATCTTCCTTAGCCTCATTCACCTTCTTTTGAATCCTAGGATAAATAAACACATTCAGTTTTCTAATTCCATCCCTTAAAAAACCTCTTCATAAGAATTCTTCTTATCATCTCCATCATTATTAGGATGGGCCTGTCCCTTGCTTCCAATATCATCTTGTTGAAAGCCGCAGCCATGTTATTACATAACATAATACTTTTGGCTCCATAATCAAATGCATGTTTACGCCAAATATCTATTTTCTTTCCTGCCAGCCACGTGTAAGCCTTGACATTCAATTCCTTAATTCTCTCCATGTACATGTTAAAGTTTGAACGGATAGTTGCCCTGACATCACTCCATAAAAGATCCTTGAGTGCCTTCTCTTCGATTTTTTTTTGCATAATTGGCATATAAATGCCTAACACAATGCCTATGATTGGCTCTAGGCATTAACGCCTTTACAATTTCACATAAACCATACAAACAAATTAAAAATGAATACAAGTATCCATATAAATGCCTAAATAACTTGTAAAAGATAATATAAGCATTAGTACCTTTTGTTCGTCTGGCATTATAGTCCAACAACGTTCTTCCCATGTGCCTATGTCCTTAAGTAGATTCATTAAAAACCAAGTCCATGTCTCCTTATTTTTTGACTCAACGGCACCATAAGCAATTAATAAGATATTATTGTTTGCGTCTTTCCCAATCGTATCAAGCAAGTGACCCCCAAAATTACGCTTCAAATGACAACCATCTATGGATATTGTAGGTCTACATCCATCAACAAATCTCTTCCTGCACGCATCCAAACAAACATACATTCTTTGACATAATAAGTTCTCTCCTTTCACCCCAATGGTACTTCTCGGATTCCATTTTTTATTGCTTCGCAGTAATCCCACACATTTTTGTATTGCTCCACTGTACACCCTTGAATCTTATCCAATACTTTTCTTTTCGCCCTATAGCATTTATCGAAAGACACAACGACTCCTTGATTATCCCTTAACAAATGTTTCGACACCGATAAATCCATGTTAAGTGAGTAACGAATAAACTCTAAGCACCTATACGCTATCCAAGTTGATGTGACCTTTCTATTCTTCCTTGCTTTAGCACAATTGGTATCTTGAGGGGTGAAGGTCTTAATTTGAAATGATTCTTCCCTTTGAGTAAGGGATGCATGTATTCTCCATCCACAATTCTTCACTTTGCATAGTGCAGTGACCTTAGTTCTATAATTTTTTTAAATAGTAATCAGAATTATGTTGAATGGCATACTCCCTCAATGCCTTTTTGAAAATATTGTGATCCCTAAAAATCAACCCCTTCTCTAGTGTAATTGGCCTACCCAAGTGAATTTTTTCATTAAACTCAGGATATGACGAATGAATTTCTTCTTCCGATGAATCAACAAGATCTCTTAATTGATCACTATTATATTCCAATTCAAATACACTAGGCTCATCAACCACTTTTTCTTTGCTTCTTTTGTCATTATTTTGACTCTTACTACCAAGCCATTTGTTCAAGTCATCCTCATTTATGTGATATTGATTTGCATTGACAAACGAATCTTCTTTGTCATCTACCCCATCCTCAGGCTCACTAAAATCCTCCAATACTTCACTAGGCCTACTATCATTATCATCATCTTTCTCAATAACAGGTTCATTTAATTCAGTACGTGGGGATGCAGGTACATGTGGAGATGCAATAATATGTGCAAGTAGACTACATTCACCTTGACTTTCAATAAACCTATTCAATGCATATGACACATAAACTTGCAGAAAATCATGATCAAATAACTCAAGTTGAGAGAACACTTCATGTATATCAACATCAGAACACATAGGCTTTAACATGCTTAAGTCCTCATGTGAAAACTTATAACTATACCTTGATATATTACCATATCATATTTCTTCTATTGTACCTTTAATTCTAGATATGGATAATAAATCAGGATCAATATTATGAAACTTATATAGTTCACCGCTCTTATATGTTATATTCGGAACATACTCAAACATACCAGCACAATAAATCTCTAGTGTTATGTCCCTCATTTCCATAATAGTTGCTGTCTTTTTCACCTGCAGTGACAAAACATAGGAGTTACAGAAGATAAACAATACCCGAAAGCCAACAAACAAATAAAATTTACAGAATAAATAAAACTTTACAGAACAAAACAAAGCTAACCAAAACAACTTTATAGAACAAAACAAAGCGGAACACAAAACAAAAACAAAACTGTGCATAAACAAATAACCTCATAAACAATAACAAAGACAAATCTGTGCATAACAAACACAAAACAAAACCGCATAACAAAAACAATGAGAACTTGAAACCCTAAAAACCAACGAGAACCGAAAATCCCATATACATATAATAGAAATTGAGTGAACCCATAAACCGCATAGATAGAACCCCATAAAACCAACGAGAAATCAATACAGAACAAAAATTGAGCGAATCCAAAACAAAAATCAACGAACCCAGAACAGAAACCAACGAGAACATAAATCGAGCCATATATGTCAATTATCACCAAAATAGAAAACAGAAATCGAGCCATGAAAACCCAAAATTGGAAGAAGAAAAATGAAAAATCGGAATAGACTACATACTCAAAAGAATTCCTCAAGAAATTTTGATCTCTTTAACCCCCAGATCTGGCAAAAAAATGGAACCCTATCCCTTTTCCATCTCTGTTGCCTTTCCCCCTCCCTTGTAATTTTTGATTTAGGGCTGTAAAAAAGACAAATTAAAAGTAAAAAAAAGGAAAGAAACGATTAATTTCACTTCCGTTAACAAACCTGTTAACGGAAGCTGACAGGCGTTAGGGCACGTGCACATGCGTTCTAAGGTTATTTTTTACAAAATTTCTAATGGGGGTATGTGTAGAGGTGTATTTTCTATTTTAGCCTTAAATATATATGTGTGTGTGTGAATAACATTTTTAATTTGAAAAAAAGTTATAAGAAAAGTAAACTTGAGTTAAAAATGTGTCTAGAAAAGAAAACTTAGATGATAGTACATGAAAAAGAGTTTGGTTGAATTTTGAAATTCACAAAGAAAAAAGTGTCAACGAGAGTTGTGACCATGATTTTGAGAGAATTTAGTCACCTCTTGTTAAAAAAGAACGCTAAGTTATCATGTGTGTTCATGAGTTAAGAGTTAAGGGGTGTGACTGTGATGTCACGTGGGTGACAAAATACTCTTTAGAGAAGAAATTTAGAGAGAATTCTCCAAGTCTAGTAAGTGGAGAAATACCAAATGAATCAAGAGTCATTCACAATGAAAAGAATGCCTCTATTTATTGAGAAGCTTCCATGGGGGTCACTCCAATTAATCCCTTGACTAATTGGCAGTGGACCTTACGTAATGACAACTCAACAAGCTTGTTGAGGTGGCAATGTCCAATCAAAACTTATTATAACCATAGCCACGTGGGTCAGGGTATTTATGGGGAAGATTATCATGTACGCTACATTTCACATTGCACATGTTTCACGTACTGTGACCTTGAATCCAGGAAGGAAGAACACAGAGAGCACGCCACATCGATGAGATATACGATATTCATCCAAGACCCCTCCCAATGGGTGCTTAACAGCTAAGTCATTTTTCATAATGGGAAGATGACATATCCACGACCCTCAAAGAGGTCATACTGATACAGGGATATCATTTCTAAGACAACGTAAGCTTGTCCAAATCCTACCAGACCATAGCCCCCATAAATGTTCCTAGACAAACGACACACTTAAGTCTTTGTCATTTGACTTAATAGTTATAATGATATGAATGAATATATAAAATGATTAAATAATACAAAATACACTTTATATTGGTCGATCACTGATATGGATCGAGAATCACGTTGACAAGTCAAAGTTAACACCTGTCAATAGTTCAAAGGAGAAACGTGCGCCATAATGGTGAGTCAAAGTCATAACGGTCAACCATCATATACAGTGTGCAATTGATTTAGGTTGTTCATTTGAAAATAAATGGCTCAGATATGCTAAAAATGAAATAGAAAAAGAAAAAAATACTTTTAAATTTAATTTTAACTTATTTGGATCGTTGTTTAAAAAAACATAACTCCTCATGTTTACCAAGCATATCTGAATTCATTCTTTAGAGGCTTCAAAACCCCCGCAGAGAATGCATAAAATCTATAGCTCAAATATCAACCTCAAATGTTGGTGATAAGCTTTTAAACTGTGATATTAACGTAGATGACCTATTATAAATTATTACAAAAATTCATATTCAATGTAATCTACTGTTGATGCGAAAAATATGTAAGCATCGATTGTCAAGAGGATCGTCACGCGTCGCTTGATGATTTGTCCAGGGGTCTATAAAAATCAAGAACGATCGTAAAAGTAGTACGCATGGCACCGGGGGTGGTCCACTTAGTGAACTATGACAATCAAGTGAGTATAGTGTTTAGAGAAAAATAGCAGTGTGGAGAATTCTTACCATTAAATGAGGATCATCATATATTTATAATGATTTTATGTATCAGTTATACGTCCCGGTTCAGTGTATCTTCCTCCTTAATCTGATGAGGATTAAAGATATTTATGAAGAATATTTCCAAAATTAGGATATTTTGGTTATCATCTTATCATCTTTAATAGCCCTTGAGATTGCCTTATGATTGTGTTGTGTACCTATCTTTTTCTTATATGACTAATTATCATATTTTTATTATGTCGGGATAATGATCTCGGCTATCTCTAGTAGCCACGATCTTAGGTATGAAAGAACCTCAATCATACAAGTGACCTCAGTAGTGTAAGCATAGTTAAGGTCGTGTCTATCGCCTTAATCGTGGAGGGTGTCTCGGTCATCATGGTGACCTCGGTCAAGAAAGAGTATGTACTTAACGCGGGCCCTTCCTTGGAATAGGAGTATTGAGACTTGCTTAGAATTTTTATTGAGTGGACCTTAACCCATTTATCCCGTACAGTTTACCCCCACTTCTTGAGTCTGAAGTATAACGATAAAGTCATGAAGTACATTCTAGAGGTAGCCATGAACTTTTACCCAAGATTATGTCTGTGCATTTAATCAATGTCAAGCATATAATATGACGTTGTAATCACCAAGTAGTGAAGTTTGTGCCCAAATATCCAAGTATTCAATATGAGTTCATGATGGCGCCTTAAAGCATCTTGTGTCTGAGTTGGATTTTTATCAATTTACTCTTGGTAAAAAGGTTATCATCTTGATCAATATTGGACTACTTCATGCAACGATGTACATGACCGTGTCGGAACCTGAAGCTCTATGGTTCAAGTTTGGGCGAGTTGCTTTGAGTAATCATCGAGATCAAGTCCCTATGATTTTCATCTAGCGGTCAGGCACTTGAGTTGGATTTGTGGTCATCAGAACTAAACTTTCTTCGTGTGATGTAGGCGATAATATTGTCAGTCCGTTGGGATTGCTTTTCTGTGAGGTTGACTTGACGTTGTGACGTTAATGGGTCTTTTCAAGGATAGGATTTTGAAATAAAATCATACGTTGCTTTCTCATGTTGATCCATGCTCGACCATATATCCGGTACATTACTTTGGCATTTCATGTCTCATGGTGAGTGATGGAGTTGTTAAACTCAATGACGTGCATCCCGAGGGTTTTTCATACTATCATGAGTTATTATTCAGAAACTGAGTTGTGGGTGAGAATTGAAGGTTTTGATGCTTTGGTTGTTGACTCTTTCTCGTAGCTTAATGTCTGAGTTTTTTATCTGTCCAAGTCACATAGTGATTTGGTTGTCTAAGTCATCCGTTGCTTTATTTAAAATTTATAGTGATTTTATAACGTAGTCTGGTACAATGAGTGTCTTTGAGCTAGCCTTAATGAAAATCGAGCGGTTCTTCTCGTAGAGAATGGAGGACTTTTGATTATCTATTGGGTGATGCCCTCATCATCATGCCCTATGTTTGGCAATATTCTTGAGTTACTGAATGTCCTTAACTTTTATGTCCTCGGGATATCGACCAAATGTGTCTCATTGAGCAGAGGGTTTGTATTCAATCTTGTTGTTGACATCCTTGATTTGAACTATAATGCTTGCTCTATTGGACATCGTCATTGCATCTTCATGTGCTGACATCTCTGCAGGAGTAAGTCATCAATGCTCATGCTTTCTAGCGGTAGGTTTTGGAGCATTCTCTTCCTTATACTTTCAAATCGCGTAAGACGAATCCTTGATGTCGAAATCCTTTTGGAGTCATCTCCAGTAGAGTACCAAGATCCTTTGAGATTTGTGTTTCTAATCTCGGTACCATAGTCATCAATGTGACTTAAGGTGTCATTTTTATAATTGTGATTCTACGTACTTTAGTTATCTGATAACTTTAGGTATCGTAACCATCTGTGTGATGCATGGTACTATAGTTATCTAGGTAACTTTGGGCACTGGAGTCTTTAGGGTATCTTAGCCAACAATGTGACTTGGGGTATCATAGTCATTTATGTGACTTCGTGTACCATAGTCAGTCGGGTGATGTTAGGTCCCATAGTCATCTGGGTGACGTCAGGGGTTATATTCATCAACATGACTTTCATAGTCATTTGGGTGACAACCATAGTAATCTGTGCGACTACGAATCTCATAATCATCTGAGTGACAGTCGTAGTCATCTACGTGACCTTAGATCTCATAATCATCTGAGTGAAGGTCGTAGTCATCTATGACTTCGGATCTCATAGTCATTTGCGTGACATCAGATCCTATAATCATCTGAGTGATGCTGCGTGACTTTAGATCTCATAGTCTTCTAAGTGAAAACATAGTAATCTATGTGACTTCAAGTATCATGGAATACTACCGTGGTTCTTTTACCATGTGCATGATCTTGTCACCTAATCATCTTAGGTGAGTAAAAGGCCTCGATGGCCATGGCCTTTATCAAGGTCTTTCATCTGAGCATCTCATATGATCGGGTGTCACGAGATTCTACTGTGGTCCTTTTACCCTATGTAGGGTCTTTTCTCCTATTCATCTTAGGTGAGTAGGAGGCCTCAACGGTCATGGCCTTTATCGAGGTCTTTCATCCGAGCATCTCGTGTGCTCGAGTGACACGAGATTCTACCATGGTCATTTTTCCCCATGTAGGGTCTTTTCACATAGTCATTTTAGGTGAGTAGGAGGTCTCAACGGCCGTTGCCTTTATCGAGGTCTTTCATATGAGCATCTCGTGTTCTCGGGTGCCACGAGATTCTACTATGGTCCTTTTATCCTATGTAGGGTATTTTTTCCTAGTCATCTTAGATGAAAAGGAGACCTCACCTAACTGTGGCCTTGGGTGAGGTCTTCTATCCGATGGTTCCATGACCTCAGGTGCCCTATGCAAGATCTTTATCCAAATCATCTCAAGTGATAAAGATGCCTCATCTAGCCATGGTCATGGATGAGGTCTTCCATATGAGGATTCCATGACCTCGAGCGCCATGAAATATTACCGTGGTCCTTTCACTCTATGCATAGTCTTTTCTTCTAGTCATCTTAGATGAGTAGGAGGCCTCGATGGCCATGGCCTTTACCGAGTCTTTCAGTCGAGCATCTCATCCAACTTGGCTCGGTCGTCTAAGGTATCCTCGAATGTGGATCCATGTTATTAATACTTGCCACTAATAAATCTACGTCTGGCTCTAGAAGGAACCCAATTATGATAGTTCTCTTGATATATGTTTCAATGGTCGAGGATAGAGTTACCAGAGCATATGCATGATTTTTCTCTGCTTGGGGTAACTGCTCTATGGAACATTCTTTGAATTCTCCCTTCAAATCGTGAACTTTGTTCTTATATGCTCACATCCTTGTGTCTAGCCTGAAAATCTATGTAGAGCTGATTAATTTTCAACTGAGAGTCACTGAATACCCTCGTATGCTCTGCCCCCAATTCCTTAGCTAGCCTTATACATGCGAGCAAAGCTACATACTCTGCTTTATTGTTCGATGTCATGAATGTGAAGCGTATCACCCTTTCGATTATGGTCTCTTCTGGTGTTTTCAACTTCACATCCCCGTGCGTTAGTTGAGCCACCCATGTATAGTGTTCATTCCATGTCCAAGGGTTCCTTCTCCGTGCCTCTATCCATCGTGTCATCTTCCGTGACATCTTTTGCACAGTCTGACCCCTAATTCGCTTGGGTTACTGTCATCTCTACGACAAAGTCAATTAGTGTTTAAGCCTTGATTGTGGTCTGGGGTTCATGTCTAATGTCAAACTCGCCTAACTCTGAAGAAGTCATTCATGAGACTAAACATCTTGTGCCCCAATGTAGCGTCCACCAACTGATTTATTTTCAAAAAAGGGAAGCTATAACACGCTTTATTCATGTCAGTAAAGTTTATATAGAACCTCCACTTTTCATTCTTCTTCTTTACTACCATGACATTGGCCAACCAGTTAGGGTAGTGGACCTCTTAGGTCTCGATAATTATGTTTGATATCTTCCAAGAGCACTTGTATAATCTGAGACTTCTGGGTCTTAATATTCATGCTTGCTCTCTCATGAGAGCATTTTCCCTATTTTAACTACATTTATACATTCCTAGGGGATTTGCGTCGTAGTTTTTATTCCTAGTTTCCTATCCTCTATGGAGCGGGCCCAAGCAATCCATAGACCTCGTGCTGAGGTGTCGTTGCGATACAATTCAGAGATTATGGGAATTTACATTATGCCACATGATCTCGTCGCTTATAATGGGCGCATGCTTAATATTATACTGAATTAAAGTTCTTTTAAAAATATTCTTCAAAAGAATAGTAAAAATGAGCATGAAAAATATATAACGTACCTCAAAATTTTAATGGAGATCATCGATGTGACTCTTAATTTTAAGAGAATATAAAAAATTCAGGATAATACATATCCGAGCAATGTGATCCGCATTTCAAACTGGATTCTGTCATATTTAACTCCTTTCTACTTTCTAGATTCCAAATTTAAAGCACCATTGTTTATGATTAATCCTCTTCCAGTTTGCCACTCCATATTTTATCTTATATTACAATACATTAAGATTCTTCTATGCTTCCTCCTGTTGGAACCCGTAGAGCAATAAAAAATAAAATACTTGAATTAAATTGCAATACGATTACAATCAAATGATTACAACTGAACGATTACAGAACAGTTAAATGGAAAACATAAAACTAAATCGGTAGAGACTTGTTGTAATAATGTTGTAAAGATGAATTTTCATCCTTCACAGCTTACTTGGAGATTACGGTGAATGTCTATGCAGGATACAACTACTGTGATTGAAGACGTAGTAAGCGAATGCTTCGATCCTCACAGAACCCGAACAATATTTCTTTCCCTCTTAGACTCACGAAAAATTGACAAAAAATTGGACTTAAAAGAAAAATGGAGGAAAATTTATTTTTCTTCTCCTTTTGGACGCCAAAAAACTATACATTAAAAATACCCAATGCCTTTTGATTAAAAGGGCAGCAACCTAATTAAGAGAGAGGTGGTTTCTCCTTATGAAAACCACCTCTCCACTCTTCCCCTCAATGCACGAAGTGGCAGTCTCTAGGTGAAACTACTCTTCGTGAGCAGTGGGTAATGATGGGCAGAAACTGCCATCTGTACAATGGACATATGATATTTGACTTGGTTTATGTAATGTTCTTTCTCGCTCACAAACATAACATCATTTTCTTTGGTTTGTACATTTAGTTAGCAGACAAACGACAAATGAAGGATTCACGTTCTTTTCTTTTCTTCCTTCGGATTTTTTTTTCATTTTTGTCCATACCGTTCTATGTAAGCCATGAAATGTAATCATGCAGTTGAATTTGCTCTCGTTTTCATATCAGTTGCACGATATGTTGCTTCTTAGCAGTGTGTAAACGCACGACAATAATGAAATATCCGTTTTCGATATACAAGATTAAACACTTATCCAAAATAATAAAACACGTTTGAAATTAAGGCATACTAGATTTTGATATCACACCAAGAATCTACCATAAAGCAAGTTAATATTTGAAGTTGAAATTTCAACTCCCTCTTAAATTAGAGTCACGTACATCTTAAATTAGAGTCCCGTACAGGCATGTATTACAAGGAAAGCTTTATCAAAAAAATTCAAGGCATGGATGCTAGACTATTGTAACCCTTAGATTATATTTGGAGCAATTTGGACCACGCAAAACCCAATAGGTAGTATGTTTTATTTTATTTTTTTGGGTTCACCAAATACGTACTGAGGTTCACCAAATATGTAGTAGGGTTTACCAATTACGTAGTAAGGTTCACCAAATATGTACAAAAGAATAGTTCTTGGAAGGGTTCACCAAATACATATAAAAAATAATTCTTGGAGGGATTCACCAATTACGTAGTGGGATTCACTGAATACGTACAAAAGAATAATTTTTTGTGGGGTTCATCAATTACGTAGTAGGGTTTACCAATTACGTAGTGGGGTTCACCAAATACGTAAAAGAATAATTCTTGGAGGTGTTCACCAATTACGTACTAAGGTTCACCAATCTATCCCGGCGGTTATTGTGTCCACGGCAAGAGAATGAGTAAGTGAAATATATATTTTTTTGAAAGTCCATTTAAAATTTCATACATGTTATTTGATTGTGTTTTTGTGTTTCACGTGTTTTGTAGGTTACATTGTGGGGTATTTACCCTTAAGTTTGTCGAAGCCCTCACATATAGGAAAAACCTCCAAGAAATAACTCAAACAACAAATGCCAAAATATCGAAGACGAATTACAATTGAGTTATTTGCACAGCAATGCTGCACCGAAATAATATGGATATATTTTTTTTATTTTTATTTTATTAAAGTGTGAATATACCAAGATCTTGTAGGCTGCACGATGACTACAAGAACATCGTGTACACCTCGTGTAATCTTCATGATGACTCTCTCTCTCTCACTCTAGTGTCTACTGGCTAATGGTGGACGAGAATGGTTGGCACAATTGTTTAATCTACACAAAACATGCTATTTCAGTCAATCATTATGATTGGTAAAATTACTTCTAAGATACTTTTTAGTTTGATTATGTGATAAGACGTATCTCTAATTTAAAAAATAATAAATTATAAAAAATATTATTTATATAATAATTCATTCATCCATTCGAAACATATATACGATCCAGTGTTTCGAGTTTATGTGGATTATAGTTTAAATATTAAAAGAAATTTTTTAAATAGAGAGATGTCCGTGTCATTTAAATAAATTATAGAAGGTGTTAGACGAATTTTTCTTAAATGATTGTATATGTTTTTGTATGTTCAATTACTCGAATGTTTCAGTAAAAATATTTTAACTATGCTAAATAATATTGATGCAAATGATTGCATTATTCTCTTCAAAATTTTAATAGAGATCATCTATGTGACTCTTGATTTTGAGAGAATATAAAAAATGCAGGATAATATAGATTCGAGTTGTGCGGTTCGCATCCAAATCTTGAAACTCGCACATGTCGAGATGTTAAATAATATTGATGAGTGACATTAAAAGCACAGCAAACAGTTTAAATTAATTAGGGAGAATTTTACAAATTAATTATAAAAAATAATAAACAACAAAATAATGCGTAAATAAATCTTCCCTCCAATGTTGTACAAATTGTGCATCTGCCATTTTGGGTTCATTCAGAACTTAGCAATATTGGATTTAAGGAGCTGATGTGGGCCATCTGGAAAAGGCACATGTTCTGAGCCTGTGAAGGATAAAGGCTTGACCCTTAAGGCTTTAGGCAGCCAACCGAAAGAAAAATCAGGCACTGGGCCAGTGAGAGGAAGAGTTTGGCCCATTGGCCTCGGGCCAACAGGTTGGCTAGGCGCAGGTCACTTGCGGGTCTGACTCGGGTGCGGGTCGCTCGCGGGTCTTGCATGGGACTGGGCTGGAGCTCTCATGGGCTCCTTACTTGGGCCTGGCGTGGGGTTCCTTCCTGTCTCCGTGGGCCATTAGCAAATAAATTACATTAAATAAGAAATAAATAATTAGCAAATAAACTTTAATTATATTAAGTAAAAAATAAATAATAATAATATAAATAAATCTTCCCTTAAATATTGTATTTATTACGTATTTTTTCCACCATTTTTGTTCATTCAGAACCTGGAAAATTAACTTGGAGGAGTTGATTGGGCCTCTTTTGAAGGAGGGAGGTTGTGCTGGGCCACTTAGGAGGGAAGGCCAGGTGTTGGGCTTACACAACTTAAGATGTTTGGGGAACCAATGCCTGCACACATAGAGTTTGGGACCTGCGGGTCGGTCCACGAGTCAACTCGCAGGTCACGCGGGAGCTTGTGGGTCACAGTGTGGATCTCGAGTCAGGGCGTGAGGCTTAGAAGATATGCGGGCCATCTCATATTCCCTGTTTTGGGCTCTCTCTTGGCTCCTTGCAAGTTTTTTCCCTTAGGCTTCTCAAATGGAAAGCAGGGGTAGACGTGATAGGTTAACCTGGTTTGTTGAAGTCGGGTAAGGATGAAAAGCCGCCACCGCCACCGCCGATGCGTGGGACGCGTGCGATGCATTTTCGACGGCGATGGCTTGAATCGTTGAAAATTTCATTTTGAGCATTTTTATGGGCATTTTGGAGTCTGAAAACTCCTCATTTTGTGTACATCTGAGCTTCCATTTTCGAAATTATAGGGGTTGTTCACGGCTTGGAAAAGGCCTGAAGACATCGCGGGTCAGTGGTTCAGCAGCGAAGGATGCCGACGACCTGGAAGACGCTATGAGTTGGTTGTCACCGATCGTGCTTCACTGCTGCTCGTGGCTCGCCGAAATTTGTAATGGTGGATTTTGTGACTATTTTATTTTTTTAATGTTGATCTAAGACTACATCAACAAAAATGAACGTGACTCGCCATAATGGATTTTCACATCGATCCAAAACATTCTCCTTCGTCTTTCCTCGTTCTTTTTTATCGAAAACATGGATCGTTCCACCGTTGTTGTAATGATCATGGCGGTGGATTATCTTTATATGATCAATTTTGAAAAAAATGGGAGATCTACTTTCCCACAGACGGACGCTAAACTGTTGATGGGAAAAATATGCCAGGATCGACTTTCGAGAAGACTGCCACAGCCGTTTGATGATTCGTTTAGGAGTCTGTAAAAATCAAGAACGATCATGAAAATAGTAGGCAGGGCACTGAGGGGGTGTCCCACCTAATGCACTCCGATGATCAAGTCAGTAGAGTGTTTAGTGAAAAATAGTAGTGTAGTGAATCGCTTACCATCAAATGTGGATCATCATATATTTATAATGATTCTGTGTATCTTTCTCCTTAATATGATGAGGAATAAAGATATTTATGAAGAATATTCTCCAAATCAAGATATTTTAGTTATCATCTTAGAATATTCTCCATTGGAATGAGAGTATTGAGCCTTACGCAGAAATATTATTGAGCGGGCCTTAACCCAAATTTTTCTCTCTCGTACATCTACCACATAAAAAATCGATGTCTCAAATGAGTTAAACAAAAATTAAAAATATATTTCTCATATTTCAGATGGCCAAACATAACTCAAGTCTCCATCATGTTCGATCGAGGGGAAGGAGGGGTTTATCAAAATTTGTTCATGGATCATTATTAAAATGTAGATGAATATGCAAACGAAATTGACATACAACAGCCAACTCTGAGTCTCCATCTCTTAAACGACAATCGTTGTCCAAAATAAGTATCACTGATGTGCATATATCAAATCATTTAATATTAATTCGCATACCTCATCCGCCAGATCATCAACTGCAATAATCATGCATCACTGTCTCTTTCATAAGATTATTAAATGGAGTGATATTTGTAAATTAACCAATTTTATTCTATTAATAATATTTATGCCATTTGAATTACTATGTTATTCACTGTTGCTTTGATGTGATATCACTTCATAGGACTGCATATATAGTATTGTTGTAAATGCGATAAATATATTGGCGAATCGGTTGGCGTGCATGGTGTTCCAAGGATGATAGTAAGAATAAGAACAAAGAAAGAAATCGTAAAAATATAAACTTGATATCAGTGAAGTGTCCAGTCAGATAGCTAGAAGGTTGAAAATTGAATTACCTTTAAGATTACACGCACCTTGTATTTATAGAGAGAAGTAGATAGAGTCGTGATGAAGTTGAAATGGAACAATCTTCATAATATTTTGCATGACATGTGTTCTAAGTGTTGGAAAATACAACCCAGACACAACGAAGGCGTCCTAAAAAATTAATAAAAAGAATATTTTTTTTATAAAAAGAAAAACAAGCACGACACAACGATTTCAAAAAATAAAATTTTTTATTGAAAACTCTTTTCAATCAAGATCCGTTATATATTTATATATTAAATCTACAACATACAATATTAAGAATCATATACCTCTCTTATAGTCTATATCAAGCGTCCTTACAAAACCGATTGATCTTCCGTCCCACGAAACTGTTCTAACGATCAGTAGATTTTGATATGTACATCAAGATCTTCCAAGTCAATCATCAACGCACTAGGACGTGTGTGAGCACGTAGAATATTACAAGACACTTTTTCTGTCTCTAGTTGTACTAAAGACATGAGATCTAGATATTTACTAAGAAAGACTTTTGTGAGAAGATATTCGAAAAGAACGTGATGATTATTCTTTTAGAGATTTGATTAACCTTTAATCGTAGAAAAAATTCTCCCACACCAACTGTGTCCTCAACACAATTCTTGATTGATGAATTGATTCATCAACTAAGGCCATCAGAATAATATATGTATATTTCTAGCTAATGACGTATCAGATGTTTAAGGATAATTTAAAATTAATATTTAATCTCAACTTGCCCAATGCAGTGGGACCCACTGTATAACGGTGCACAACTGCAGTATCACATGACACTACAATGTTACACCCTCACTACTATAGTGACATTTGACACTACAGTAGTTCATATCAAATTCTGATACACAATCAATGATTGACACGCGACAATTACTGTGAATTAAATATTTATTTTAATCATATAAATATCTAGATATTAGTTAATTCAAAGTTAACATATCTGATTATCCCTAACAACTAACTTATCTGCTATTTCACAAATAACATATTTAGTTTATTCAAATTATTATCTAATAATAACTTAATTATCTAATTTCACAAATTAGATATTCTGTCTCACATATCAATAATTGAAAAAATAATCGATAATTATTTATATATAAAATTACTGAAAATCACACACACACACACATATAATTTAATTGATTAATTTTTAATTGATTAATCACATATAATTATTTACTTGCCCCAGAATAATTTTTTTTTTTGCAAATCAGTCATTTTCTCATGTTCTTAAATATTCACACCTTAGACTGCATAGTATATGGGTGACTTGGGGAGTATAGACCTATAATCATAAGCTTCAATAAACCAGATTATTAATTAAACTCTTTTATTAAATAATCTAATTTATTAATTCCATTATTACTCTATTATAAATATGGAATTGAACTCTTAGTGATTATAAAATGTATTTACCGAGTATTTTCATGTAGTCCATTGATATAATCATTAATGCAGTTTTGTCCTTCAATTATTGGTTCGTAAATTAAAGCTGGTCGAAATTATCATTTTACCCCTCTAAATACCCATTGATCCTTAAGTACCATTAATTCACTAGTGAATGACTAATTTATAATCTTATTATAAATTTGAGCTCAATAACCATTCAACTCTAGAATTAACATTTAAGAGAACCAATATACGATCCGTTAGGAAAACTTGGATTCCAAATCTTGCAATATCATGTTCTCAGTCATCCACATCACTGAATCTCTAAAACAAAAGTCACTAGCGTGTTTTACAAACAAACCTTAACGAGTGAATCAAAAGATCTAGTGGACATGCATAGGAGTTCATGACTACTCAAGATTCAAACTGATCTACATATGATCATCAAATTGATGTGTATTAAATCTTTATGATAAACGACACGTTGATAAAGATGTTAATTCACATCAATCCAGTCATATATAATCTCATTATATAAAGTACATACACTAAGATGTTTATACACATCAATGATCTAGATCTAGATCACACGCATTCATAATGCTTAGTGAACCGTACTAGTAACTACTCATTAAAGATTCTATAATTTAATATGTTGCTGACAATTTTATTCATTATCTATGACCTTAATCATCTTGTATTAATACAAATCATAGTCTCATTAATGAATATGGAATTTTAAGATATTTACATATATTATTCTACAATAATTTAAAATAATAATTATAAGAAAAAGGTAATCCTCATTAAATTTCATATCAAAATGCCAATACACATACTTTGAGGGTTTAACCTTCAACAATCTCCCACTTGCCCTAAAGTAAATATGACGTTTCTCTCAATCTCATGTTACTCATGTGACCATTAAATGATTTCGCAGGAAGTGTCTTTGTAAAAGGATAAGTCATGTTATGTTTTGACGCTATCTTTATAAGAGTCACATTCCCTCGATGCACGATCTTTCTTACAAGATGATATATTATCTCTATATGCTTACCTCTCTTATGACTCCTCGGATCCTTGGAATTCGCTACCACCTCACTGTTTTCACAGTAAAGGATCAGTGGTTTGTCCATATATGGAACTATTTCCAGATCAATATAGAACTTTCTAAGCCATACTGCTTCTTTCGCAGAATCACAAGCAGCTATATATTCGGCTTTCATAGTGGAATCTGTAATGCTAGATTGTTTAATACTTCTCTAGACTACAACTCCTCGACCTAGGATGAATACTAATGTAGATGTTGACTTTCGACTGTCTCTGTCTGATTGAAAATCAAAATTAATATATCTAGTGAGGTTCATGTCTCCATCTGAATAAGCAAGCATATAGTTTCTCATTCTCCTGAGATACTTCGGAATGTGCTTTACTGCAATCCAGTGTTCCAAACCTGGATTCGATTGATAACCACTGATAAATTTCACTGCATAATAGATGCCCAGTCTTGTACACAACATGGCGTACATGAGACTTTTAACTGCTGAAAAATAAGGAACCTTTCTCATATCCTCTTCCTACTTAGGTGTCTTAGAACATTATTCCTTGGAGAGGATAATTACATGTTTGGTCAGTAGTTGACCATTCTTAGAATTCTGTATAGAGAATCTCTCCAGCACCTTATCAATATAAGATGCTTGAGAAATTTCCAAGAGCTTGTTCTTTCCCTTAGGATTTGGATGCCCAGAACATGACTCATGTCTCTCAAATCTTTCATTTGAAATTTCTCAGCTAACCACTTCTTTACTTCTGACAGAGTTTCTACATCATTTCCAATAAGTAGAATACTATCAAAATAAAGAACTAAGAAAATCACTATATTATCTTTGATGTATTTATAAACACATGCTTCGTTAACATTTTTTTCGAAGCCATAAGACTTTATAATCTCATCAAAGGTAAGATTTTAAGATCTAGATGTTTGCTTTAATCCATAAATGGATTTAAGCAACTTGTATACTTTCTAATCTTGTCCATTTTGTACGAACCCTTCTGGTTGCATCATATAGATGCTTTCTTCAAGAGAGTCATTCAGAAAAGCTGTCTTGACGTCCATTTGTCATATCTCATAGTCAAAACTAGCGGCTGTTAATAAAAGGATGCGAATGGATTTGAGTATGGCCACATGGGAGAATGTCTCTTCATAATCGACTCCCTACCTTTGTGTATAGCCTTTAGCTACTAACCGTGCCTTGAAAGTATCTACTTTCCCATCTACACCTCTTTTCTTCTTGAAGATCCATTTACATCCAATAGGCATGACATCTTCAGGTGGACCTAAAAGTTCATAGATGAAATCAGAATACATAGATTCCATTCCTAGTTCATGGCATCTTGCCATTTCTCATTTTTAAGATCATTTGTTGCTTCTTCATAAGATAATGGATCGTCCTTATCAGTGTCTGACACTAGCACATGTGCTTCAAGTTTGTAATGAATTGGTTGTCTCACAACCTTTCCACTATGACATTGCACTGGGGTTTCTTTTGCAGAAACTATGGTTCTCTGATTTGTCGTTTATCAGAAGAAATTGAAGGTGGTCTGATCTCATCGCCCGCTAATACCTCAAAAACTAGTTTGCTTCGAGGTTTGTAGTTTTTCATATAGTCGTGTTTAAGGAAGGTGGCATTCATCTATACAAACACCTTTTGATCCTTCTGACTATAAAAGTACACACCTCTAGTCACTGGAGCATAGCCTACGAATATACATACTTCTGACCTTGAGTCTAACTTTCTGGTATTGGGTCTAAAAATGTGAGCTGGACACCCCCACCCCCATATACGGAAATGATACAAACTAGGATTGGAGTCATTCCATAACTCTTTGCTTACAGACTTAGAGGGCACTACATTCAAAATGTATGTAGACGTGTATAATGCATATCCCTAAAATGTAAGTGACAATGATGAGTAGCTTAAGATCGACCCAACCATATCCAATAAGGTTCAGTGTCTCCTTTCTGCAACACCATTTACCGTGGTATTCTAGGTGCTGTGAGTTAGGATATGATTTCACACTCCAACAAAGAATCCTAGAATTCTAAATCCAAGTATTTACTACCTCGATCAGATCAAAGGGTTTTTTATGATTTACCTAATTACTTTTCAGCTTCAGCCTTGAAGTATGTAAAGAAGAGCATACTTACCTTTCTTGTTCAGCTCAGAGAGATACTTGTTATAGTTTCTCTTCCAAGTACTTTCAACTTCACAATGAAAACATTTTCTTGTGAGTTCATTGTTAATATTGTTCTTATCGCCTTCGGCTAACCTTCTTTACATTATTATTCTTGCTTTGTCCTTACCATTTTTCTTCTTCCCTTTGTTAATAATAATAACAGAAGGAGAAGGGTTTAACTCGATAACATTTACCACACCCCCAATGGTAGCCCATGTGTCGATAATCCAAGTATTGACTGCAGGTCTATTAGGACTTTCTCAATAAGAATAGATTCATTATGCTCATTGTAGATACCGTATTTTATCCGGCCTAATACATGAAATATACATGTTTTATATTTTGACTCTTTTAATAATCCAAGACTATGTGTATAATTTGAAAGCTAATCCAATACTAAAATAAGAAAAGTGGTCCAAAGACTAAAAAGTAAAAATTGAAAAAAGAAGACTAAAAAGTAAAAATTGAAAAAAGAAGACTAAAAAGTAAAAATTGAAAAAAGAGGACTAAAAAATAAAACTTAAAAAAAAGACTAAAAGTAAAAAAAAGGCAAACCCTAATTTTGCCTATAAATAGGAATGAGGTCTTCACTTAAGGGGAGGTCTTGGAGGAGAGAAAAAAAAAGGGGAAGTCATTTTTTTGAGTGAGAAAGAGAGGGGTTGGAAAGAGAGGTAATTTTAGAGAGAGGAAGAAGTTCCATACTTCTATTATCTTCATCTTCTTTCCATTTCTTCTCCTCAAGGTAGCTTATTTGTTTGGTACATTTGTTCATAATATATTTTATTCATCTCTTTTCTTCATATGAATGTAGTTGATATCTTTTATATTTTTTTTATATACATAAGTGGATTGTTCATTCCCTATCATTTCTCCTCATTTAAATCTTAACATTTTAATTTTATGCTTTGATGATTTTTTTTTTACAAATTGGATATTGAGATTGTCTTTGTCATCAACTTAATCAATGAGGATGATGATAAAATCTTGAGGGGTGGAAAAATTAACCAAATGTGAATCAACCCTTTTA
Organism: Datisca glomerata; assembly: GCA_003255025.1. Taxonomy (NCBI): domain Eukaryota; kingdom Viridiplantae; phylum Streptophyta; class Magnoliopsida; order Cucurbitales; family Datiscaceae; genus Datisca; species Datisca glomerata. The sequence continues at coordinate 1,192,338 of QANY01012956.1, forward strand.
ATGGGTTGAAATTGTATATTTGATGCAAAGATCCCCTAGGATAATTTTCTCACACATAACAATGCATAAAATAGAGAGTAAAATCTCTATACAAGATTATGCAAATATTTAAGTTGTGAAACTTTCAATTTTCCTACAAGGTTTTTTTTTTAATATTATGTTCATAATTTTATGACACTTAACAAAGCAACAGAGGAGCTTTCCTCTGTTGCACCATCTTTTGATCTTTTTTTTTTGTTTTTTTTGTTTTTTTTTTTTTTTTATAATTTAGTTTTCTTTACTTTATTCTTGCATTTTTAATCTCAACATTGTATGTTTTCTATAATTTGACATCCTATTGACTTATCTCTATTCTTTTACTTCCATTTTGTTGTAATTATTAACATTAATTTCCTTTACATGTTTATTTATTTAGCATTTTGCATCATCATGCTCATAATACGATTCTTGCATTATTCATTTATCATCATGATTAATGTTTATGTATGCGTGGATTATAATTTTAATAATTAAATTTAGATTTTGTTACTTCTATTATTTAGTTTTCACTAAAAAGGCTGACGATGGATTTTGAGATTTTTGGGATACCAAATTTCTCGAACTACTGAGGTGAGGAATTATTCTTGGGATACCAAAAATAACTCTAATAATGTTTTGATTTTAAAAGATATGAGAATACGAAAAATGTATTTTTTTTAATGGTCTTTGAGCCACCCGTTAAAAAGTAATTTATTTTGTTTATTTCTATGATACAAAATTCCTCAAATTGGACATTCAAAAAATAAATCTCTTTAACCTTTGCATTAAAATAAAAAAAATGGATAGCATTTGATCAAATTTGGTAACTATTTTACAATAGGTGTTGTGGGGGTGCTAATACCTTCCCCACACACAAACGACTCCCGAACCAACTTTGAGTTTTCGTAGACCAAAAAATTTTCATCTTAAAATTGGGTGACCAATCACACCCTAAAATGATTGGTGGCGACTCTAAATTTCTTTTTCCTAAAACAAAAATAAATTTTTTCAATCGCCGCTCCGCGTCGCACGCACGTTGCGACAGCTTGGCGACTCCGCTGGGGATTAACAATTGGTCTAGGCATCTTTAGATCAAGAGAGAGTCAAGCCAAAATTTCATCCTATGTTATCCTTTTGTATTGGTTCTTGCTTCGTTTATATGATTTATTAATTTATTTTTTTTTGTAACTATAGTCATACATAATTTTTTTTTTCGATGTATATATATATTTTTACATAATTTTTATCTTCACACATACACACTAGCCCTATACCAGGGGTTTCCCTTTAGGATTAGCGAGAATGAGTAGTGGAATGCCTTCGTGGAATTGAGGTTCCCGTGCAGGCTCATGAAAGTTCTCACTCAGGTCGACCCTTTCGGGATACCACTTGGGGGCCCCTGTTACTCTATTCAGATAACAGTGTGGACAACCTGGGAGCCTATTAAGAGATTTTTAGATCCCAACCCTACATGTATTATGTTTTTAGAGCCCACATCATGACC